>JAVHZZ010000001.1:497932048-498275548 GCA_036250195.1 Mixophyes australis
TATCTCATATCTATCTATCTATCTATCTATCTCATATCTATCTATCTATCTATCTATCTATCTATCTATCATACGTACATTAAGCACAACGTGTCACTGTGATATTACAGGATGACTTGAGTTTTGTCACCCCCAGACCACCCTGTAATAATGCCGTCCTCTGCACCCACCCACTAACCACCCCTTGGATATCTCATCCTGCAAATTGAATTCTTGTTTTAGACTGTTGTTACGGGGTGCAGTCGCTCGTGTAGCCCACATTCAGAGGGAAACGCCCTGATCCAACAAGCTCCTCTCATTCTTGTAACTTTCCTCTATCCTATCAGTGCCGCGTTTGCCCAAAATCAGAAGGAAAACGTTGCAAAGTGGCTCCTGCACTGCCGTGCCTCGTGCCTCCGTGATGTCTCCTTGTGCCTCCTTGTGAAACGATAGGCAGCCTTCTTATGAACGTTAGCCATCCAAAATGTCTGCCCGCGCTGCGTACAGGGGACAGGTACATGTACTCTGCGCTTGTGACGCTTACACGTGATGGTTGCACATGGCTGCACGACTCCGCCCCTATTGTACACAGTTATGTGTTAGATGTTATACCTGGTAGTGTGTACAGTGCTCTGTGCAGTGGGGGGGGGCTGAGATCTGTGTGTCCCGGGAGCCCCCTGCCGGCACCACACTGAATGGGCCCCAGCTAGAGGCTGCAGAGAGATGTAAATGAGGCATTGTTACTAATTGAGAGATGAGCAGCTATTCATCATTAACACTAATACAGCTGGTGCACGTCTGAGGAACATCTCACTACAAAGGAGGAAAGATGGTCACAGGAACTGACAGTTCACTGCCCTCCAGAGGGGCCCCTGTGTGTTTGTGTATAGACAGTGGGGGGCCCAGCAACACACAAGGAGGGGATCAAAGACAGCACAAATACTTATGGAAGTCTAGTACAGTTCTGTACACATAGGACAAGGGAGAGATAACCATTAACTCTGCCCGACAACGCTAAATACCCCCAGATACATGGAAAGAATAAGAGATCCAATTAGAATATTCAGATACGGTATAAATACTGACGTCCACAGAAAGATAGGAGTAAATATTGAATTGAACTTATGTCCCACTAGCGGAGGCCGTCTCGTTCCCACATGTGGTTCCAAGTATCTAAACTTGTAGAAGAAAACATAAAGAGGACTAAATTGTGTAATGAGTTTAATGTAGGTGGTGGATAAACGCTATTAGTTATTAGGACATAAGGATCACCCGTAAGATGTTCCCCTAAGCAGTCACCTGCGCTGGTTTGTGCACAACGAGGAGGCAGTTTTTGAGCTGGGGGTGTAAGAAGCAAAATGTGGGGACTTCATTTAAAAAATCCCAATTTTGCTGCAAATGTGTAAATTAGAGTTTTCTACATTATAAATGACAGAGACAATATTTATGTTTTATAACGTATATGTCATATACTATATTACTGCACACACAATACAGTTGTAAGTTTGCAGTATAATCTATGCACCATTTCGTGCCCAAACAAACTTACAATGTAATGATTTTGGTTCCTGACACACAGAAAACGAAGTGATTTATTTAATGTGACAATGGGATTAGAACCAGGTAAGTATCCATTAACTACATGAAATACACGTCGCAGCTGGTGTACAACATGAAATGGTACATACAGCGACAGACATACACTAAGGGGTATATTTACTAAACAGCGGGTTTGAAAAAGTGGAGATGTTGCCTATAGCAACCAATCAGATTCTAGCTGCAATTTTGTAGAATGTACTAAATAAATGAAAGCTAGAATCTGATTGGTTGCTATAGGCAACATCCCCACTTTTCCAAACCCGCAGTTTAGTAAATCTAGTCCTAAGAGTAAAAGATTAGGAAATGATAGATGAATCCAAAGAGCTCACAATCTAATTGTGTCATTAAAGACAGTGTTTTCATAAAATATTTAGCAAAATGACATTATTATTATTAGGTGATGTCATAACATTGATACATTGTGTAAGTTATACTGTACATACTGACAGGTATCAGACAGAATTACCAGACTGAAAATAATTACAAGTGTTATAGTATGAACATAACCCAAAGAGCTGACAATCTAGTCTATCTTACATAATGTACGTCAGTAGTGCAAGCTTGTACTCTAACACCTCATGTGCAAATGGTTGTAGCTTAGACAATATTACTGGTCGCCTCACCTATTTATACACAGTATAATAATGTAATGAAGTGTCAAATTTTGACAATTATTAGTACATACGGAAGTTGCATTTTCCACATAATAAAGTCCAAACACGTCCACATCTGGTTTTTACCCCTTTAAAATCATACGGCAATCTTCTATTCTGCAGCACTCCAAACAGAAATGTTAATTAAGTAATGCAAATAGATATCTGTGCCTTCGAATGATACAGTCACCAGGATAATGAATGAAGTGCTATCAGCTGGAGGGGTCAGTCCACAATCAGCCAATCAGAAGAGGATAGATCGCGTCGCTGATCACCATTGTGTACGTCACCTATAAGGAGTATCTGCGGATGTGTCCACATGTAATTGTATGAGAGGAGGACGTGACGGTCCTCAGGGTTGTCCGCCCCCGTCTGCCTCCCCAGGTGTAAGGAGACATCCATAAGTAAGAGTACATACAGAATGACTTATGTGGAAATATTTCCTGTATGTCCAACTCTAAACCAGCCCTGTGAGTGAGTTATACAGGAGTGCTATTTATTATACGCTTCAGTGGGGAATTCAATTCCCCCCAAAGTACCACCGCGTTAACCATATTACCAATATTACGGTAGTATTAACCCAGCTTTCTGCTCGCAGCAGCAGCCTTGGTGGTTGTGTGGCTGAGCGCTCAGTATAGTTTATGTTTCGGTGATTACTGTAATATCATAGCTGTGTTATTGTACTGTGTATTATTATACTGTATGTTATTATATTATTACTATACTGTATATTATTATTATACTGTGTGTTATTATATTATTATTATACTGTATATTATTATTATACTGTATGTTATTATATTATTATTATTATTATTATTATTATTATTATACTGTATGTTATTATATTATTACTATACTGTATATTATTATTATTATACTGTGTGTTATTATATTATTATTATACTGTATATTATTATTATACTGTGTGTTATTATATTATTATTATTATTATACTGTATGTTATTATATTATTACTATACTGTGTATTATTATACTGTATGTTATTATATTATTATTATTATTATTATTATTATACTGTATATTATTATTATACTGTGTGTTATTATATTATTATTATTATACTGTATATTATTATTATACTGTGTGTTATTATATTATTATTATTATTATACTTTATGTTATTATATTATTACTATACTGTATATTATTATTATACTGTGTGTTATTATATTATTATACTGTATAATATTATCATACTGTGTTATTATATTATTATTATTATTATTATTATTATTATTATTATTATTATTATTATACTGTATGTTATTATATTATTACTATACTGTATATTATTATTATACTGTGTATTATTATATTATTATTATACTGTATATTATTATTATACTGTGTGTTATTATATTATTATTATTATTATTATACTGTATGTTATTATATTATTACTATACTGTATATTATTATTATACTGTGTGTTATTATATTATTATTATTATTATTATTATTATTATTATTATTATTATACTGTATATAATTATTATACTGTGTGTTATTATATTATTATTATTATTATTATACTGTGTATGTTGTAGTTTTACACTGTTTCATCGCAAGAGTTGGTTACAGAAACATCGCTCTTGCACAAGTTTAATAAAAGATTCTCAGAGGAAGAAGTAGGTATGAAGTACAATGACAATGTACGTGTAGTATAGGGCTGCCTGCAAAGGGGGGAGCCCTCTATCACATGACCGCGCTCCCCTCTTCTATGCACACTGTCCCGGTTAGGGACCTCTATAAGTACAGAGGTATGATATTGGGCAGTTTTGTTTGTTAGCAGTTTAGAGTTGAGCCCCCCCCCCCCCCAAGATCAAAATCCCCACACACATTATAAACCCCCCAAGTGCAACAGGTTCTCTCCAGGTGAAAAGTTGCATTTCCCAGATAGATTTACTCCGATCTTTAAATACAGCCCATAGTGTTGTCTGCAGTCTAGGGAGAGAATGGAGCAAAAGTTATCCCCTGCAAAGAGTCCGCGAAAGTACACAACTCTTGTAGAGAGACAGTGATCCCAGAGGGCAGAGAGACTGGACAAGGACATTTTAGTTTTATAACATTGATTATAACAACTACTCTACATTTATAAAGTGATAATTAGTATAAACAGAGCAGAATGACGGAAATGTTTGTACAGTTTCTGTTCATATTGACTATAATCTACTAGTGTTTTAGTTTTGTCACTGTCTAATGATATGATTAAAGCTTATTATAAATTGCATTGGCAAGATGCTCATCAGTTGCTGGTAGTGCATGCTGGGACTTGTAGTTCAACACTTTCACAGGATGCTTAATGCCTGGAATAGAACAGTTCCGTTAATACTGATCAGAAGACATATCCATTAATGGTATCATGTGACAGGCAGCTCGTGGTCAGACCCCCACTGCCCAGGGAGAGGGGTAAATACAGATTTGATATATCAGAGACTTGGAATTGTTATTGAAGGAGACAGCCATTGAGAGCAGGAAATACTTGGGAACAGAGCTCTGGTTAACCATTAATCCCCGAATACAGAAGCCTCTAGAGGGATTAGCATTGGCAGCCATGGAGTATCACAGAGATGGATTAGAGATGCTGTGTTATCTATTAACCATGTCACACTGTCACTCTGCAGGGATGAGCTGCTATGGGCTTCTCTGAACCTATTCAATAGCACCCTCTAGCCAATTTCAGAGGAATTGCAGTTACAGCACAGATGTTTTGTAGCAATATTTGCTACTAGTTCAGAATTATTATTATTAACTTTTATTATAGACAAAGAGGTCAGAGGGAGCTGAGGTCAGAGGGAGCTGAGGTCAGAGGGCGCTGAGGTCAGGGGGCGCTGAGGTCAGAGGGCGCTGCTCGCAGGCTCACGGTCTATATAGGTGAAAGTCTTCACATCCCATCTTTATGGCAAAAATTAAAAATACGTTTCATTTTAAAATAAAACTACACTAAAAAAACATGTTTAACATTTTTGTAAAATGAGATGTGGGCCTAATTTATCAAGGCTCGTATCTGCGGATCTTTAATACATTGTACATGAAAACACTGTGCGCGTGCGCAGAACCGGACCATACGCCAGTAAATGCTGCACTATCCACTGAGTCCTCGAGCGTAAAGGACACTTACTGCAACCTCCAATTCAGGGAAGGAATGGGGCAGAGAAGGGGCGTTTGGACGTAGTCAATGTACAGTAAGGGTGTGCCAAACTCAAGCGCACTGTTACGTCCAAATCCAGCTCCGGACATCTCAAAGTTACTTGTTTTTCTGCCGTAGTCCTGATCAGTAGTGATGACAGTCTCCTATACATGCTATAACATGTGTTTGCAATCAGGAGCAACTGTAAAAATGTATTTTATATTCAGTAGACATTAAGAGCATCCTAATAAATGTATTTCATGGGAAAGAAATTAATAACAGAAACACTTTTTTGTACTGTTTTATCACTAGTGCCTGTCTTGGTAACAGGTGACGTTACTCACATATAATTATATATAACAAGAGAGGTTGCCCAGACAGATATGGGGTCGCCCGTATAAGAAACTAATGTTTACCCATAGAGGTTGCCCAGACAGATTTGTAATCTCCTATATAAGTGTAGTCCCTGCCCTGCACAGTTGGATACATCTCTTCTCTTCTCTAAACGAGTGTCTCACCTGACTAGGGTTCTTTTCCGTGTTGTAGATCTTGGGAAGGTTCTATGAGCGGTTGCTCGACTCATAGTAAAGGACTTGTGATGACTGACACACACCAGGAACAAAGGGAAAGCCACTTGGCACACTGGATTGCCAGTAAATCAATGGACACCGAGTAAAGAAAGAGGAACTTTCCCTCAGATAATGTAAAGTGACTTAAGTGACTGTAATAGTAAAACACAGTTGTATAACTCGTTAATAAATTCACTGTTGATGGTCTTTAGTGCATTGATCACAAACAGCATAAACATTGATGACAACTGTATCAGCTCTGGCTATCAAGGGTTTAGCATGTTGCCAGTGAGCCCTAAGGGTGGGTCTAGAGCAGGGGTCAGGGAACTTCTTTACCTTTAACCCCAAATATATTTAGATACGCTGACGTTACCCCCTTGATTTGAAAGGAAGGAAATCATATATTATTAATTATTGGAATTCAAAATGTTATTGAATCTATTTAAAGAAAAAAGCTCCAACTTCCAAACTTCAGGTTTTGGAGAAATGATGTTGCTTAATTTTTTATACGAGAGCATCAATATTGTGGCATTTTGATGTCAGAGCAATTTGGATACAGTCTTTAGCGTCCAATCGATTTCTCTGCTTTGTTTTCATGTTCGTTAGAGTGGAAAATTCTTGTTCCAAAGGTAGGTTGTTGCAAAAGGCAGCAACTTTTTGACTATCTCCTCATGTGCAATTTTGATGCCTTTGCAGCTGTTGACATCCAAAAATATGACAGATCTGCTTTGTTTTCAAATGCAATACGTGCTTCATTATTGCATCGAAGCTCAAGAAGTGCCTCTGCAAACCTTTGAGGCTCTTCTGGTACAACAGCAATTTCACATTTAAAGGGGTCTACAATCCAACTGACAGCATGTGAATCGGCAGCATTACCCCCAGGAATTTCATTTTTACCCCATTTGGGGTCATTTACCCCTGTTCCCTGACCACTGGTCTAGAGGGACAATAACCATATCTAGACCTACAGACACACACCCTAAACTGGGTAACAGTGACATGGAAAGCACTGTGAATCAGGGAATTAAATAAATGTATGAACCTGTACTCTGAGACAGACAACGATGCAGCACAAAGCGTTCAGCACAGCTATGATGATTGTAGGAAATAGGCCATTTTGCTAGAAGTAAAGTATAAGTGCAGCCTGTGCAGTCTGAAGTTCTCCAAACTAATAATGGCTTCTCCTGTGGAACAGGTACTGACTTTGCTTACGCTCAAGTCTCAGGGTGAGTGTTGAATTCAGGATAGAATTACAGCTGCAGCAGGTTCTGCATTGGGATCTGCAGTAGAGATGTCCGAGCCAATTACTACCAGGTGGCCAACTAGAGTCTGGTGACTTCCTGCTAGATTTAACCGTCCCCCTAAGCAGCGCTGGAGGGACATTTTCTCCTGATATTATTGTAGGGAATGCGGAGAGCAGCAATCACCCCTCAGCACTCTTTTTCCATGAAATAGAGCTGTTGACTGGTTTAATGAAAGCCCCCAATGAGATGACCCCAGAGAAGCTACAAGAAATGTTTCTATGGTTAAGTAGTCACCGGAATACTGACAAGTCCAAATCACTTTCTTTACATTTGTTATTCCCAAAGGCATCGTCAGTTACTGATGCTACAGAGGAAGATTTGGCTAAGGGATGTTACGCATCTTTTGACAAGGTAATTACGTTGGTGCGTAGGGCAGGAAATGAAACATCGATGGCTCAAGTTGATGTTTTGTAGATGTTTTAACTCCTTCCTGTCCACTAGGACTTTTCCATTTGTCTATGGATGTGCTTTTGAGTGACAGGTGTACATTGATAGATGGAATTATTATATCTTATGGAATGCCATAAAGGTTTTACTGTATGGGCTGATTCATTGGGAACGTATCTGCCGATTGCGAGTGTATCATACGCAAAATCACACTGCGCCTGCCCAGAACCAGGAGATGTGGTCTTGAATCTTTCGGCGAACGCAAAGGACACATATTATAGCCTATGATTTCAGGGAATGAACGGGGCGGAGGAGGGGCATATGCCGTAGTCAATGTACAGTAAGGGTGTGCCAATCTCAGGCACACGCATCCACCTCCGGTTCAAGCTCTGGGCGTCTCAAAGATATTTGTTTTTCTGCCGTATCTCTTGCTCCAGCTACAGAGCTAGTCTAAATCCTGAGTCCTGGTGATGTCAGTATCATATGCAGCTAGAACATGTGTTTGCTTTCACGTGCAACTGTAAAAATGTATTTTATGCTCAGTAGACATTAAAAACAGTCTAATAAATGTATTTTCTGTAAAAAAAAACCAAAAAAAATGAATAACTCTTTTATCATTAATACCTATATTAATAAAAGGTGACATTATTTCAATATTTTCTTTCCTCTGCGCTCTTTTGCAAATTTATATCTCACATAGGTATTGGACGTATCCTGCAGCTTCTTGTGTAGTAGATCACAGCAGACCTGCCCCCGATTCCAACAGTGCACGTATCTAGAGAGCCCAATTTGTAAGTACACAAAGCCTAGATACATGCGTATAATGGTAAACGCGGGTTGCGCTCAGAAGCCGCACCTGGATTAATCAGGCCCTATATCTTTTCCTTACTTTGAGGTCGTCAACTTGATTTTGGAGTGAAAGAATCAGACTTTCTTGCAGAAATACGTTACCTGGATGGTTTCCTTTGTGAGAGTCCTCCAAATTCAGTGACATCTGCCAAAATTCAAGTCCTGTGCACTGTTTTACATAGTTTGGGGTTAACCTGGTCATAGAGAGAATGGAGGGTCCATCTATGATGATCAGACTTTTGAGCATGGAAATTGACTCCCTGTCCCAAGACTGTTCCAATGGAAAAATAAGCGTATGCATAATTGGGTGCTTTATGCATTGACTGCTAAGAAAATGACACCATCAATTTCAGTTACTGTTGGAGAAATTAGATTTCACTCAAAGAGCATTGACAATGGGCCAATAGTTTTAGCATCTCTGAGTGACATGTTCAGTAAATTCCTGTCTGGGCTCTCACTTCTGGATCTGGTAGAGCAACGCAGAGACTTTTTCGCATGGGTTTCTCTGGCAGAGATTCTGACTATATATATATATATATACACAAGTTAACCCGTGCATGATACTCATGCATTCTAGTCAAATCAAGCTACTTAAGGTCTTAAAAAGGTTCTTGTCATGCATTTGGGCCTAGCCCAGGCTTCCTCAGGGGAAGAGCGTTACTTCCCGACGCAAGCGCCCTTTTTAATGTGTGTTCATGAGGTAAAATTACCTCACGAAAATAAGTTTGACCCCTCAACTCGTAAATTTAGCCTTTACTACCCCTCCCACGGGGGGGGAAGGGGGGATGATGGAAGTTAACTGACTTCACTATTCTAATTTTTTTGTCAAATAATGTCAGTATACCAAATTTCAGGTCAATTGGATGAGCCCTTTCTGAGAAAATAGTTTTTTCCACACACACACACATACACACTAACACCACCGCTAGGCTTTTACTTTTATATATTAGATAATGCTAAGAATTTAGTAGGTCAGTGTATAACTCCGCCCAGCAGGTGGCGCTGCAGCTTGTTTTGTTTTTTTACACACGCAGACTAACACACGCCGCTAGGCTTTTATATTATAGATATATATATGGGAATACATATTAGCGTGCAGCATAGTGTAGACATCTCTTCAAAGATAATCTGGAATTGCCCAACACGGATCCACAGTTTCCACATAAGGAGTTATCTCTAATCCCAGTTTACACAGCCTCTGAGGTGTGTAATAAACTCTGTGTAAGTAATGTAACGCTGCCAGTCTGTTCCTGGCATTGATGGAGGCTGTATAGGGCATGATCAGTGCTTGCTCACAATCTGCATGCTTCAGTGGATCATACTCTTTAATCAATTTTTCTGTCTGAATAATATATGTATGATTTACTATTTTATCCTATTTTGAGAGACCACAAAGGTCCTCTACAGCTGATTGTTTGTCAGGCTTCGGGGAGCGTAGACTCGATGTAGAGAAGCCACTAACCCGTATTAGCACCACTGAACCAGGAGGTGCGGAATCTAACGTACCCCTGGTGTTCACCAGGGACCCCCGCAAGGAGGTTTGGGCTTTGCTGCACAAGATACGCAGGTCGCTGTCCTCCTGGACAGTTACCAGTGTAGTGATAGAGAATGGTCAGAACGGTCCAGTTCAGAAGCCAAACGGAGACAGGCGGTACCAAGAGGAGATCCACAGAGAAGTCAGATAGGCCGGGGTCAAACCGAAAGGATAAGTAGCGGAATCCAGAAGAATAGTCAAACTAGCCGGGGTCACAACAGGCAACAGGCTGTGTGCCTGTTGCCTGGCAATGGGATACCCCCGGCAGGCAGAACCAGGCGGCTGTCCCTGCTTCACAATGAGACAGCGGGGATGGTGTCTGACAGTACCCCTAGAAGGGAAGTCAGGAAAGCCGGGTCAGAACAAAAACACAGGAGCAGGAATCAAATAGCTGGAGAACAGAAGACCTGATAATCTGGGACCCTAAAGGTGCCAGAGCCAGGTCTAAATATAGACTGCCGCCCTGGGATAGGAGGAGAAGAGGTGAGCGGTGGTCAGCCACACTGACCGCAGCACATGGAAGCGTCCCATTGCCTAGCAACGGGACGCGTCATTGCACGTGCGCCTGACGGTGCGAGGATGGCCGGGGGAGCTGTGTACCTGTTGCCTGGCAATAGGATACCCCCAGCAGGCAGTAGCAGGCGGCTGTCCCCGCTTCACAGGGAGACAGCGGGGACGGTGCCTGACAGTACCCCCTCCCCCGTTCTCCCACAAAGAAGGATTGGTCTTATCCAGAAATTCAGCAAGGAGACGAGGAGAATGGAGATCAACTTCATCAACCCAAGATCTCTCCTCTGGACCGAAACCTCTCCCGATGTACGAGGAACTGGGTCTTGCCATGTAAAGAGCAAACCTCCAGGATTCTCTCCACTTCATATTCGACTCCAAGAGAAGTCTTGATGGGGGAGGAGTGACTGGCTCCTTGAAGAATTTGTTAAGGACCAGAGGTTTTAGTAAGGAGATACAGATCTTAAGGGAAGACGGTAAGGAAAGTTTATAAGAGACAGGATTAATAACTTGAGAAATGGAAAAGGGACCAATGAAGTATGGAGCCAATTTCATGGATGAGACACGAAGTCTAAGGTTGCGAGTGGATAACCATACCCGATCTCCAACCTTTAGAACAGGAAGATTCCTGCGATGGCGATTGGCAGCATTCTTGTAATGTGAAGAGGCCTCTGAAAGTCTTGCTTGAGTGTGGGACCAGATTTGTGCAAGATGAGGAGTTAACCAATCTTCAGCAGGAACAGATGAGACTGGAACCTCTTGCAGGGAGGGAGGTGTAGTATGCCGACCATAGACCGTAAATAATGGGGAAAACCTTGTAGAAGTGTGTACTAAGTTATTATGCGCAAATTCTGCCCAATAGAGAAGGTTACTCCAGGAAGATTGATGCTCAGAAGAGAAACATCGCAGAAAACACTCCAAATCCCGATTAACCCATTCAGTCTGCCCATTTGTTTGAAGATGATATCCAGAGGAGAACTTGAACTTAAATCCAAGGTTCCCACAGAAGGCTCTCCAAAATTTTGCCAAAAATTGAACTCCACAATCAGAGATTAATTCTTGAGGGCAGCCGTGGAGACGGAAGATGTTTTTCAGAAATAATTGTGCAAGTTCAGAAATCGAAGGTAAACCTTTACAGGGAGTGAAATGAGCCATTTTGGAAAATCTATCTACAACAACCCAGATAATGTTGTAACAATGATTTTGGGGTAAATCTGTTATAAAGTCCATGGTGATACTGGTCCAGGGGGAGTCGGAAGAGGAAGGAGAAGACCAGGAGGGCATAGCCTGGGGATCTTGTGACGCGCACAAGTGCTGCAGGCCTGTACATACTTGCGGACATCCAAACCCATCGAAGGCCACCAACAATATCTGGAGAGGAATGACAACGTCTTCTTGTAGCCTGGGTAACCAGCGAATTTGGAATCGTGAGTCTAACTTAACTTGGAGCAGAGATGAGGATTCATAAAAGAATGTCCAAAGGGAGGAGACTTCACAGAAGAGTTGGTTAGAGCCCGAACTTGAACAGGACTGAGGATGGGCTTACAATCCAGATGCACTAGTGAGTCGGAATTGTCAAAGGATCTGGATAAGGCATTCGCTCTGAAATTTTAGAACCAGGACAGTAAGTAAGGATTAACTAAAACCTGAAAATAAAAAGTGACCAACGGGCCTGGTGGGTATTGAGACATTGTGCTTCTTGCCGATAAGTTAAATTCTTGTGGTCAGTCATCACCATCACAGGATGTTGAGCCCCCTCTTAAAAGTAACAACACCTCTCCAGAGCGATCTTAATGGCTAGGAGCTCTTTATCGCCTATACCATAATTCCTCTCACAGGCAGAGAATTTTTGGGAGAGAAACCCACAGGGTTCAAAGGATCCAGAAAAGGACTTTTGAGATAAGACAGCCCCTATTCTGACAGACGAGGCATCTACCTCCAGAAAAAAGGGTCTCCCTTGGTCAGGTTGTTTGAGTACCGGAGCAGAAATAAAGGCCTCCTTAAGAGATTTGAAAGTAGAGACGGCATCCTGCAGCCAGACTTTATAACAGGCTTCTTTATGTGTCAAGGCTGTCATAGGAGCGATAAGAGACAAGAACCCTCTGAAGAAATCGATGGTAGTAGTTTGCATATCCGATAAACCGCTGGGTGGCTTTAAGACCACAAGGTTGTGGCCAATTGAGGATGGAGTCTACCTTCTGAGGGTCCATTTGGAGACCAGTCCCCAAGACGAGGTAGCCAAAAGTCACGGTCCTCTAGTGCAGCGGTCAGGGAACAGGGGTAAATTACCCCAAATCGGGTAAAAATGAAATTCCTGGGGGTAATGCTGCTGATTCACATGCTCTCCGTTGGATTGTAGACCCCTTTAAATGTGAAACTGCTGTTGTGCCAGAAGAGCCTCAAGGGTTGGCAGAGGCACTTCTTGAGCTTCGATGCAATAATGAAGCACAGATTTCATTTGAAAACAAAGCAGATCTGTCATATTTTTGGATGTCAACAGCTGCAAAGGCATCAAAATTGCACATGAGGAGGCAGTCAAAAGGTTGCTGCCTTTTGCAACAACCACCAGCCTTTGCGAACAAGAATTTTCCACTCTAACGAACATAAAAACAGAGCAGAGAAATCGATTGGACGCTGAAGACTGTATCCAAATTGCTCTGACATCAAAATGCCACAATATTGATGCTCTCGTATCAAAAATGAAGCAACATTATTTCTCCAAAACCTGAAGTTTTTTGAAGTTGAAGCTTTGAAAGAAATTTTGAATAGATTCAATAAAATTTTGAATTCCAATAATTAATAAAATATGATTTCCTTCCTTTCAAATCAAGGGGGTAACGTCGTCATATCGAAATATATTTGGGGGTAAAAGGTAAAAAAGTTCCCTGACCCCTGCTCTAGTGGGTGACAAGCGAGACCAGGTGGAGAGCCCCG
This sequence comes from Mixophyes australis, assembly GCA_036250195.1. Lineage (NCBI taxonomy): Eukaryota > Metazoa > Chordata > Amphibia > Anura > Limnodynastidae > Mixophyes > Mixophyes australis. The sequence goes on from JAVHZZ010000001.1 coordinate 497,945,518, forward strand.
AAGCTTAGGCCGGTGGGATAGGATTATTTGGCTGCAGTGATATTACAGTAAGAGAGAGGAGTGAGGATAACTAGGTACGTGATTAAGGAGGTCTGGGTGGCACTGAGGTGCAGTAGTCTGCAGAGAGATGTATTAGTTTGGTCCTGAAGAACTGAGAAGCTCTGAAGCAGGATCTTGTAGAAGGTGTGACAGTCTGCAGGAGTATACTGAAGGGCTGGTATCAGGTGGTGAAACAGGAGTACACAGGAGTGTAATGATCTGCAGGAGAGTAGTTGTGCTGAGGTCCTGAAGAGGCTGGGAAGCCCTGGAGCAGGATCTTGAATGTTGCGCGACGATCTGCAGGAAGCATTATCAGCCACCGATTATAAAGCAGCCACTGGCCCTCTCTGTGCTACGTTTGGGAAGGAAACATTATATGTGGTGCAACATCTCTCTTGTCTGCTTCTTTGTGTTTTCAATGTAACTTTTAGGTGCTATTGATTGCATGCTTTGACCTTGTGTTTTTCCCTTGAGTGTCTTATCAAGCTTGTCAAGGATGCTGGATCAGCTTTAAGGCCTCATAATGACTGAGCTGTTGACCGTTTAACATTATTTACACTTTGTCACTGTAAAAATCATTAAATAAAGATTACATGTGAAGAAAAGTAGCACATTTCTGCCTTTTCAGACACAAAAAGCATCTTTATTACTGTAGTATGAGCACTATGTACTCATTATTGCACTCAAAGCTCACAATCCAATCCAAGGTTTCTGAAGCCCTTTGCAATGGAAGTCATTACTTGAAAGGGAGCTGGCTCAAGTCAGTGCTGTTGTCAGCCTCCGAAAACCTTCTTCACTGACAATCTAGAAAAAATGATTACTGCAATGTATTCCTGACATATTATATATGTAATATGGAGTAATAACGAGCAGCTGCCTACAGTCAGTAGTATGCACACCTCTGGGGAAATCACTAATCTGTGATGAAACGCGTCAGCGCTATTGATTTTTATAGTGGATTAATGAGACACCATATTTATTTCTACAGCTCTAACATAGAGCAGAGAAGAGTTTACATGTATGGCTGGATCACAGATGAAGCCATGAGATTATAAATGACTATTTAATTTAAGATATACACACAGTTTTTGGCTGGGAAGCCTGGACCATCATCATCATCATCATCATTTATTTATATAGCGCCACTAATTCCTATAACTATTATCAAGGAACTTTATGGACAGGGAGATTAATGTCCCCTACAGCTTTTCTCTGAATATTATATACATGCCAAAAAGTTATTGGCGCTAAGCTAAGTTCCTAAAGAGCAGTGAATTCCAATATTAAGGAACCTCAGATGTTTATATCATCGCTGGATGGTTGAATTTGTGCGTATGGATTATAACACGCTTTCTCTTATAACACGGATTGTTGAGAAACAACAGTTTATTATTGACTGATGTCCATTTGCGTCATATATGATATTACAGGGTTTGAGAATATGATTCTATTAATAAACGAACGCTGGCAGATGGAGATGTTTAGCCAATGTGTGTGATGTGATCATTTTTGTATTGCTGTGAATTGTAAGAAAAAAATTGAAGGATTTTGTAAGTCAGGTTTTTGTAACTTAATTATTTTTACAAATATTATTTACATTTTTGATGATGTTATTAGTGTCTTCTACTGTTTATATATGTTATGCATAATAGCGTACAGTCTCCCATCCTCTGCTGTTATTGCCTATAATGGATTTGTTGCTTTATAGTTTACAGCCAGCAGATTCTGATCACAATAAATTTTTTACTGATGGGTAAAAATGTTACTTATTTTTTTACTGACGGTTGTGGAGGCGATCTGGCAGGTTACATCACCTGGGGGGGATGAGCCATTCACACAGACGCAATGTTTTCTGTGCTGTGTACTCTGCCGGATGAGACAATTACAGTGTACTCCTCGGTTATCCAGTACACAATGTACAAATCTGCTTATTAATCTGCCATTCGCTGAGTCACCTTTTACTGATTTCTTGAGGAGAGTGCTAATAGGAAGGACCACGGCCGTTAATGCTCCGTCTGGTGAGACCCAATGACCTACATTTACATCGAGCTTACATCATATGTCTGGGACTTCAGCACCTGTCAGGCATGTAACGTCTGCCTGTAGAGGGCTCTAAGACATGCATGTAGGCCTCTGGCCTCTGGTATTCATGTGTGTTACACGTTATAGGTAGACCGGGCTGTCCTCATGTGAGGGGACGGTAAGGTGTTAACAGATACACAGAAGTGGCCGTTTCAGCGTCCTAACGTTTACCTGTTCCACTATACCCCATGGAGGCCGCCAGAATCAATATTCTATCATTCCAATAGGAATCGCTGATGTCATTGAGGCAATGTGGTGGCTGGTACCTGGAATGACCAGTATAAAGTGCGCACATCACCCAATGACAGCGACCACAGCCATATTGTGGCATAATCCAATATTTATGAGAATCCAGCCCAGGGCAGTTTTTTCTGATGTATTATACCGCATTCACACTGCCTAAAAAACCTGGGTCTTTGCAGGAGCGAGCTCTGATGACCCAGGTCAGGGCTCAGTGTGATAGGGGGTCAGTGTAAAACCCCTGGTCTGATGCCAGTCGCGGGTCACCTGCAGTGTGAACGGTGCGACCCGGGTTATTCAGCCCAGGTCTCACATAAAGAGGATGATTGGGGGGATTAGGGACGCTGGAGGATGACGTCATTTCAATGTTGCAGAGAAGAGAAATAGGAGCAAACATGACACACAGGAGATAAAGAAACAGATCACAGGCTCTGTACAGGATGCAACAGTGTACTATAACATATCAACAATACTTACACAGAGTGGGATAAGGCGCAGTCAGCAACAGGAGGTAAATAAATTGAAGTCACTTTGCAAACAATAGTCCAAAGTCCATGGCCATAGCCGCAGACAGCGTGGTGCTGTCCGCATGGGATGGCAATTTTATGATCAATGTGACGTGGTATTTGGCAACTTTGCCCTGGAAAATCCCATCGCTCTGTCATCATCAAGCTGATGCTCACAGTCCAACAGCTGAAAGCAGCCAGCCATGCGTGCCATCACTGATGATTAGCGATGATTCACTTGAAGAACATGGAGATGTGGAGTGTTCAAATGTGACAGAAGAAACCATTAACATATCCGCAGAGGAATTTGCAGATTCACAACCTTTGCCTGCGGCACAACCTTCACCAGACACCCAAGCGTTGCAAGAGACACAACCTTCACCAGACACTCAAGCGTTGCAAGAGACACAACCTTCACCAGACACCCAAGCGTTGCAAGAGACACAACCTTTACCAGACACCCAAGCGTTGCAAGAGACACCACCTTCACCAGACACCCAAGCGTTGCAAGAGACACCACCTTCACCAGACACCCAAGCGTTGCAAGAGACACAACCTTCACCAGACACCCAAGCATTGCAAGAGACACAACCTTCACCAGACACCCAAGCGTTGCAAGAGACACAACCTTCACCAGACACCCAAGCGTTGCAAGAGACACAACCTTCACCAGACACCCAAGCGTTGCAAGAGACACAACCTTCACCAGACACCCAAGCGTTGCAAGAGAAACCACCTTCACCAGACACCCAAGCGTTGCAAGAGACACAACCTTCACCAGACACCCAAGCGTTGCAAGAGACACAACCTTCACCAGACACCCAAGCGTTGCAAGAGACACAACCTTCACCAGACACCCAAGCGTTGCAAGAGACACAACCTTCACCAGACACCCAAGCGTTGCAAGAGACACAACCTTCACCAGACACCCAAGCGTTGCAAGAGACACCACCTTCACCAGACACCCAAGCGTTGCAAGAGACACAACCTTCACCAGACACCCAAGCATTGCAAGAGAAACCACCTTCACCAGACACCCAAGCGTTGCAAGAGACACAACCTTCACCAGACACCCAAGCGTTGCAAGAGACACAACCTTCACCAGACACCCAAGCGTTGCAAGAGACACAACCTTCACCAGACACCCAAGCGTTGCAAGAGACACCACCTTCACCAGACACCCAAGCGTTGCAAGAGACACCACCTTCACCAGACACCCAAGCGTTGCAAGAGACACAACCTTCACCAGACACCCAAGCGTTGCAAGAGACACAACCTTCACCAGACACCCAAGCGTTGCAAGAGACACCACCTTCAAAAGGCACCCAAGCGTTGCAAGAGACACAACCTTCACCAGACACCCAAGCGTTGCAAGAGACACCACCTTCACCAGACACCCAAGCGTTGCAAGAGACACAACCTTCACCAGACACCCAAGCGTTGCAAGAGACACAACCTTCACCAGACACCCAAGCGTTGCAAGAGACACCACCTTCACCAGACACCCAAGCGTTGCAAGAGACACCACCTTCGACATCGGAGCAGAACCCGACATTACCTACAAACAGTAAGTTTATTAATGTTAACATTTTTAAAGTAAATGAAATAAATATATGAAAGTTTAACATTGCTAAACTAAAAACTAAACCAAACTCCAGATTAAACGTAAAAACATAATAAAACATGAACACGTATATGTTTCAGCATGAAGCTAGTGTGCAGGAGAGAGGAGGCCTCAAGCACATATCAGCTTACAACACTGGTATTTAATTTTGCAGCAATATTTATTCATCCTCAGTGGCCCTAATGTATTTCCTTTCTTTTCCCCATTTGTAGTTTACAATGTACCTAAAAGGAAGAAGAAGCTGAATAAGATGGAACAAGCAACAAAAGTCATGACCACAGTCATGGTAGAGCAACTCAAGGAAATGGATATGGCTATGGCGGCCCAAGAAGACGCTCGTCTCCAACGGTTCATGGACAATGAGCGTGAGTTGCAGGACTCTTTCATAACGCAAACAATTGGTATGCAGGAGCGGATTCTGAGGGAGAACCGTGAATTCATGATGGCTTACCTAGATGGCCTGATGCCAAGTCTGCAAGGACCTGCACAACCTCAACCACAACCTCCTTACCACATTGATGGCCCTTACCCTTTATATAACAGAGGGCAACAAATATTTTCCCCCTAATTCAGGTACGCCATTAATCACCCCACATCATCCTCCACAAATAGCTCCATATAACCTGAGTGCCCGACTACTCCCCAAAACCCAGAGTATCCGTCTAGTACACATAACCCTGAGTACCCGGCTACTCCCCATAACCAAGAGTACCCGGCTACTCCCTATAACCCTGAGTACCCGGCTACTCCCCATAACCCTGAGTATCCATCTACTCCCCATAACCCTGAGGACCTGGCTACTCCCCATAACCCAGTGTATCAATCTACTCCCCATACCCCTAAGTACCCGACTACTCCCCATAACCCAGAGTATCCGTCTAGTACACATAACCCTGAGTACCCGGCTACTCCCCATAACCAAGAGTACCCGGCTACTCCCCATAACGCTGAGTACCCGGCTACTCCCCATAACCCTGAGTATCCATCTACTCCCCATAAGCCTGAGGACCCGGCTACTCCCCATAACCCAGTGTATCCATCTACTCCCCATAAGCCTGAGGACCCGGCTACTCCCCATAACCCAGTGTATCAATCTACTCCCCATACCCCTAAGTACCCGGCTACTCCCCATAACCTTGAGTACCCGGCTGTACACAAAACCCTGAGTACCCGGGTACACCCCATAACCCAGAGTACCTGGCTACTCCCCATAACACTGAGTATCCATCTACTACACATAACCCAGGGTACTCGGCTACTCCCCATAACCATGAGTACCTGGCTACTCCCCATAACACTGAGTATCCATCTACTACATATAACCCAGGGTACTCGGCTACTCCCCATAACCCAGAGTACCTGGCTACTCCCCATAACACTGAGTATCCATCTATGCCCCATAACCCTGAGGACCCGGCTACTCCCCATAACCCTGAGTATCCATCTACTCCCCATAACCCTGAGGACCCGGCTACTCCCCATAACCCAGTGTATCAATCTACTCCCCATACACCTAAGTACCCGGCTATTCCCCATAACCTTGAGTACCCGGCTCTACACAAAACCCTGAGTACCTGGGTACACCCCATAACACTGAGTATCCATCTACTACACATAACCCAGGGTACTCAGCTACTCCCCATAACCCAGAGTACCTGGCTACTCCCCATAACACTGAGTATCCATCTACTACACATAACCCAGGGTACTCAGCTACTCCCCATAACCCAGAGTACCTGGCTACTCCCCATAACACTGAGTATCCATCTACTACACATAACCCAGGGTACTCGGCTACTCCCCATAACCCTGTGTACCTGGCTACTCCCCATACTTCAGGGTACTCGGCTACTCCTCATAACCCTGAGTACAAGGCAACTAAAAAAAACCCTGAGTACTCGGCTACGCCCCATAACGGTGATGGTGCGAGTTCTGCAGAGGTAATTGTACGTTCTCCCTCATAACTAGTAGAATCCACCGACAGCACATATAGTTCTGTGCGGTCCACTCTGGTAGACACTGCTCTCTCGGTACTACACATAGGGCACAAATTTGGTATCAATGTCATTGCGCTTCAATAAACAATGCCAATGTCCTTTCAATCGTCCAAAGCCATTTTCAACCACCATCCAAGCACAGCTGAGGGTATGGGTTAATTGAATTTGTTGCACAGAAAGTGGATGTTGCTGTGTGAAGCCCTTCATCCACCATCACCACAAAGGGCTAAGCTGCATCCACGATGATGTATCCTGGTATCTCCACCCTATTCATGAACTTGGATTTCTGCCTCACCATTTTTCAGCCAATCAAAGCTCCTCTTGTGATGACTGACACTTTATTTCCGGGATAGACCCGTGTTCAGTATGAACGGGATCGACCAGGGAAATTCCCAAGTCCAAGGTGCTTTGTGAACGGGGTCTCTGAGCTGCGATGCTCGGAAACTCTGCAAAATTAGGGCGGCAATGTGAAAGTGGTATTAGTTAGTTAGTTGGGTAATGCAATCCATATGCAGATGTTTATGGAAGCTCTGAAATTCTGTCCATTGCTAAATGGATTTTATTCGCAAATGTTGTTATATATCAAGATAAGTTTTGTGACATGGAGATAATCAACCAGACAGGGTTTTAAGAAAAAATTAAAATAACTCTGGTTCCAGAAATCCTGTCCTGTTGTTTACATTAAAAGTATAAAAAACTCCACCGTCCATAGTGATAACAGCAAAAGTTGGGAACATGGATGGTTCTCCTAGGGGGAGGGGGGGGGGGTTACATAAGAAGCAGGCCCCCCATCTCAGGGATCCCCAACTTCACACTGGGGCTGGTGTAGTAATCAAGATTAGGACCCCTGTAGAGACAGTATGATGGGTGGGGATTACAAAGTCCCATAGTCATTATACCAACAAGTAAAAGATCCCCACAATCAGAATTTTGAAATGAACTTTATATGAATAAATAATTGGGTTCAGGATAATGTTCATTACCAGAGCCCCCACAGCTCAGGGGGGGTCAGGAACAGCAACACACTAATAAGGGCCACACTGTTCACCCCCCTTTAGAGACACTAGTTGTCTCACTGGGGATATAGATATTAGAGAATTACAGAAAGTGATTTACAGAGTTACTGGAGAAAAGAAAGGACGAGAGACAGAGTACTTCTGTTACCTAATCCTGGAAGATATCACAGATATCATTTTAGAAGTGTACAGCATAGTGATGAGAGACTAATACATGGGATGAAACTGAAAAGTATTGAGACCGATCTTTGATAAGAACACATATGTGATGATAAAATCCACGTCAGGAGAAATATCTATAATGATAAAAGGATAAATTAGCATCATTCATTACATCAGGATAGTGAGTACATCTAGAAGCTGTGCCAGGCGTTGCTAATATCATACATTGAGAGGAAACTATATGATTAACACCTGTGTCATGAATAAAGACTGAGGTCTATATCTATATCCGTTCACTATATATCCAACATCATTATAAAAACTTATTTCAGAGACTGAGTCATGGAGCAAGTAATTAAATCATCTGTATCTTTAAAGATATGGAATTCAGATACTAATACAAAGATGGTGAAAGTGAGATATAACTAGAAATAATTGAGAATTAGCTACCGACTGTATGATGAGTGCATCAGGGACAGACTAGCCTGGAAGGTAGGAATATGGCAAGAATCTATATTGAGAACTGTGAAGTTTAATGTGTATTATAACATCAACTAGTTAATATTTCTTCTAATTGTAATTTAGTAGTATTTTCAAAAGAGTATACAGTATTTTATTGTGATCTAATATATATATATATATATATGATACTGTATAAAAGTTTTAGGCGGGTGTAGAAAAAATGCAGTAAGAATTCTTTCAAAAATAAAAGTGTTAAAACTTTATTTTTATTAATTAACAAAATGCAAAGTGAATGAACGGAGGAGAAATCTAAATCAAATCAATACTTAGTGTCACCACCCTTTGCCTTCAAAGTTGCATCAATTATTCTGGGTACACTTGCACAAAGTCAGGGAATTTGTAGGATTATAGTCAGGTGTATAATTAACCAATCACACCAAACAGGTGATAATGATCATCATTTACATATGTAGGTTGAAACACAGTCATTAACTGAAACAGAAACAGTTGTGTAGGAGGCTTAAAACTAGAGATGGGCGGGTCCGGTTCTCCGAGAACCGAACCCACCCGAACTTTGGGTATCCGAGTACCGAGCTGAGCAGCTCGGTACTCTCCCGCCCGTTCCGAATCCAAATCGAGGCCGAACGTCATTGTGACGTCGTCGGATCTCGGGGCTCGGTTCTCGCGATACTTCAACTTTATAAATACACGCCTCCACAGCAATCCATCGCCATTTGACAGAGGGAGAGAGCAGGGTGTAGTCATAGGCTAATTAGAGCAGGGACAGAGAATACAATATTGTTCTTGCAATTGCTCTAACCAAAATCGCTAGTGCAGAGAGGAGGATAGAGGTTTATTATTTTTTCTTCATATTTGGCACTCCCCAGCGCTTTTGGGGTGTCCCCCATAATTGTGCATAAATATTTCTGGCAGTCAAAAGTCATATCTGTCAGCAGTATCTACTAAATAATTTTTAGCACTCCTCAGTGCTTTTGGGGTGTCCTCCCTAATTGTGCATAAATATTTCTGGCTGTCAAAAGTCATATCTGTCAGCAGTATCTACTAAATAATTTTTAGCACACCTCAGTGCTTTTGGGGTGTCCTCCCTAATTGTGCATTAATATTTCTGGCTGTCAAAAGTCATAACTGTCAGCAGTATCTACTAAATAATTTTTAGCACTCCTCTGTGCTTTTGGGGTGTCCTCCCTAATTGTGCATTAATATTTCTGGCTGTCAAAAGTCATATCTGTCAGCAGTATCTACTAAATAATTTTTAGCACTCCTCAGTGCTTTTGGGGTGTCCTCCCTAATTGTGCATTAATATTTCTGGCTGTCAAAAGTCATATCTGTCAGCAGTATCTACTAAATAATTTTTAGCACTCCTCAGTGCTTTTGGGGTGTCCTCCCTAATTGTGCATTAATATTTCTGGCTGTCAAAAGTCATATCTGTCAGCAGTATCTACTAAATAATTTTTAGCACTCCTCAGTGCTTTTGGGGTGTCCTCCCTAATTGTGCATTAATATTTCTGGCTGTCAAAAGTCATATCTGTCAGCAGTATCTACTAAATAATTTTTAGCATTCCTCAGTGCTTTTGGGGTGTCCTCCCTAATTGTGCATTAATATTTCTGGCTGTCAAAAGTCATATCTGTCAGCAGTATCTACTAAATAATTTTTAGCACTCCTCAGTGCTTTTGGGGTGTCCTCCCTAATTGTGCATAAATATTTCTGGCTGTCAAAAGTCATATCTGTCAGCAGTATCTACTAAATAATTTTTAGCACACCTCAGTGCTTTTGGGGTGTCCTCCCTAATTGTGCATTAATATTTCTGGCTGTCAAAAGTCATATCTGTCAGCAGTATCTACTAAATAATTTTTAGCACTCCTCAGTGCTTTTGGGGTGTCCTCCCTAATTGTGCATTAATATTTCTGGCTGTCAAAAGTCATAACTGTCAGCAGTATCTACTAAATAATTTTTAGCACTCCTCTGTGCTTTTGGGGTGTCCTCCCTAATTGTGCATTAATATTTCTGGCTGTTAAAAGTCATATCTGTCAGCAGTATCTACTAAATAATTTTTAGCACTCCTCAGTGCTTTTGGGGTGTCCTCCCTAATTGTGCATTAATATTTCTGGCTGTCAAAAGTCATATCTGTCAGCAGTATCTACTAAATAATTTTTAGCACTCCTCAGTGCTTTTGGGGTGTCCTCCCTAATTGTGCATTAATATTTCTGGCTGTCAAAAGTCATAACTGTCAGCAGTATCTACTAAATAATTTTTAGCACTCCTCTGTGCTTTTGGGGTGTCCTCCCTAATTGTGCATTAATATTTCTGGCTGTCAAAAGTCATATCTGTCAGCAGTATCTACTAAATAATTTTTAGCACTCCTCAGTGCTTTTGGGGTGTCCTCCCTAATTGTGCATTAATATTTCTGGCTGTCAAAGTCATATCTGTCAGCAGTATCTACTAAATAATTTTTAGCACTCCTCAGTGCTTTTGGGGTGTCCTCCCTAATTGTGCATTAATATTTCTGGCTGTCAAAAGTCATATCTGTCAGCAGTATCTACTAAATAATTTTTAGCATTCCTCAGTGCTTTTGGGGTGTCCTCCCTAATTGTGCATTAATATTTCTGGCTGTCAAAAGTCATATCTGTCAGCAGTATCTACTAAATAATTTTTAGCACTCCCCAGTGGTTTGCGCTCAGAATGGATTCAAAGCAGTCCACATATGATCTGAATGAGCAACCAGGTTCTGTCACCAGTCCTGATGTTAGTGTTCCCAGTACGTCATCTGGCCAAGGCGATGTCAAACAACAGAGTGTTTTCAAATTAGTGCAAAAAACAAAAACCCCAAAAAAATTTACTGTATTGAAGCGAAAAAGAAGTGTAACTGAGCAAAAGTTAAGTGACGATAAAAAAAAAATTGCAAGCATGCCATTCTACACACGCAGTGGCAAAGAGAGAATGAGGCCTTCACCTTTGGTTATTAGTGGCAGATCCCAAAAAGTTACCCAGCCTACAATTGGTGCACAACTACTGTTACGCGTCAAAGCCGAGCTGCAAGATAACAGTGAGGCATTACAGGAGAATATTTGCTCTGATTCACAAATGACAACAATCCCTGTGGAGAGTCCATCCAACAGTGGGATGTCTAATCGTGAGCATTCTGCTGATGTGTGCCTTAATAGCCCGAGTGTAGCCGGTGATACCCAAATTGAGGATGCCACTTTGGAATTAGAAGAGGATGAGGGGGAGATTTGTGTAGGCGACGAGGGCGCTAATGATGATGTTGATGATTATGATGCAGACAGATACCAAATTGCCTTTCTCAATTTCTATTTATATTCTAGATTATATAACGGCTGAATCGTTTTCTATTTTACTCCTAGTGGAGAGAGGATCTGATGCAGACAGATACCAAACTGCCCTTGTCCATTTCAATTTATATTGTACAGTATATAACGGCTGAATTTATTAGTATTTTATACACGTGGAGGGGGGCCTAGAGAGACAGAAACCAAACTGGCTTTCTCCATGTCAATTAATATTGTACAGTCTATAATGGCTGAATTTTTTAGTATTTTATACAAGTTAAGGGGGGGCCTAGAGAGACAGAAACCAAACTGGCTTTCTCCATGTCAATTAATATTGTACAGTCTATAATGGCTGAATTTTTTGGTATTTTATACAAGTGGAGGGGGGCCTTGAGAGACAGAAACCAAACTGGCTTTTTCCATTTCTTTACATATTTAACTATAAGTGTAGGGTGTAATATACATTCAAAGACGATGGCTGCATTGCCAATATGCATAGATGGAGAGGAAGACAATCTGTTTTGTGTGTAGAATAGGCCTACCAACGAAGAATTAAACTGTTTTTTTGGATGATTTATTACCTCAACAATTAGATTACTTGTCTCTAAAACAGTTGGAGCACTAAATTGGGTTAATTTAGGCCCAAAAACATGGATTTTCCCAAAAAATAGCAAAACAAAACCAAACAAAACCAAAACCAAAACCAAAACACGCAATGGCGGTTTTGCAAAACCAAAACCAAAACCAAAACACGACGGTAATCCAGATCCAAAACCGAATCCAAAACCAAAACACGGGGGTCAGTGACCATCTCTACTTAAAACTGTGTGAAGAACAGACGATGTCTGCTACAAAGATGAGGTTGTGGAAGACAGTTTCATGTAACATGTCATACACCAGGGCAAGACTGAGCCCAGCAACAAGACACAAGATAGTTATACTTGGGGCTTCAAGATGTGCGCTCAAGCTCTTTTGAAGAAGCATAAAGTAATAGGCAAAGTTGAGGACCGTATACACAGTGGTCGGACAAGGAAACTTAGTGCATCAGATGAATGACACATCATTCTTACTTCCATTCAAAATCGGAAGATTTCCAGCAGTGCCATCAGCTCAGATCTGTGGAAAAACAGTGGAACCCGGGTACAGCCATCTACTGTTCGGAGAAGTCTGGCCAGAAGTGGTCTTCTTGAAAAAAGTGCGACCAAAAAGCCATATTCAACGTGGAAACAAGGCCAAGCAACTCAACTATACTACACTGTTCCCTTTGCCTCATTGGTGAACCCTGGTGAAATCCCCCCTGAGCAAAAACCCTTTCCCTGGCAGCCTAGCCCTCTGTAGTTATTGCGCGTGCACGGCTGACTTGAGATGACGTTAGTTTTTTAAGACTTCCAGAGATAAGCCAAGCTTGTGGCCAGTTGTTAAATTGGACCAAACTGCAGTCACTGTAGAGATCTATGGGGACTGCAGTAACCAGCGAAAAACAGGTCAAGGCAGAGTAAAGCTCTGGTACGTCCTTGTTGTATTGAGAAAAGAGCTGCAATAGCCATTCTCCAGATTCTTGGCTCATTGCAGCTTAATAAATAGACCCTTAATACTTTGAAGCATCATCACATTGTAATACAGAGGGTTTAGACTCTGTATATAGCTATGGATTAACACCCTGAATCTACAGTATAACAGAGATGATATTGGTCTGTGGTATTACACAACTGAGCAACTTTACTTTCTGGAACAAAGCCGGCTTCACTGCTGCAGACTGCTGTGCAGTAGTAGGTAAGGAATAGTAATGGGTTGGGATAAACAGTGCAATCTCTAGGAATGTCGCTGCTTCACCTAGACCTGACAAGACGAGGAAAACAATAGTTGTCGTCCCAGTTTGAGTCAGTGTGAGGTGAGGACAAGGTACTATTCCACAACTGGTGTAATGATGAGGGGTGGAGGAGTTACTACTAAGTGTATGACAGGGTCGGTGAGGGGGGAGAAGTCCCAGCAGGGTACGGCGATGTAAGGTAGCACCTCTGGATGTGGTACAGTACAGTAGTAGGCCGATCCCTCATACATGCGGCTCACACTGACCATCTGTGGAAAGTTGAAGGGTTCTCTGAACATGAATCAAAGCACAGGAATGCTCTGTAGTGACTTTCCTTACCATATGGCAATGTGAAGGGAGCAATATCAGCAGTAGTGACCTAGTGTAACAGCCAAGAAACAGGACAAACAGCAGATAACTGGAGCACTCATGGACTCTCCCTGGATCTCTTGGAGTTGTCACTGACTCTCTGTGCTGATGTCTGCTTTCACCTTTCCTCTGGGATGGTGTGGCTGTATCACGTAGAATTCAGTTATTGTGCAAATGTATTGCAATTAGTGGCACAGGTGACAATTTATATAATTTGAAATGTACTGATTTCTTATATTGGCATGTGTTTTGTATGGAAATGTATTGATTTTTCTGAGACAGTATATCATGTTTGGGTTTTGTAATTTTGCTAGAGGAAATCCAAAGTAGGCATATGTGTGGAGGGGATGTGTTTTATAACTGTCTGGAGACAGGTAATCTCATGTTAATTAGACCTTTTCATCGCTGAGTGATCAACACGTCTGTTGAGCCTGAAAGAACAGGAGGGGTAATTAGACTTGCTGGTAGACTTCCAATGTTTGTAAGACTCAGGATGCAAGTGATCACAGATTAATGTGAATTTTGCAAGTTAAATTACGTTAAATGCAAGATTAGAGAAAATGTTATATCCTGATGTTAAACACTCAATATAAAACCTCAGACATTGTGGTGCCGCTAGCTGCAATATAAAAAGTTGTTAAAACCTCTCCAGGCTGATTTATGTGCAGGCTGCAAGAAGCACCTGGATTGGTTAGAGGGGCAGGAGGCTGGATTACCTCCTGCCAGGGTATCTGAGTAATCTGTATAAAAAACTGTTTTACCATGTATCAGTATTATACCTTCTGTACCCTCTGAGATCACTAGTATCACAAACCAGTGTAACTGTCCTTATAAGGACTACTTGAGCTAATAAACATCACTGCTTCAAGACCCTGCTTTGACACATACTTACCAGAGGCAATTCCTGTGACCAATAGATTAGACCAATCTAATCCGTTATCCAGGTGTTCTGAGGTTGGGACCCAGCATTCCAGTACCAACGCTCTATTCACTACTTTGCAGCTACTTTCCAGGGGAAACATACACAGCAATCTTGATCTAAAAGAAGCGGTCAGGAGTACCAGCCCAGGTACACCAACAGTGAGAGTTACCCAGAAGGAACCAGTTCTAGGTGCCAGTGAAGGAGCCTAGTGGTGGTGACACCAGCAAGCCCCTCCTACTGCATTTAGAGAGGTGCAATTTGGGATAAATAAAGGGGACTGTGGCAAGGCATCCCAGCCGGTCCCCAGCAGCACAGACAGGGTGGCAAAAGGAGGTCCAGCTCTGAGACTCTGCATTTATAGTGTCACTGTACAGCGCTCACACAGCGCTGTGCAGACTCTCTGCTCCTCTGCGCGGCTTCAGGACCCCCAGACATGCAGCCGCTCTCTTGCTGTGCGTCTCTCTCCCTTGTGCAAGCTCGATGCCATCCTCCTCCTCTGCCATCTCCTGCATGTCTCCTTCTCTTCCTGTGATTGTGTCACCAAAGCCACAATTTTTGGTGGGATCTGATGTCAGGGGCTGGGGAACTGCAGCTTTTAGCAGCCAGAGCTGTGTTATACTGCCCCCTGCAGTTCTTTAATTACTTTATTGTTGCATAAGAGTGAAGTAAATAATTGACAAAAATAACATAAATAGGTTATTGGAAGGGTAATAATAATAAACATGATTGGTAGGTATTGCATTAGTAAGTAGAACATAACACCATACCTCCTAAGAGTCCTTGTACACGCAGCACATAGGGGTCATAGACTACCTGAAAGGGGTGTGGTCTCATGGGAAATGGATTTGGGTGTGGTTTAGATGATTGTAGGTGTGGCTTAATTCATTCCACTTATACAATCAGGAATTGTGTGAGGTGTGTACCAGGATTACATAGATAGAATTTTGGAGACCCAGCCACCGATCCAGCCACCTAAATGGCTCCACGACCACAGATTTGTGAGCCCCGATCTATAAGGTACATGTGCCAGCAATATGTCTGCATCATTACAGATTGTGGATTGTTCTCTGTGTTCAGTTTTGTTTGTTTATTCTCCTGATTGCAAACTGATAAAATGTTCCCACAACACAATCCTGGTAATTTGCTGGAGAGATGCGGATCCTATTTCAGTCATATTTAATAGTAAAACATGTTAATTATTCATTATAACATCTCTCGCTGTGTTGCATTATGTCTGCCAAGGCGAGTACAATATCAAATCATTTATCTCCTTAGAGGAGGAAGGAGATGAGTTTTTCCAGTGGAATTTAGAGGAGACAGTGAGAGAGGCTATAGGACCTCACGTGCTCTGAAAATGGGGATTTAGCCTAAAGCCATGTTTTATAAATACACATGAAATACACATGAAGTACGTGTGCAGTACGTGTGAGTGGGCTGGAGCTCATATTTAATGCCATATGGGCATTTTCTTAAATCTAGAATAGTTAGTGACCTTCTTACACCTGCATATAATGTGAAAGGGCCCCAACCGGTACAAGCAAGGGTGGATCTGTAAGGAGTGCACAGAGTGTGGCCCCTACGGGTCCCGGAAGTGACCAGCAGTCCCAGCCCCTCAGTTGTCCCCGTTCTGCCCCAAGGCCCCCACCAGCAAAAGAACAGAGTGGAGGCCGCTTCATGTGCAAGAGGGGCATGCACCTGAGAGCACAAGCGCAGAAGTTGGCGTCAGTCTGGTCTTTGAGAACAGAGTGGGTCCCAGGGAGACCACAGCGGCATCGTCAGGTTCCTAAAAAGTACAGCTAGGTCAGGAAATATTTGGATAGAGATACAATTTTCAGAATTTTTGCTCTGTACGCTGCCACAGTGAATTTGACATTAAACAATGGAGATCCAGCTTTCAGATTTTATTCCAGGGATTGAACAAAAATATTTTATGAAACATTTAGGAATTGCAACTATTTTTATACACAGACTCCTACTTTCTAGGGCAAAAATGTAATTGGACAAATTCACATAATCATAAAATGTTCATTTTTAATACTTTGTCACAAATCCTTTGCAGCCAACGACTGAAGTCTGGAAGCCACGGACATCACCTAATGCTGGGTTTCCTCCTGTGTAATGCTTTGCTCGGCCTTTACTGCAGCTGTCTTCAGTTGTGGTTTGTTTGTGGGTCTTTCGGTCTTTAGTTTTGTCTTCAGCAAGTGAAATGCTGGATCGGGTTGAGATCAGGTGATTGGCTCGGCCATTGCCGAATATTCCACCTCTTTGCCTTAGACAACTCTCGTGCTGCTTCGCACTATGTTTTGGGTCATTGTCCATCTGTACTGTGAAGCGCCGTCCAATCAACTGCCGAGTTTGGCTGAATCTGAGCAGACAGATTATCCCTATAAACATCAGAATTCATCCAGCTGTTTCTATCACATCATCACCAGTGACCCAGTGACCCGGTGCCATTGGATGCCAATCATGCCCATTGTCATGAATTCTTGCCAAAGCTGAAGGCTACTTGCTGGTATTGATGCTGCTGAGCTATATTACACACTGTAACAAAAGCGCCCTTCCTGTAACACCATTGACACTTTCTGACACCACTTATTGCAGGAGCGCCCTGCAGACATCAGCAACACGGACAACTTCTTGTTGTAAATCAAACATACATTTATTGTTCACATCACAATAAACTGTAACACTTCTTGTCAGGATGACACCAGTAAGCAATACCCTTTGCTTATTCCTCCTGGTGACCCTAATGCTAACTATACATAGTTCCAGCTACTGACTGGCCAACTACTTCAGCACCAGTCACCTCTAACAAGTGCACAATTCAGGATTAAATACACAAGTCTCATTACCTCATTATACCACTTGTGTGTGTGCAGGCTCGGAGTCTGACTCTGCAAGGATATAACCCTGTGTGCAGCCTTTCTCTGAAGATTCCCCGGGTCCTCACCTGTCCCTATGCAGGAAAGGTCTGGCAAATATCACTCGTTGTCACAACACATATGTATTTCCCTTCCCTCAATCCTCAAACGTAGAGTAATTTTAAGCATCAGTTCCAAAAAGCTCATTGTGCATCTCTGTGTGTAAATGGAATGAACACAGCAAACAGGGAACCATGAAACATATAATCATCTTCAGCCCCATTTAAAACCCACCTTTCTCTCTCTCTCTCTCTCTATATAAATGATGCAGTGCCACCTACTGCCTATTTTATATAACTGCAAGAAGCAGCAGCACAGACTCTCTGGACCTGATTCATTAAGGAAAGTAAAGAGAAAAAAAATGAGTAACTTTGCACCTTGGCAAAACCATGTTGTATTGGAGGGGGAAATAAATTTAAAATATGGAGACAGATTTATAGTTGGGGTAGGACATGTCCTAGATCAGCTTTAAATTTGTGTAAAAATGAAGCCATCAAGTATTTGTGTCCTACATAAAAAAAAAACAGACAGTATTTTCCACAACGTGCAAATTAATAAACTAAGTTGCACCCCTTGTAACATGGTTTGTCCAGGAGCAAATTTAGTCCTTATTTTGCTCTACTTTCCTTATTGAATCCGGCCTATAAAGTACAGGGAGTAGATGGCAATAATTGCAAATAATAAAAGAGAACTTTTATTGGGAGGTTGATCAATATTGAAAACGAATCCCTAGAATCAGGGACTAATTCCTAGGACCAGGGACTGTTCCTGGACAATAGGGACAGTTGGTGACTTTGTGCTTGTTGGTTCTGAGCTATTAATTCCTTCAACCTCATGTGCAGGATCTTCAATCTTTTAGTTCTCTTTTCACCTACACACAGATATGTTTCACAGTGAGTTATGTAGTGAGATTATACCTGGTTGGATAAGTCCTACGGACAGAGACTCTCTACCCAAGAAATTCTATATAATGGTCCTAGCTAAGCTGTATGGAAGCAGCTAGAGCCAATGAGGTGATCTGAGAGTAACTAGTGGCACAATTGCTCTTTGTGTAAGTCATAAACGCAGAGTTCACCTGTCCAGTGAGGCCAGGTCCCAGCAGTATAGACACTGGCGAGGAGGAATCACTGGCTGTGATTAGTCCAATGCTTCCTCAGGTGCTGGAAACTGCACACGTCAGCATGGCCAAGGACCAGAGAGGCAGGAAGTGATGTCAGAGCCCACCACTTGTGGGCAGTGTGGACCCAGAGAGAGAGGAGAGGCATGGGAGTGATGTCAGAGCCCACCACTTGTGGGGAGTGTGGACCCAGAGAGAGAGGAGAGGCAGGAAGTGACGTCAGAGCCCACCACTTGTGGGGAGTGTGGACCCAGAGAGAGAGGAGAGGCTGGAAGTGACGTCAGAGCCCACCACTTGTGGGCAGTGTGGACCCAAAGAGAGAGGAGAGGCATGGGAGTGACATCAGAGCTCACCACTTGTGGGGCATGTGGACCCAGAGAGAGAGGAGAGGCAGGAAGTGACGTCAGAGCTCACCACTTGTGGGGAGTGTGGACCCAGAGAGAGAGGAGAGGCAGGAAGTGACGTCAGAGCCCACCACTTGTGGGGAGTGTGCACCCAGAGAGAGAGGAGAGGCAGGAAGTGATGTCAGAGCCCACCACTTGTGGGGAGTGTGGACCCAGAGAGAGAGGAGAGGCAGGAAGTGATGTCAGAGCCCACCATTTGTGGGGAGTGTGGACCCAGAGAGAGAGGAGAGGCATGGGAGTGATGTCAGAGCCCACCACTTGTGGGGAGTGTGGACCCAGAGAGAGAGGAGAGGCATGGGAGTGATGTCAGAGCCCACCACTTGTGGGGAGTGTGGACCCAGAGAGAGAGAAGAGGCATGGGAGTGATGTCAGAGCCCACCACTTGTGGGGAGTGTGGACCCAGAGAGAGAGGAGAGGCATGGGAGTGACGTCAGAGCCCACCACTTTTGGGGAGTGTGGACCCAGAGAGAGAGGAGAGGCAGGAAGTGATGTCCGAGCCCACCACTTGTGGGGAGTGTGGACCCAGAGAGAGAGGAGAGGCATGGGAGTGACGTCAAAGCCCACCACTTGTGGGCAGTGTGGACCCAGAGAGAGAGGAGAGGCAGGAAGTGATGTCAGAGCCCACCACTTGTGGGGAGTGTGGACCCAGAGAGAGAGGAGAGGCAGGACGTGATGTCAGAGCCCACCACTTGTGGGGAGTGTGGACCCAGAGAGTGACGAGAGGCATGGGAGTGATGTCAGAGCCCACCACTTGTGGGGAGTGTGGACCCAGAGAGAGAGGAGAGGCAGGAAGTGATGTCAGAGCCCACCACTTGTGGGGAGTGTGGACCAAGAGAGAGAGGAGAGGCAGGAAGTGACGTCAGAGCCCACCACTTGTGGGGAGTGTGGACCCAGAGAGAGAGGAGAGGCATGGGAGTGATGTCAGAGCCCACCACTTGTGGGGAGTGTGGACCCAGAGAGAGAGAAGAGGCATGGGAGTGATGTCAGAGCCCACCACTTGTGGGGAGTGTGGACCCAGAGAGAGAGGAGAGGCAGGAAGTGATGTCCGAGCCCACCACTTGTGGGGAGTGTGGACCCAGAGAGAGAGGAGAGGCATGGGAGTGACGTCAAAGCCCACCACTTGTGGGCAGTGTGGACCCAGAGAGAGAGGAGAGGCAGGAAGTGATGTCAGAGCCCACCACTTGTGGGGAGTGTGGACCCAGAGAGAGAGGAGAGGCAGGACGTGATGTCAGAGCCCACCACTTGTGGGGAGTGTGGACCCAGAGAGTGACGAGAGGCATGGGAGTGATGTCAGAGCCCACCACTTGTGGGGAGTGTGGACCCAGAGAGAGAGGAGAGGCAGGAAGTGATGTCAGAGCCCACCACTTGTGGGGAGTGTGGACCAAGAGAGAGAGGAGAGGCAGGAAGTGACGTCAGAGCCCACCACTTGTGGGGAGTGTGGACCCAGAGAGAGAGGAGAGGCATGGGAGTGACGTCAAAGCCCACCACTTGTGGGGAGTGTGGACCCAGAGAGAGAGGAGAGGCATGGGAGTGACGTCAGAGCCCACCACTTGTGGGGAGTGTGGACCCAGAGAGAGAGGAGAGGCATGGGAGTGATGTCAGAGCCCACCACTTGTGGGGAGTGTGGACCCAGAGAGAGAGGAGAGGCATGGGAGTGATGTCAGAGCCCACCACTTGTGGGGAGTGTGGACCCAGAGAGAGAGGAGAGGCAGGAAGTGACGTCAGAGCTCACCACTTGTGGGCAGTGTGGACCCAGAGAGAGAGGAGAGGCAGGAAGTGATGTCAGAGCCCACCACTTGTGGGGAGTGTGGACCCAGAGAGAGAGGAGAGGCATGGGAGTGATGTCAGAGCCCACCATTTGTGGGGAGTGTGGACCCAGAGAGAGAGGAGAGGCATGGGAGTGATGTCAGAGCCCACCACTTGTGGGGAGTGTGGACCCAGAGAGAGAGGAGAGGCAGGAAGTGACGTCAGAGCCCACCACTTGTGGGGAGTGTGGACCCAGAGAGAGAGGAGAGGCTGGAAGTGACGTCAGAGCCCACCACTTGTGGGGAGTGTGGACCCAGAGAGAGAGGAGAGGCATGGGAGTGATGTCAGAGCCCACCACTTGTGGGGAGTGTGGACCCAGAGAGAGAGGAGAGGCAGGAAGTGATGTCAGAGCCCACCACTTGTGGGGAGTGTGGACCCAGAGAGAGAGGAGAGGCATGGGAGTGATGTCAGAGCCCACCACTTGTGGGGAGTGTGGACCCAGAGAGAGAGGAGAGGCAGGAAGTGACGTCAGAGCTCACCACTTGTGGGCAGTGTGGACCCAGAGAGAGAGGAGAGGCAGGAAGTGATGTCAGAGCCCACCACTTGTGGGGAGTGTGGACCCAGAGAGAGAGGAGAGGCATGGGAGTGATGTCAGAGCCCACCATTTGTGGGGAGTGTGGACCCAGAGAGAGAGGAGAGGCATGGGAGTGATGTCAGAGCCCACCACTTGTGGGGAGTGTGGACCCAGAGAGAGAGGAGAGGCAGGAAGTGACGTCAGAGCCCACCACTTGTGGGGAGTGTGGACCCAGAGAGAGAGGAGAGGCTGGAAGTGACGTCAGAGCCCACCACTTGTGGGGAGTGTGGACCCAGAGAGAGAGGAGAGGCATGGGAGTGATGTCAGAGCCCACCACTTGTGGGGAGTGTGGACCCAGAGAGAGAGGAGAGGCAGGAAGTGATGTCAGAGCCCACCACTTGTGGGGAGTGTGGACCCAGAGAGAGAGGAGAGGCATGGGAGTGACGTCAGAGCCCACCACTTGTGGGGAGTGTGGACCCAGAGAGAGAGGAGAGGCATGGGAGTGACGTCAGAGCCCACCACTTGTGGGGAGTGTGGACCCAGAGAGAGAGGAGAGGCATGGGAGTGATGTCAGAGCCCACCAATTGTGGGGAGTGTGGACCCAGAGAGAGAGGAGAGGCATGGGAGTGATGTCAGAGCCCACCACTTGTGGGGAGTGTGGACCCAGAGAGAGAGAGGAGAGGCATGGGAGTGACGTCAGAGCCCACCACTTGTAGGGATTGTAGACCCAGAGAGAGAGGAGAGGCATGGGAGTGATGTCAGAGCCCACCACTTGTGGGGATTGTGGACCCAGAGAGAGAGGAGAGGCATGGGAGTGATGTCAGAGCCCACCATTTGTGGGGAATGTGGACCCAGAGAGAGAGGAGAGGCATGGGAGTGATGTCAGAGCCCACCACTTGTGGGGAGTGTGGACCCAGAGAGAGAGGAGAGGCATGGGAGTGATGTCAGAGCCCACAACTTATGGGGAGTGTGGACCCAGAGAGAGAGGAGAGGCATGGGAGTGACGTCAGAGCCCACCACTTGTGGGGAGTGTGGACCCAGAGAGAGAGGAGAGGCAGGAAGTGATGTCAGAGCCCACCATTTGTGGGGAGTGTGGACCCAGAGAGAGAGGAGAGGCATGGGAGTGATGTCAGAGCCCACCACTTGTGGGGAGTGTGGACCCAGAGAGAGAGGAGAGGCATGGGAGTGATGTCAGAGCCCACCACTTGTGGGGAGTGTGGACCCAGAGAGAGAGAAGAGGCATGGGAGTGATGTCAGAGCCCACCACTTGTGGGGAGTGTGGACCCAGAGAGAGAGGAGAGGCATGGGAGTGACGTCAGAGCCCACCACTTTTGGGGAGTGTGGACCCAGAGAGAGAGGAGAGGCAGGAAGTGATGTCAGAGCCCACCACTTGTGGGGAGTGTGGACCCAGAGAGAGAGGAGAGGCATGGGAGTGATGTCAGAGCCCACCACTTGTGGGGAGTGTGGACCCAGAGAGAGAGAAGAGGCATGGGAGTGATGTCAGAGCCCACCACTTGTGGGGAGTGTGGACCCAGAGAGAGAGGAGAGGCAGGAAGTGATGTCAGAGCCCACCACTTGTGGGGAGTGTGGACCCAGAGAGAGAGGAGAGGCATGGGAGTGACGTCAAAGCCCACCACTTGTGGGCAGTGTGGACCCAGAGAGAGAGGAGAGGCAGGAAGTGATGTCAGAGCCCACCACTTGTGGGGAGTGTGGACCCAGAGAGAGAGGAGAGGCAGGACGTGATGTCAGAGCCCACCACTTGTGGGGAGTGTGGACCCAGAGAGTGACGAGAGGCATGGGAGTGATGTCAGAGCCCACCACTTGTGGGGAGTGTGGACCCAGAGAGAGAGGAGAGGCAGGAAGTGATGTCAGAGCCCACCACTTGTGGGGAGTGTGGACCAAGAGAGAGAGGAGAGGCAGGAAGTGACGTCAGAGCCCACCACTTGTGGGGAGTGTGGACCCAGAGAGAGAGGAGAGGCATGGGAGTGACGTCAGAGCCCACCACTTGTGGGGAGTGTGGACCCAGAGAGAGAGGAGAGGCAGGAAGTGATGTCCGAGCCCACCACTTGTGGGGAGTGTGGACCCAGAGAGAGAGGAGAGGCATGGGAGTGACGTCAAAGCCCACCACTTGTGGGCAGTGTGGACCCAGAGAGAGAGGAGAGGCAGGAAGTGATGTCAGAGCCCACCACTTGTGGGGAGTGTGGACCCAGAGAGAGAGGAGAGGCAGGACGTGATGTCAGAGCCCACCACTTGTGGGGAGTGTGGACCCAGAGAGTGACGAGAGGCATGGGAGTGATGTCAGAGCCCACCACTTGTGGGGAGTGTGGACCCAGAGAGAGAGGAGAGGCAGGAAGTGATGTCAGAGCCCACCACTTGTGGGGAGTGTGGACCAAGAGAGAGAGGAGAGGCAGGAAGTGACGTCAGAGCCCACCACTTGTGGGGATTGTGGACCCAGAGAGAGAGGAGAGGCATGGGACTGACGTCAAAGCCCACCACTTGTGGGGAGTGTGGACCCAGAGAGAGAGGAGAGGCATGGGAGTGACGTCAGAGCCCACCACTTGTGGGGAGTGTGGACCCAGAGAGAGAGGAGAGGCATGGGAGTGATGTCAGAGCCCACCACTTGTGGGGAGTGTGGACCCAGAGAGAGAGGAGAGGCATGGGAGTGATGTCAGAGCCCACCACTTGTGGGGAGTGTGGACCCAGAGAGAGAGGAGAGGCAGGAAGTGACGTCAGAGCTCACCACTTGTGGGCAGTGTGGACCCAGAGAGAGAGGAGAGGCAGGAAGTGATGTCAGAGCCCACCACTTGTGGGGAGTGTGGACCCAGAGAGAGAGGAGAGGCATGGGAGTGATGTCAGAGCCCACCACTTGTGGGGAGTGTGGACCCAGAGAGAGAGGAGAGGCATGGGAGTGATGTCAGAGCCCACCACTTGTGGGGAGTGTGGACCCAGAGAGAGAGGAGAGGCAGGAAGTGACGTCAGAGCCCACCACTTGTGGGGAGTGTGGACCCAGAGAGAGAGGAGAGGCTGGAAGTGACGTCAGAGCCCACCACTTGTGGGGAGTGTGGACCCAGAGAGAGAGGAGAGGCATGGGAGTGATGTCAGAGCCCACCACTTGTGGGGAGTGTGGACCCAGAGAGAGAGGAGAGGCAGGAAGTGATGTCAGAGCCCACCACTTGTGGGAGTGTGGACCCAGAGAGAGAGGAGAGGCATGGGAGTGACGTCAGAGCCCACCACTTGTGGGGAGTGTGGACCCAGAGAGAGAGGAGAGGCATGGGAGTGACGTCAGAGCCCACCACTTGTGGGGAGTGTGGACCCAGAGAGAGAGGAGAGGCATAGGAGTGATGTCAGAGCCCACCAATTGTGGGGAGTGTGGACCCAGAGAGAGAGGAGAGGCATGGGAGTGATGCAAGAGCCCACCACTTGTGGGGAGTGTGGACCCAGAGAGAGAGGAGAGGCAGGAAGTGACGTCAGAGCTCACCACTTGTGGGCAGTGTGGACCCAGAGAGAGAGGAGAGGCAGGAAGTGATGTCAGAGCCCACCACTTGTGGGGAGTGTGGACCCAGAGAGAGAGTAGAGGCATGGGAGTGACGTCAGAGCCTACCACTTGTGGGGAGTGTGGACCCAGAGAGAGAGGAGAGGCATGGGAGTGATGTCAGAGCCCACCACTTGTGGGGAGTGTGGACCCAGAGAGAGAGGAGAGGCATGGGAGTGATGTCAGAGCCCACCACTTGTGGGGAGTGTGGACCCAGAGAGAGAGGAGAGGCATGGGAGGGATGTCAGAGCCCACCACTTGTGGGGAGTGTGGACCCAGAGAGAGAGGAGAGGCATGGGAGTGACATCAGAGCCCACCACTTGTGCGGAGTGTGGACCCAGAGAGAGAGGAGAGGCATGGGAGTGACGTCAGAGCCCACCACTTGTGGGGAGTGTGGACCCAGAGAGAGAGGAGAGGCAGGAAGTGATGTCAGAGCCCACCATTTGTGGGGAGTGTGGACCCAGAGAGAGAGGAGAGGCATGGGAGTGATGTCAGAGCCCACCACTTGTGGGGAGTGTGGACCCAGAGAGAGAGGAGAGGCATGGGAGTGATGTCAGAGCCCACCACTTGTGGGGAGTGTGGACCCAGAGAGAGAGAAGAGGCATGGGAGTGATGTCAGAGCCCACCACTTGTGGGGAGTGTGGACCCAGAGAGAGAGGAGAGGCATGGGAGTGACGTCAGAGCCCACCACTTTTGGGGAGTGTGGACCCAGAGAGAGAGGAGAGGCAGGAAGTGATGTCAGAGCCCACCACTTGTGGGGAGTGTGGACCCAGAGAGAGAGGAGAGGCATGGGAGTGATGTCAGAGCCCACCACTTGTGGGGAGTGTGGACCCAGAGAGAGAGAAGAGGCATGGGAGTGATGTCAGAGCCCACCACTTGTGGGGAGTGTGGACCCAGAGAGAGAGGAGAGGCAGGAAGTGATGTCAGAGCCCACCACTTGTGGGGAGTGTGGACCCAGAGAGAGAGGAGAGGCATGGGAGTGACGTCAAAGCCCACCACTTGTGGGCAGTGTGGACCCAGAGAGAGAGGAGAGGCAGGAAGTGATGTCAGAGCCCACCACTTGTGGGGAGTGTGGACCCAGAGAGAGAGGAGAGGCAGGACGTGATGTCAGAGCCCACCACTTGTGGGGAGTGTGGACCCAGAGAGTGACGAGAGGCATGGGAGTGATGTCAGAGCCCACCACTTGTGGGGAGTGTGGACCCAGAGAGAGAGGAGAGGCAGGAAGTGATGTCAGAGCCCACCACTTGTGGGGAGTGTGGACCAAGAGAGAGAGGAGAGGCAGGAAGTGACGTCAGAGCCCACCACTTGTGGGGAGTGTGGACCCAGAGAGAGAGGAGAGGCATGGGAGTGACGTCAGAGCCCACCACTTGTGGGGAGTGTGGACCCAGAGAGAGAGGAGAGGCAGGAAGTGATGTCCGAGCCCACCACTTGTGGGGAGTGTGGACCCAGAGAGAGAGGAGAGGCATGGGAGTGACGTCAAAGCCCACCACTTGTGGGCAGTGTGGACCCAGAGAGAGAGGAGAGGCAGGAAGTGATGTCAGAGCCCACCACTTGTGGGGAGTGTGGACCCAGAGAGAGAGGAGAGGCAGGACGTGATGTCAGAGCCCACCACTTGTGGGGAGTGTGGACCCAGAGAGTGACGAGAGGCATGGGAGTGATGTCAGAGCCCACCACTTGTGGGGAGTGTGGACCCAGAGAGAGAGGAGAGGCAGGAAGTGATGTCAGAGCCCACCACTTGTGGGGAGTGTGGACCAAGAGAGAGAGGAGAGGCAGGAAGTGACGTCAGAGCCCACCACTTGTGGGGATTGTGGACCCAGAGAGAGAGGAGAGGCATGGGACTGACGTCAAAGCCCACCACTTGTGGGGAGTGTGGACCCAGAGAGAGAGGAGAGGCATGGGAGTGATGTCAGAGCCCACCACTTGTGGGGAGTGTGGACCCAGAGAGAGAGGAGAGGCATGGGAGTGATGTCAGAGCCCACCACTTGTGGGGAGTGTGGACCCAGAGAGAGAGGAGAGGCAGGAAGTGACGTCAGAGCTCACCACTTGTGGGCAGTGTGGACCCAGAGAGAGAGGAGAGGCAGGAAGTGATGTCAGAGCCCACCACTTGTGGGGAGTGTGGACCCAGAGAGAGAGGAGAGGCATGGGAGTGATGTCAGAGCCCACCACTTGTGGGGAGTGTGGACCCAGAGAGAGAGGAGAGGCATGGGAGTGATGTCAGAGCCCACCACTTGTGGGGAGTGTGGACCCAGAGAGAGAGGAGAGGCAGGAAGTGACGTCAGAGCCCACCACTTGTGGGGAGTGTGGACCCAGAGAGAGAGGAGAGGCTGGAAGTGACGTCAGAGCCCACCACTTGTGGGGAGTGTGGACCCAGAGAGAGAGGAGAGGCATGGGAGTGATGTCAGAGCCCACCACTTGTGGGGAGTGTGGACCCAGAGAGAGAGGAGAGGCAGGAAGTGATGTCA
The DNA here is from genome assembly GCA_036250195.1 of Mixophyes australis. Lineage (NCBI taxonomy): Eukaryota > Metazoa > Chordata > Amphibia > Anura > Limnodynastidae > Mixophyes > Mixophyes australis. The sequence continues at coordinate 497,972,812 of JAVHZZ010000001.1, forward strand.
GAGCCCACCACTTGTGGGAGTGTGGACCCAGAGAGAGAGGAGAGGCATGGGAGTGACGTCAGAGCCCACCACTTGTGGGGAGTGTGGACCCAGAGAGAGAGGAGAGGCATGGGAGTGACGTCAGAGCCCACCACTTGTGGGGAGTGTGGACCCAGAGAGAGAGGAGAGGCATAGGAGTGATGTCAGAGCCCACCAATTGTGGGGAGTGTGGACCCAGAGAGAGAGGAGAGGCATGGGAGTGATGCAAGAGCCCACCACTTGTGGGGAGTGTGGACCCAGAGAGAGAGGAGAGGCAGGAAGTGACGTCAGAGCTCACCACTTGTGGGCAGTGTGGACCCAGAGAGAGAGGAGAGGCAGGAAGTGATGTCAGAGCCCACCACTTGTGGGGAGTGTGGACCCAGAGAGAGAGGAGAGGCATGGGAGTGACGTCAGAGCCTACCACTTGTGGGGAGTGTGGACCCAGAGAGAGAGGAGAGGCATGGGAGTGATGTCAGAGCCCACCACTTGTGGGGAGTGTGGACCCAGAGAGAGAGGAGAGGCATGGGAGTGATGTCAGAGCCCACCACTTGTGGGGAGTGTGGACCCAGAGAGAGAGGAGAGGCATGGGAGGGATGTCAGAGCCCACCACTTGTGGGGAGTGTGGACCCAGAGAGAGAGGAGAGGCATGGGAGTGACATCAGAGCCCACCACTTGTGCGGAGTGTGGACCCAGAGAGAGAGGAGAGGCATGGGAGTGATGTCAGAGCCCACCACTTGTGGGGAGTGTGGACCCAGAGAGAGAGGAGAGGCAGGAAGTGATGTCAGAGCCCACCACTTGTGGGGAGTGTGGACCCAGAGAAAGAGGAGAGGCATGGGAGTGATGTCAGAGCCCACCACTTGTGGGGAGTGTGGACCCAGAGAGAGAGGAGAGGCATGGGAGTGACATCAGAGCCCACCACTTGTGCGGAGTGTGGACCCAGAGAGAAAGGAGAGGCATGGGAGTGACGTCAGAGCCCACCACTTGTGGGGAGTGTGGACCCAGAGAGAGAGGAGAGGCAGGAAGTGATGTCAGAGCCCACCACTTGTGGGGAGTGTGGACCCAGAGAGAGAGGAGAGGCAGGAAGTGACGTCCGAGCCCACTACTTGTGGGGAGTGTGGACCCAGAGAGAGAGGAGAGGCATGGGAGTGATGTCAGAGCCCACCACTTGTGGGGAGTGTGGACCCAGAGAGAGAGGAGAGGCAGGAAGTGATGTCAGAGCCCACCACTTGTGGGGAGTGTGGACCCAGAGAGAGAGGAGAGGCAGGAAGTGACGTCCGAGCCCACTACTTGTGGGGAGTGTGGACCCAGAGAGAGAGGAGAGGCATGGGAGTGAAGTCAGAGCCCACCACTTGTGGGGAGTGTGGACCCAGAGAGAGAGGAGAGGCATGGGAGTGACGTCAGAGCCCACCACTTGTGGGGAGTGTGGACCCAGAGAGAGAGGAGAGGCATGGGAGTGACGTCAGAGCCCACCACTTGTGGGGAGTGTGGACCCAGAGAGAGAGGAGAGGCAGGAAGTGATGTCAGAGCCCACCACTTGTGGGGAGTGTGGACCCAGAGAGAGAGGAGAGGCATGGGAGTGATGTCAGAGCCCACCACTTGTGGGGAGTGTGGACCCAGAGAGAGAGGAGAGGCATGGGAGTGATGTCAGAGCCCACCACTTGTGGGGAGTGTGGACCCAGAGAGAGAGGAGAGGCAGGAAGTGACGTCAGAGCCCACCACTTGTGGGGAGTGTGGACCCAGAGAGAGAGGAGAGGCTGGAAGTGACGTCAGAGCCCACCACTTGTGGGGAGTGTGGACCCAGAGAGAGAGGAGAGGCATGGGAGTGATGTCAGAGCCCACCACTTGTGGGGAGTGTGGACCCAGAGAGAGAGGAGAGGCAGGAAGTGATGTCAGAGCCCACCACTTGTGGGGAGTGTGGACCCAGAGAGAGAGGAGAGGCATGGGAGTGACGTCAGAGCCTACCACTTGTGGGGAGTGTGGACCCAGAGAGAGAGGAGAGGCATGGGAGTGACGTCAGAGCCCACCACTTGTGGGGAGTGTGGACCCAGAGAGAGAGGAGAGGCATGGGAGTGATGTCAGAGCCCACCACTTGTGGGGAATGTGGACCCAGAGAGAGAGGAGAGGCATGGGAGTGATGTCAGAGCCCACCACTTGTGGGGAGTGTGGACCCAGAGAGAGAGGAGAGGCATGGGAGTGATGTCAGAGCCCACCACTTGTGGGGAGTGTGGACCCAGAGAGAGAGGAGAGGCATGGGAGTGATGTCAGAGCCCACCACTTGTGGGGAGTGTGGACCCAGAGAGAGAGGAGAGGCATGGGAGTGACATCAGAGCCCACCACTTGTGCGGAGTGTGGACCCAGAGAGAGAGGAGAGGCATGGGAGTGACGTCAGAGCCCACCACTTGTGGGGAGTGTGGACCCAGAGAGAGAGGAGAGGCAGGAAGTGATGTCAGAGCCCACCACTTGTGGGGAGTGTGGACCCAGAGAGAGAGGAGAGGCAGGAAGTGACGTCCGAGCCCACTACTTGTGGGGAGTGTGGACCCAGAGAGAGAGGAGAGGCATGGGAGTGATGTCAGAGCCCACCACTTGTGGGGAGCGTGGACCCAGAGAGAGAGGAGAGGCAGGAAGTGATGTCAGAGCCCACCACTTGTGGGGAGTGTGGACCCAGAGAGAGAGGAGAGGCAGGAAGTGACGTCCGAGCCCACTACTTGTGGGGAGTGTGGACCCAGAGAGAGAGGAGAGGCATGGGAGTGAAGTCAGAGCCCACCACTTGTGGGGAGTGTGGACCCAGAGAGAGAGGAGAGGCATGGGAGTGACGTCAGAGCCCACCACTTGTGGGGAGTGTGGACCCAGAGAGAGAGGAGAGGCATGGGAGTGACGTCAGAGCCCACCACTTGTGGGGAGTGTGGACCCAGAGAGAGAGGAGAGGCATGGGAGTGATGTCAGAGTCCACCACTTGTGGGGAGTGTGGACCCAGAGAGAGAGGAGAGGCATGGGAGTGAAGTCAGAGCCCACCACTTGTGGGGAGTGTGGACCCAGAGAGAGAGGAGAGGCATGGGAGTGACATCAGAGCCCACCACTTGTGGGGAGTGTGGACCCAGAGAGAGAGGAGAGGCATGGGAGTGACATCAGAGCCCACCACTTGTGCGGAGTGTGGACCCAGAGAGAGAGGAGAGGCATGGGAGTGACGTCAGAGCCCACCACTTGTGGGGAGTGTGGACCCAGAGAGAGAGGAGAGGCAGGAAGTGATGTCAGAGCCCACCACTTGTGGGGAGTGTGGACCCAGAGAGAGAGGAGAGGCAGGAAGTGACGTCCGAGCCCACTACTTGTGGGGAGTGTGGACCCAGAGAGAGAGGAGAGGCATGGGAGTGATGTCAGAGCCCACCACTTGTGGGGAGTGTGGACCCAGAGAGAGAGGAGAGGCAGGAAGTGATGTCAGAGCCCACCACTTGTGGGGAGTGTGGACCCAGAGAGAGAGGAGAGGCAGGAAGTGACGTCCGAGCCCACTACTTGTGGGGAGTGTGGACCCAGAGAGAGAGGAGAGGCATGGGAGTGATGTCAGAGCCCACCACTTGTGGGGAGTGTGGACCCAGAGAGAGAGGAGAGGCATGGGAGTGACGTCAGAGCCCACCACTTGTGGGGAGTGTGGACCTAGAGAGAGAGGAGAGGCATGGGAGTGACGTCAGAGCCCACCACTTGTGGGGAGTGTGGACCCAGAGAGAGAGGAGAGGCATGGGAGTGATGTCAGAGCCCACCACTTGTGGGGAGTGTGGACCCAGAGAGAGAGGAGAGGCATGGGAGTGAAGTCAGAGCCCACCACTTGTGGGGAGTGTGTACCCAGAGAGAGAGGAGAGGCATGGGAGTGACATCAGAGCCCACCACTTGTGGGGAGTGTGGACCCAGAGAGAGAGGAGAGGCATGGGAGTGATGTCAGAGCCCACCACTTGTGGGGAGTGTGGACCCAGAGAGAGAGGAGAGGCATGGGAGTGATGTCAGAGCCCACCACTTGTGGGGAGTGTGGACCCAGAGAGAGAGGAGAGGCATGGGAGTGATGTCAGAGCCCACCACTTGTGGGGAGTTTGGACCCAGAGAGAGAGGAGAGGCAGGAAGTGATGCCAGAGCCCACCACTTGTGGGGAGTGTGGACCCAGAGAGAGAGGAGAGGCATGGGAGTGACGTCAGAGCCCACCACTTGTGAGGAGTGTGGACCCAGAGAGAGAGGAGAGGCATGGGAGTGATGTCAGAGCCCACCACTTGTGGGGAGTGTGGACCCAGAGAGAGAGGAGAGGCATGGGAGTGACGTCAGAGCCCACCACTTGTCGGGTGTGTGGACCCAGAGAGAGAGGAGAGGGATGGGAATGTAGCCAGGGAAGAATAAAGTGCGGCCATTCCCAGTACCACAGCCTAACTGGGAGGAGCCAATGGTGGAGGATAGACACAGCAGCTAAAATTCGCCTGTGAGAACAAAATCCGCTAGGAGAGTGTGTATTGTGGAAAGAAGCCGCAGGGGGAGGCATAGTCAGACAGGCAGAGAGGGCAATGCCATTACAGAGAGACTAAATGCAATAAGGAGGGCTGCCAGTCTAACACAGAGAGTTAACAATTTGCCAAAAATGGGCAGCCAGAAGAAAAAAGAGGTCTGCAAGTGTCACAGTGAAAGCTAGAGGGGTTCAGGTCAAATCCAGAGGAAGTCCAGGTTCAATCCTAAGGTTTAAAAGTAGTCCAGATATAGTCCAGAAGACGTCCAGATACGGTCCAGAGGGAGTCCAGATACGGTCCAGAGGGAGTATGGGATGGTTCCACTTGTTTGCAGTGTCCTGATTTATTCCAGAAGGCCGGATTTTGCCCTTTAAGAGCTCTGAACATGTGGTCATGTAACTGCTGATCAGAGTCCCACCCTATTCATCAGCTCAGCTATTTAAACAGGTTGGGTACATTTGCCTAATTAAAATAATGCCGACAGTTGCTATACCTACACTTACATGTCCGATAATAAATAAATATAGACCGACCTTAAAACAGACACACAACATAGCCAACAGCTTTCACCTAAATTCCGAAGAGTGGAAATCCCAATAGTGCATCTTGATGTCACTTAAAATGAGAGTATCCCGAGATTGTCACAACAAGTTCAGGCCATGGAGAAGGGTCTGGCCAAGGACCTTCATCCATGACATTTATGTCACCAATAACCATGCTATACTTTTTGGAAGCACCATGGTTACCAACCTACTCAGGTGAATCGCGTATGCCGGCTACCAGCACGTTCCAAGAATTCAAATACAAGTTACAATCCATGTTTAGATTATATCAAATACAAGTTACAATCCATGTTTAGATTATATCCGCTCAGTGAACCTCAGAAAACTGTCATCGGACAGTTAAAAGTCCAGCTCTACGGGAAGTCAATTCATGGCTGGAAAGACACTGGAGAGCAGTGTAAGACATATTTGAGAGATTATCCACTATATTTGATTCCAGAACCATATCCAAACTTAAAAGACAGTTGTATGCGAGGACGCAACTGCCAAAAGAGTCATTAAGGAAGTTTATGCTGAGTCTGCAGGAATTACTTAAAGCAATTCAGAATCACAGTCCTAATGAGATTCCACAAGAAGATTAGACCTTGAGTAGCCAATTAATTGAAGGAGCTTTTGGGGAGACATTACATACTCAACCGAAACTTCTTTTCGCCCGAGGAACATTTTGCGGCAAAAAGTCCCTACGAAGGCAACCATGGAATGAGACCAGATACCTTAGCTATTAAGGAATCGATTGGGCAGCAGGTCCAGATGTCCGCTTGTCCTGATTCAATGGGGCCTTTAAAAAGTCATATTGAAGAGCTCAAGCAGGGTCAATTGGAAGTGTGTCAGGAATTGAATGACCTAAAAGAGGAGCGGATTTCCTCTAGGTGTAGGGAATGGCTGATAGCGGCCTACAGAACAATTCAAGATGGGATAGTCCTCAGAACTCAGAAAGAAGAGTTCAGATCGATTCAACTCTCAAGTTAGGCCCACATTTCATCGTTGCAAGCAGAGTGGGCATATAGAAGGTAATTGCCAACAAAGTGAGCAATTAAACAACGAGACAACGAGGAGGAGGACCGATCCTCTGGAGGAACCACGACATTAGGTCCATCTGCATAAGAGGAGTGGCCTTGTTACATTGGAGAATGCCCCCACCCGAAGATCCGAATAAAAGGAATATAACTGTCTGCATTGTTGGACACAGCCTCCCAGGTGACAAGCATAAAACTGTCTGAGTTTCTACACCATTGTGAGGAACAAGTAAGTATATCTACACCTATCACTTGGCCACAATTTCTGGCTAGCAATGGTCAACAGTTTGGCTGCTGGAAGGCCGACATGCAGATAGGGAAGAGCACTTTACTCTAGCAGGGATTTGTTATCACCAATGTCCAAGAACATGGTGTAACTCCGGTAATTACTGGAATGAATGTTCTTCATAATTGTCCAGAATAGTTAATAGAAGCCCTCAAAAGTAAATCTCAGACAGTGGTGTTGCCAGCATAGCAAGCCTTTCAACTTACTGTTCGACTCCTACAGGGTCATCAAAAGTTCCTTGTTTCCCATGTAATGGTTTTGGACACTGTCAAATGGTTTAATGTGCGTAATGGATATGAATTTATAAATCAGAATGATGCCAAGGAAGATGTGTTTGCACACCAGACCACCATTAAGAAGAACAACCCAAAGAAGAATCTTCACAGTGTGGAAGATGGAGAAACTGTTGAGTTTGATGTGATAGAAGGGAGGAAGGGTACAGAGGCAACTAATGTAACCAGTCCTGGTAGTGCTTAAGTCCAAGGCAGCAAATATGCAGCAGATCGCAATCTCTATCGGTGCTTTCCACATTGCAGAGGTCCTCCACGTACCTACCAGCAAAACTAGAAGTTGAAAGGACGGCTAGGGAAGAGGGTGCTAATCAGGGGTTTCGCAACCCACTATACTTTTTGAGGAGACCATATGGGCGCAGACTACAGTATCCCAATGTCTCAGTACAGGATGAAGTGGTGGAGGGACCAGACAGCTAAGGTGCAGTAGACCAAGATAGACTACTGCGAAAGAACATGTATAGAAGTTTCAGTTCCAGCGTTCACAGAGGACAACCTCATCTAAGGCACCCCAGAAAAGACGGAAACAAAAAAGACAGAGAAACTCAGGGAGATGGACCCCAGAGTCATCAGTTACCTCAAAACTGGTAACGTTGTAATTCTAACTACAACATCAATGCAAAAGATATGTCCTTACAAGTGGGAGATAGAGTATAGAAGAAAAAGACCCATCGCCACAGTAAACTGGATGATATGTGGGAAGATGTTCCTTATGAAATAATAAGTATCTCTACTTCAGAAGTTCATACATACCGAATACGACAAGAGGATGACGGGAAGTTGAGTGTCGTACTTAGAAATCAGATCAAGTCGTGTACTGCTGCTAATCCGAGACCACCGGTAGAAGATTCACCCACAGCAGAATGTTAGGGACCCCGGGGTGTAATCCCTTTAATCACCTTATTGATTTAATCACTTTTATGTGTGGGCCAATTACCCCCAGAGCACGCAACAGAACAGCTCCAGGGTCAGTAATGTATGTGGAGACTGAGGTAGACAACACCAATGTCCCTACTCCTAACTCCTCTCAGAGTAATGTAACAGAACTAACCCTTAGACGGTCAAAAAGATGTAACAAAGGTGTGTTACCTGCCTGTTATAGGGAGTAAACTGTTATCTATTGTATATACCTTCAGTGTTGAAGTTAATAAGTTATTTTACTGTTAATACTTTTTGAACTGATTATATTATATGAACTTTTACGGCTCACTATTGTGTAAGGACACGCAAGATTTCACTAGGGAGGCATGTGATACCCAGAAACTGTTGGGCACTAGGACCCAGTGAAACAGGACTGTCACACAGCAGGATACTGGAGAAACTTTAAGACCCTGAAAAGTCCAGTCTGTGAGGCTGCTAGAAGGTTCTGTGTTTTGTGTGACAGGAAAACAACAAATAGTTTCACATATTTGTCAGAATATCCTTCCTATTTATAAGAAGAATAAAAACAAAATTTTGTTTTTATTTTTTAAATTTATTCCGATATCCTTTGAGTGCCCTTAAACACAAACCTGCTCTCTGTTGATACCCACAGACGTACCAGGTGTGTTAGACTGCTACATAAGACTGCATACGGGCAATGGGGTTAAAGATTAACATCTTCTACGTCATATAGTTATCATAGTTGTGATTATTACTCCCTGTGACTGGATCACTTATAAGTAACTTATGATATAAATTTATTTAAAGGAAATAGCGCAGGGCGCTTATGTATATAATTGCAAATGTACTTATGCTTGATATTGTATTGCACTTTTTTAGTAGGAAATGTATTGACCAGGAAAGGGATTTGCTTCTGTTTGTAACCTTGCCAGAAGAAATGCTTTCATGTCTACGGTATATGTGTGATTTTGTAAGTCTGTTGAGTAGTCTAGAGGATGTCCTCATAAAGGCTAATAAAGTCTATTCAATGTGAGTGACCAACACTTGAACGCACAACAGGGGGCCGTTACCTGAATGCAGGTCGTGTTAGACAGACAGGAGCTCTAAACAATGAAGACAGCACATCTGAAGAAATCAGGGTGATGTGGAAGTTTAATTATGCTAGATGCAAAACTAGATTACATCCTGAGATCTGATGGAAATCTGAGGAAATCAAGTTGATATGGAAGTTAAATTGGTAGATGCAAAATTAGATTACATCCTGAGATCTGAGGTAATATTCTAGACAGGTTGGAACTAGCTAGGTCCAAGGGGCTGGTTTACCCCCTGCCAGGAGTTATGTCAGAACTGTATAAAAGGTGAGCTGTTTGAACATGTAATGTATCATTCTGATGTTCAATCTGACCTGACCACTGGTACCTTCAACCAGTGTGAGAGCAAATAAACATCACTTGCTTCAAAGACCTGCTTGAAAACTTCTCTATGCTGACAATCCTGTGACATACAGATTAGACCCAAAATCTAATCCGTTTCCAGCTGTCTGCGGCTCGGACCCAGCTCTACAGCTCCACCGCTCTGCCGCTACCCAGCAGCTCTTGTGAGTGTGATAGGCCAGGAGGATCCATCCACAGCACCCTGATCCATAGTAAGAGGTCAGGGGTGCTAGCCAAGATGTACCAGCATGGGAGTACACTAGCAGCGACAGTTACCCAGAAGGAACGTCGTTCTGGATGCCATAAAGGAGTCCAGTGGTGGCAGCAGGCTCCTCCTACTGCGACAGGAGGGGCGTATTCAGAATAACAAAAGTGGACGGTGGCAAAGTATTCCCAGCTGGTTCCCAGCAACAACAGACAGGGTGGCGTAGGCGGTCCACCCTGTCACACTCCCCATCATTTTTACTCTTGCTATATAGAGACTTAGTATAAATCATTATGACTGTCTTTGTGCTAAAATTACACGCTGCTACCGCATCTTTCTCTAACCAGGAGCATGGGTTCACACCAAGAGTTCTAATGCTCTGATCCTGGTATTTTTCCATTTAATGTGTCTTCTTACATGTCCTTATATGACATTTGCCAGCTTAGGGTAGGTCTAAATGTGACCACTGCCCACATTAGGTCTACACCAAGTTCGAGTGGGTACATCCTAAGATTGAGACATTAAACACGGTGCTGCTACGTCACATGGTGATACACTTCACACCCAGAAAAACTCAACACCATATGTGCTGTAAAAGCCATTTCTCTGGGCTACCAACCAGGAATCCTGACCAATGTTTCTAGTATAAAATATATTTCTAAAGGGCTAAAACACTCAAGAAAGTTCGCCAATGTCTCTGCTATAACAGGTATTTTTTTCAGGACTCCACACCTATAAAAACTCACCAATGATCAAGAGAGAGTCTATTTTAAGATTTTGGGAATGACAAAAAAAAAGGGGTTCCCACTGTCCAGATCCAAGGAACTTTACTATATGTTCTACAAGTCACTGAGGAGGGAAGTGGCTATCAGCACCCTACAAGACCCTGAGAAGGGAAGTGGGTATGAGCACCCTACAAGACACACCAAGGAAGGAAGTGGGTATCAGCACCCTACAAGACACACCAAGGAAGGAAGTGGGTATCAGCATCCTACAAGACACACCAAGGAAGGAAGTGGGTATCAGCATCCTACAAGACACAGAATAGGGAAGTGAATATTACCCTCCTACAAGACACTGAGGAGGGGAGTGGGTATCAGCATCCTACAAGACACTGAGGAGGGGAGTGGGTATCAGCATCCTACAAGACACTGAGGAGGGGAGTGGGTATCAGCACTAGGGATGAGCGCACTCGGATTTATGAAATCCGAGCCCACCCGAACGTTGCGGATCCGAGTCGGATCCGAGACAGATCCGGGTATTGGCGCCAAATTCAAAAGTGAAACTGAGGCTCTGACTCATAATCCCGTTGTCGGATCTCGCGATACTCGGATCCTATAAATTCCCCGCTAGTCGCCGCCATCTTCACTCGGGCATTGATCAGGGTAGAGGGAGGGTGTGTTAGGTGGTCCTCTGTGCTGTTTAGTTCTGTGCTGTTTAGTTCTGTGCTGTTTAGTTCTGTGCTGTTTAGTGCTGTGCTGTGCTGTGCTGTTTAGTGCTGTGCTGTGCTGTGCTGTGCTGTGCTGTGTTCTGCAGTATCAGTCCAGTGGTGCTGTGTGCTGTGCTCTGTCCTTCTGAGGTCAGTGGTGCTGCTGGGTCCTGTGCTGTGTCCTGTTCAGTCCAGTGGTGCTGTGTCCTGTGCTCTGTGCTTCTAAGGGCATAGTTATTTCCCCAATATTCCCCTGTGTTTAAAAAAATAAAATAAAGTTTTTTTAAAAAATACCAAAAACTACTTTAATATTTTTTAATTACCACAAAATTTGCACAACCAATCCTGCAGTATAAGCCCATTGGTACTGCAATATTACCAAGTTCACACATTCAGCAGTAAAAGTCCAGTGGTACTGCAATATTACAAAGTTTACACATTCTGCAGTATCAGTCCAGTGGTGCTGTGTCCTGTGCTCTGTCCTGCTGAGTTCCGTAGTGCTGCTGTGTCCTGTGCCGTGTCCTGTTCAGTCCAGTGGTGCTGTGTCCTGTGCTCTGTGCTTCTAAGGGCATAGTTATTTCCCCACTATTCCCAAGTTTTTTAAAAATAAAAAAAAAGTAAAAAAAAAAAAAAAATTTAAAAAAAAAAAAAATATATAATAATTATAACCAAATTTGCAAAACCAATCCAGCAGTATAAGTCCATTGGTACTGCAATATTACCAAGTTCACACATTCTGCAGTATCTTGTGCTACATATAATGGAGACCAAAAATTTGGAGGATAAAGTAGGGAAAGATCAAGACCCACTTCCTCCTAATGCTGAAGCTGCTGCCACTAGTCATGACATAGACGATGAAATGCCATCAACGTCGTCTTCCAAGCCCGATGCCCAATCTCGTAGTACCGGGCATGTAAAATCCAAAAAGCCCAAGTTAAGAAAAAGTAGCAAAAAGAGAAACTTAAAATCATCTGAGGAGAAACGTAAAGTTGCCAATATGCCATTTACGACACGGAGTGGCAAGGAACGGCTTAGGCCCTGGCCCGTGTTCATGACTAGTGGTTCAGCTTCACCCACGGATCTTAGCCCTCCTCCTCCTCCCCCCCCCTACAAAAAATTGAAGAGAGTTATGCTGTCAGCAACAAAACAGCAAACAACTCTGCCTTCTAAAGAGAAATTATCACAAATCCCCAAGGCGAGTCCAAGGGTGTTGGTGGTTGTCAAGCCTGACCTTCCCATCACTGTACGGGAAGAGGTGGCTCGGGAGGAGGCTATTGATGATGTAGCTGGCGCTGTGGAGGAACTTGATGATGAGGATGGTGATGTGGTTATTGTAAATGAGGCACCAGGGGGGGAAACAGCTGATGTCCATGGGATGAAAAAGCCCATCGTCATGCCTGGTCAGAAGACCAAAAAATGCACCTCTTCGGTCTGGAGTTATTTTTATCCAAATCCAGACAACCAATGTATGGCAATATGTAGCTTATGTAAAGCTCAAATAAGCAGGGGTAAGGATCTTGCCCACCTAGGAACATCCTCCCTTATACGTCACCTGAATAACCTTCATAGTTCAGTGGTTAGTTCAGGAACTGGGGCTAGGACCCTCATCGGTACAGGGACACCTAAATCCCGTGGTCCAGTTGGATACACACCAGCAACACCCTCCTCGTCAACTTCCTCCACAATCTCCATCAGATTCAGTCCTGCAGCCCAAGTCAGCAGCCAGACTGAGTCCTCCTCAATACGGGATTCATCCGAGGAATCCTGCAGCGGTACGCCTACTACTGCCACTGCTGCTGTTGCTGCTGTTAGTCGGTCATCTTCCCAGAGGGGAAGTCGTAAGACCGCTAAGTCTTTCACAAAACAATTGACCGTCCAACAGTCGTTTGCCATGACCACCAAATACGATAGTAGTCACCCTATTGCAAAGCGTATAACTGCGGCTGTAACTGCAATGTTGGTGTTAGACGTGCGCCCGGTGTCCGCCATCAGTGGAGTGGGATTTAGAGGGTTGATGGAGGTATTGTGTCCCCGGTACCAAATCCCCTCGAGATTCCACTTCACTAGGCAGGCGATACCAAAAATGTACAGAGAAGTACGATCAAGTGTCCTCAGTGCTCTTAAAAATGCGGTTGTACCCACTGTCCACTTAACCACGGACATGTGGACAAGTGGTTCTGGGCAAACGAAGGACTATATGACTGTGACAGCCCACTGGGTAGATGCATCCCCTTCCGCAGCAACAGCAACAGCTGCATCAGTAGCAGCATCTACAAAATGGCTGCTCATGCAAAGGCAGGCAACATTGTGCATTACAGGCTTTAATAAGAGGCACAACGCTGACAACATATTAGAGAAAATGAGGGAAATTATCTCCCAGTGGCTTACCCCACTTAGACTCTCATGGGGATTTGTGGTGTCAGACAATGCCAGTAACATTGTGCGGGCATTAAATATGGGCAATTTCCAGCACGTCCCATGTTTTGCCCACACCATTAATTTGGTGGTGCAGCATTACCTCAAGAGTGACAGGGGTGTGCAGGAGATGCTTGCGGTGGCCCGCAAAATTGCTGGACACTTTCGGCATTCAGCCAGTGCCTACCGCAGACTAGAGGCACATCAAAAAAGCTTGAACCTGCCCTGCCATCACCTCAAACAAGAGGTTGTGACGCGCTGGAACTCCACCCTCTATATGCTGCAGAGGATGGAGGAGCAGCAAAAGGCCATTCAGGCCTACACAGCCACCTACGACATAGGCAAAGGAGTGGGGATGCGCCTCAGTCAAGCGCAGTGGAGACTGATTTCCGTGTTGTGCAAGGTTCTGCAGCCATTTGAACTTGCCACACGAGAAGTCAGTTCCGACACTGCCAGCTTGAGTCAGGTCATTCCCCTGATCAGGCTGTTGCAGAAGCAGCTGGAGAAAGTGAGGGAGGAGCTGGTAAGCCATTGCGATTACAGCAAGCATGTAGCTCTTGTGGATGTAGCCCTTCGTACGCTTTGCCAGGATCCGAGGGTGGTCACTCTTTTAAAGTCAGAGGAATACATTCTGGCCACCGTGCTCGATCCTCGGTTTAAAGCGTATGTTGTGTCTCTGTTTCCGGCGGACACAAGTCTACAGCGGTGCAAAGACCTGCTGGTCAGGAGATTGTCCTCTGAAGAGGACCGTGACATGCCAACAGCTCCACCCTCATTTTCTTCCACATCTATGGCTGCGAGGAAAAAGCTCAGTTTTCCCAAAAGAGGCACTGGCGGGGATGCTGATAACATCTGGTCCGGACTGAAGGACCTGCCAACCATTGCAGACATGTCTACTCTCGCTGCATTGGATGCTGTGACAATAGAAAAAATTGTGGATGATTACTTTGCTGACACCATCCAAGTAGACATGTCAGACAGTCCATATTGTTACTGGCAGGAAAAAAAGGCAGTTTGGAAGCCCCTGTACAAACTGGCTCTATTTTACCTGAGTTGTCCCCCCTCCAGTGTGTACTCGGAAAGAGTTTTTAGTGCAGCGGGGAACCTGGTCAGTGAGCGGCGAAGGAGGTTGCTTCCTCACAACGTTGAAAAAATGATGTTTATAAAAATGAATAATCAATTCCTCAATGAAGTACAGCACTGCCCTCCAGATACTACAGAGGGACCTGTGGTTGTGGAGTCCAGCGGGGACGAATTGATAATGTGTGATGAGGAGGAAGTACACACTGTAGGGGGAGAGGAATCAGAGGTTGAGGATGAGGACGACATCTTGCCTCAGTAGAGCCTGTTTAGTCTGTACAGGGAGAGATGAATAGCTTTTTTGGTGTGGGGGCCCAAACAAACCAATCATTTCAGCCAAAGTTGTTTGGTAGGCCCTGTCGCTGAAATGATTGGTTTGTTAAAGTGTGCATGTCCTATTTCAACAACATAAGGGTGGGTGTGAGGGCCCAAGGACAATTCCATCTTGGAACTTTTTTTTTTGCATTATATGACCAAGCAACAGTCGTTTGCCATGTTCAAAAAGTAAAACCAAATGTAAAAAAATTCAAGAAATTAAACCAAAAGTAAAATGCCGTGTCATAATTTAAAACAAGAGGTATTGACGTGCTCTAAAACTACTGTATTGTTGTTTATATTTTATAAACACTACACTTGAAAGCTCGAGTCTTTCAATAGAAAAGTAACTGTCCATTGCACGAATATTTGCAACAGGGACAATTTTAGGGTTAAGAAAGTCAACTAATAATAACACTTCGACGCTGTGTGTCTTTATAAACACTACACTTGGAAGTTGGAGGAGGTATTGTGGCCCCGGCACCAAATTTACTACCGGGGACACTCCACTGTGCAGTCCATATTTAGGTGTATCAGATATTAAACAACGGTGACAGTTGATGCCCAATTTTTTAATTATATTGTGGCCTCATTATGTAACCCCCTGTCACTGTGTGTAGTGTGGGGTGCAAAGGGTACACAGTGCACCTCCTTCTCAAGCCCTGGCTAGCTGATGGGCATGGGTGTAAATGATCAGGGGGTCCCTGCACATGCAGGTGTTTCTTTGTAGTTAGTGGGACACAGGTAATGTCACTTTGGTGCAGTGTAATAGAAGTCACAATAATTTGGGCGCCAGACCATCTCTATAACAAACTGAACTTTTATTTACACTCTTCCTCCAGCACGATAATCATAATGGTTGCAGAATATATACATCTCCTTACTCTCTCCAGCACAGTTATTAATGAGAAATACGAATATGGTTGCAAATATCTTATCACTCCTCCTGCACAGTTCTTAATGTTATCCAGATGTTAAATAACATAATTTACATGTCTCTTGCACTCCATACTCACTGCAGATCACCCTTTCTGCAGGGGCACATGCATGGATGCTAATAGGCAGGCAGCCTCTCCTCCATGCAGCTCTGACACACTCTGTGTACCTCTCAACTGCAGCTCATCCCTCCTCTGCGGGGATAATGTCTCCTGTGCTCTGACACGTCACTCTGTGTACTCTCAGCCTCAGGATCTGACACTACAACTACCATGCCTCTTGTAACAGCCCTCACTCCAGGGCCTCTTCCATGTGCAGTGTCCCCCTCTCTCTTGGGTTCACTATAGTGGCATGGAGTTCTCCCCCTCATCCAGGGCACACATTCCTTGCCCTGGCTCAGTCACCACGCTCAGACTTCCAGGCAATGCTGGGGGAGCCTGGGAGCTTCCACCCCAGGTCCCCAGCTACAACTCTCCTCTCCTGTGTCTTCTCTCTCTTTCTGACACTTTAAAGATCGTGCCTTTAAATGAAAAAGTCAGTCTTCATTGCACGACTATGTGCAACAGGGACATTTTTTTGGGTTTACAAAGTCAAACAATAACACTTCGACCCTGTCTGTCTGGGGTCTCTCAATGACGAATTGTCTGTACCATGTTTGGAGGAGGTATTGTGGCCCCGGTATCAAATTGGGTACCGGGGCCACCCCACTATGCAGTCCAGATACTTGTTTGGTGGAATTCAGACACGTGGAGGGTTTTTTAATTATATTGTGGCCTCGGTACCAAATTGTGTACCGGGGCCACCCCACTACGCAGTCAAGATACTTGTTTGGTGGAATTCAGACCAGTTGAGGCCGGTTTTATTATTATATTGTGTGGACCACTCTATCTATACCACACTACAACTCTATACCACTCTATTTCCTACTTTAATTCTATTTCATACTTTAATTCTATTTCCTACTTTAATTCTATTACTAATTAATTACCATAAAGAGGAACAAAATAAACCAATTTTACCAAAAGTATAATATGACTTAGACTTACAAACACTACACTTTAAAGATCGTGCCTTTAAATGAAAAAGTCAGTCTTCATTGCACGACTATGTGCAACAGGGACGTTTTTTTGGGTTTACAAAGTCAAACAATAACACTTCGACCCTGTCTGTCTGGGGTCTCTCAATGACGAATTGTCTGTACCATGTTTGGAGGAGGTATTGTGGCCCCGGTATCAAATTGGGTACCGGGGCCACCCCACTATGCAGTCCAGATACTTGTTTGGTGGAATTCAGACACGTGGAGGGTTTTTTAATTATATTGTGGCCTCGGTACCAAATTGTGTACCGGGGCCACCCCACTACGCAGTCAAGATACTTGTTTGGTGGAATTCAGACCAGTTGAGGCCGGTTTTATTATTATATTGTGTGGACCACTCTATCTATACCACACTACAACTCTATACCACTCTATTTCCTACTTTAATTCTATTTCATACTTTAATTCTATTTCCTACTTTAATTCTATTACTAATTAATTACCATAAAGAGGAACAAAATAAACCAATTTTACCAAAAGTATAATATGACTTAGACTTACAAACACTACACTTTAAAGATCGTGCCTTTAAATGAAAAAGTCAGTCTTCATTGCACGACTATGTGCAACAGGGACATTTTTTTGGGTTTACAAAGTCAAACAATAACACTTCGACCCTGTCTGTCTGGGGTCTCTCAATGACGAATTGTCTGTACCATGTTTGGAGGAGGTATTGTGGCCCCGGTATCAAATTGGGTACCGGGGCCACCCCACTATGCAGTCCAGATACTTGTGTGGTGAAATTCAGACACGTGGAGGGTTTTTTAATTATATTGTGGCCTCGGTACCAAATTGTGTACCGGGGCCACCACACTACGCAGTCAAGATAGATAGATGCGTATTGCGTATCATAGATAAAGTACATTCAGTGGTGTGGGGCAAATTGAAAAATATTCAAAATGCACTGACATTATCAAAAACAAGAGGTTGTCACACGCTAAAACTCCAACATGTATATGATGGAGAGGATGGAGGAGCAGCCGTATGTGTACTGTAATGCAGATCTGTTGAAGGTTTTTTATATATTTTATTGTGGTGCCCAGTGCCCACTCCTCTACGCAGTCCAGGTACAATTATTGGTGCGAATCATAAAAGTTCAGGGTTTTTAATATATTGTGGTGACCCACTCCTCTACGCAGTCCAGAAAGATACCTTGTTGCAACGTTTTGGACTAATAACTATATTGTGAGGTGTTCAGAATACACTGTAAATTAGTGGAAATGCTTGTTATTGAATGTTATTGAGGTTAATAATAGCCTAGGAGTGAAAATAAGCCCAAAAACTTGATTTTTAAACTTTTTATGTTTTTTTCAAAAAAAAATCCGAATCCAATACCTTAAATCCGAACCGAGACCTTTCGTCAAGTGTTTTGCGAGACAAATCCGAACCTCAAAAATAACGAAAATCTGGATCCAAAACACAAAACACGAGACCTCAAAAGTCGCCGGTGCACATCCCTAATCAGCACCCTACAAGACACTGAGGAGGGAAGTGGGTATCATCATCCTACAAGACACAGAAGAGGGAAGTAGATATCAGCATCCTACAAGACACTGAGGAGGGGAGTGGGTATCAGCATCCTACAAGACACTGAGGAGGGGAGTGGGTATCAGCATCCTACAAGACACTGAGGAGGGGAGTGGGTATCAGCATCCTACAAGACACTGAGGAGGGGAGTGGGTATCAGTATTCTGCAACACTGAGGAGAGAAGCGGATATTAGCATCCTACAAGACACACACAGAGGAAAGAAGTGGGTATCAGCATACTACAAGACACACCGAGGAGGGAGGTGCGTATAGGTATCCTATAAGATACACTAAGGAGGAAAGTGGATGTCAGCATCCTACAAGACAAACTGAGGAGAAAAGTTGGTATCGGGATCCTACAAGACACACCAAGGAAGGAAGTGGGTATCAGCATCCTACAAGACACATCAAGGAAGGAAGTGGGTATTAGCATCCTACAAGACACACCAAGGAAGGAAGTGGGTATTAGCATCCTACAAGACACACCAAGGAAGGAAGTGGGTATTAGCATCCTACAAGACACACCAAGGAAGGAAGTGGGTATTAGCATCCTACAAGACACACCAGGGAAGGAAGTGGGTACCAGCATCCTACAAGACACACCAAGGAAGGAAGTGGGTATCAGCATCCTACAAGACACACCAAGGAAGGTAGTGGGTATCAGCATCCTACAAGACACACCAAGGAAGGAAGTGGGTATTAGCATCCTACAAGACACACCAAGGAAGGAAGTGGGTATCAGCATCCTACAAGACACACCAAGGAAGGAAGTGGGTATTAGCATCCTACAAGACACACCAAGGAAGGAAGTGGGTATTAGCATCCTACAAGACACACCAAGGAAGGAAGTGGGTCTTGTAGGAGTTGTCACGTTTGGCAGAAGTCAAATGTGGATTGTAGCTGTTTGTCAGTAGTTAGCGCAACTGAACTAAGAGACACAGGGCCTGAGTCATTAAGGCAAGCAAAAGAGTATATGTTCTCTGGGACAAACCATGTAACAATGCAAGGGGTGCAAATCAGTTTATTATTTTGTACATAAGTTAAATACTGGCTGTTTTTCCATCTAGCACACAAATACTTGCTAGCTTTATTATTACATTGAAATATAAAGTTGATCTAGGACATGCCCTACCCAAACTATAAATCTGCCTCACATTTTAAATTTACCTCCCCCTCCAATACAACATGGTTTTGCCCAGGTGCAAATGTTACTCCTTTTTTATGATTTACTCTCCTTAATGACTCAGGCCCACAGAGTCTAACTCGACCTCGGTATTCACCAGAGACCCCTGCAAGGGAGTTTGGGCTTCGCTGCTTCAGACGTGCAGGTGGAGGGTCTCACAGACAGTCATTGGCGAAGCAGGTTGGTGAAGAAGATAGTGAGGTTAGACAATCTGAGGTTAATAGCCAGGTAGGAATGTGGTACCAAAGTGGAATTCAAACAAAGGTCAGGTCAAGGGTCAAATAGGTATTGCAGACATGCAGACAGAATCAGGATCCAAAGGGAAGTCAAAAGCCAAGCTGAAGATATCAATCCAAACTGGGAACAGGAGAAGGGAACATGACTCAGGAGCAGGTACGTATACTGTATTTTATTATTATTATTATTATTAATTTTTATTTATAGGGCGCCACAAAGTATCCGTAGCGCCGTACAAGGACAAACAATTGCACAGTACAAGGTGAAACAGCACAGTACAAGTAACAGTAAGCACTATAACTTTGGGGGCTCAGGCACAGCATGAAAGAGAGGGAGGGAGGGGAAAAGTCAGTACAGGCAGGTAACTATGGCCCAAGAGGGTGGGCACGGATGACAGGTTGAGAGTCACTGAGGGGAGCGGAGAGAAGCGAGAGGAGACAGAGGGCAGAGGGACTGAGAGGAGGTGAGCTGAGTAGCTGGGGAGCGCAGTTAAAAGTGATGGAAACAGAAGGTAGGAGAGCCCTGCTCAAAGGAGCGAACAATCTAAAGGGAGGGGAAGACAGACAGACACATGGATGAGACAGAGAGACGGGAGGAAGGGGGAGAAGGGAAGAAGGGATGAGAAAGAGAGGTAGCCGACCGGTGGGAGTTTAGGCATGAGACTGGAAGGCTTCAAGGAAAAGGTGGGTTTTTAATGTTCGTTTGAAAGAGGACAGATTAGGGGAAGTTCTGATGGAGCGGGGGAGCTTGTTCCAATGGAGGGGAGCGGCGCGGGAGAAGTCTTGGATACGTGCGTGAGAGGAGGTAATCAGAGGGGATGAGAGGCGACGATCGTTGGACGATCGCAGTGAGCGGGAGGGAGTGTGAATAGAGATAAGGTTAGAGATGTAGGGAGCAGTGGAGTTGGCGAGGGCCTTGTAAGTCAGAGTGAGGAGCTTGAAAAGGATTCTGTAGGGGAAGGGGAGCAAGTGAAGGGGTTGGTAGAGTGGGGATACAGAGGTGGAACGGCGAGAGAGGAAAATAAGCCTAGCAGCAGCGTTAAGTACAGATCTAAGGGGAGCGAGATGAGAGAGGGGGAGGCCGATAAGGAGAAGGTTGCAGTAGTCCAAGCGGGAGATAATCAGAGAGTGGACGAGAGATTTGGTGGCATCCTGGGAGAGAAAGGGCCGAATGCGGGCAATGTTGCGAAGCTGGAAACGGCAGGATTTGGCGAGAGAGTGAATGTGAGGGGCAAAGGAGAGACAGGAGTCGAGGATGACACCTAGGCAGCGGAGTTGGGGAACAGGGGAGATAGATGAGTTGTCAACAGTGATGGAGAGGTCAGAGGGGAAGGAGGTACGAGAGGGAGGAAAGACAATGAGTTCAGTTTTAGCAAGATTGAGTTTAAGAAATCTAGAGGACATCCAGGAGGAGATGGCAGAGAGGCATGCGGATACCCTGGAAAGAAGGGAGGGAGAGAGATCAGGAGAGGAAAGGTAGAGTTGAGTGTCATCAGCATAAAGGTGGTACTTGAGGCCGAAGGAGCTGATGAGTGCACCCAGAGAAGAGGTGTATAGTGAGAATAGTAATGGTCCAAGGACAGAGCCCTGAGGGACCCCGACTGGAAGGGAGGAAGAAGGGGAGAGAGAATCAGAGGTGGAAACAGAGAAGGAACGGTCGGCAAGGTAAGAGGTGAACCAGGAGAGGACGGTACCGGAGAGGCCAATGGACTGAAGGGTGTGAAGCAGGAGGGGGTGGTCAACGGTGTCAAAGGCCGCTGAGAGGTCGAGGAGAATCAGGAGGGAGTAGTGGCCCATGGCTTTAGCCGAGAGGAGATCGTTCGTAACTTGAGCCAGGGCAGTTTCAGTGGAATGGAGGGGGCGGAAGCCTGATTGGAGAGGGTCAAGGAGGGACTGTTCAGAGAGGTAGGTGGAGAGACGGTTGCAGACAAGTCTCTCGAGTATTTTGGAGGCAAATGGGAGAAGGGAAATGGGGCGGTAATTAGAGAGTGAGGTGGGGTCAAGATTGGGTTTCTTGAGAATGGGTGAGACGAGAGCATGTTTAAAGGCGGAGGGGAAGATGCCGGTGGAGAGGGACAGATTAAAGAGGTGAGCGAGGTGGAAGCAGGTCGAGGTGGAAAGGGAGCGAAGAAGGTGAGAAGGGATGGGGTCCTGGTGGTAGGTAGAAGGGGGGGAAGAAGAAATGAGAGAGTGGACTTCCTCACCCGAGGTGGGGTGGAAGGAGAGAAGGAGTTGGTGGCTGGGGGAGAGGGGGGGAGAGTGGAGGGGGGAGGAAGGGCGAGAGGGGGGGTGGCGGAAGAGTGGGTGGAGGGGGGGGAGGTGGGGGAGACAGGAGAGTGTTAAAGGTAGCGAAGAGGCGGCGGGGGTTGGAGGACTGGGAGGAGATGAGGGATTTAAAGAAGGATTGCTTAGCGAGCGAGAGGGCAGAGCTGTAGGAGGAGAGGATAAACTTGAAGTGGAGGAAATCAGCCAGGGAGCGAGATTTTCTCCAGTGGCGTTCGGCAGTACGAGAGCATTTTTGGAGAAAACGGGTAAGTTTAGAGTGCCAGGGTTGGGGATTGGAGCAGCGAAGGTGGATGGGCTGGGCAGGGGCAACCGCATCAAGGGCGGAGGAGAGGGTTTGGTTATAGAGGGAGGCCGCCTGATTAGGGCAGGACAGGGTGGAAAGGGGAGAGAGGAGAGTTTCGAGAGAAGAGGATAGAATAGCAGGATCAAGGGTGTCGAGATCGCGCCTGAACCGGGTAGATTTGGGTGGGGGGAGGGGTGCAGGAGTAGAGGAGAGAGAGAATGAGAGGAGATGGTGGTCCGAGAGTGGAAAGGGGGAGATAGAGAAGTCGGACAGACTGCAACGGTGGGAGAAGACGAGGTCAAGGGAGTGACCAAGGCAGTGGGTAGAAGAGGAGGTCCATTGGGAGAGGCCAAGGGAGGAAGAAAGGGCAAGGAGTTTGACGGAAGCAGGGTCGGTGGGGTTGTCAATAGGGATATTGAAGTCGCCAAGGATAATGGAGGGGATGTCAGAGGAGAGGTGGTGTGGGAGCCAGGCAGCAAAGTTGTCAAGGAAAAGGGAGGAGGGCCCAGGGGGGCGGTATATGACAGAGACGCGGAGATGGATGGGGTAGAAGAGACGGATAGAGTGGACTTCAAAAGAGGAGAAGGAGAGGGAGGGTTCAGGAGGAATGAGTCTGAAAGTACAGGTGGAGGATAGGAGAATGCCCACTCCACCGCCTGGGCGGTCTCCAGGTCTGGCGGAGTGGGTGAAGGAGAGGCCGCCATAGGAGAGAGCGGCAGGGGAGGCAATGTCGGAATCGGTGAGCCAGGTTTTGGTAATGGCAAGAAGGTTAAGAGAGTTAGATAAGAAGAGGTCATGGATAGAGGGGAGTTTGTTGCGGAAGGATCTAGCATTCCAGAGGGCACAGGAGAAAGAGAGGGAGGGGAGAGGGGAGATGGGGATAAGGTTGGCAAGGTAAGCGGTGCGCGGGGGAGTGCGGGGACAGGAGCGTGAAGTTGGGCGAGGTGAGAGTATGGGTATAGCAAGTGAACAGGGAGGCATGGTGAGGTGAGGGAGGGGTGGGGGAGGAGTGGAACAAGTAGGGGGGACCGAAGAATCGTCTGAAGCAGAGGGGCAGGAGAGGAGGACAGGGGGAGTCAGAAGGTAGACAAGAGGAATTGAGATAAGTGAGTTAAATAAAGTAATAGCCAACAATGACAATGGACAGGGGGAGTCAGAAGGTAGACAAGAGGAAATTAGATAAGTGAGTTAAATAAAGTAATAGCCAACAATGACAATGACGGTGGGGAGAGGTGTGGCAAAGAGGCTAGGCAAGGCAAGCCGTGATAAATGAGACAGAGAGGCGTGAACGGGGAACAAAGAGACAAGAAAGGCCAATAGACGGAGAGCAGAGGAGTACCAAGGGAGAAATAAAATGCTGTTGGAATAGATTAAGAAATGCAAATAGAAATAATTAAATTATAATTAAATACAGTAAATAAGAGAAGCAAATAGAAATAATTAAATACAGTAAATAAGTAAATAAGAAATGCAAATAGAGATAAATACAGTAAATGCAATAAAAACAGAGCGAAAAATAAAAATAAGTACAGTAAATGCAATAAAAATAGAGAGCGGAAAAAAAAAATAAAGAATGGAGAAAATAAATATAAAAATATAATAAATAAAGAAATACAAGTGGAAAAAAATAAAAATAAGGCCTACAAAGGAAGCCGAGAACAATAAATACAGTACAATATGGACTAGGGTGAAAACAGGAGAATGAGAATGAGAACAAACCCGGGAGATGAGACAAAGTCACTGGGAGAAAGTCTGTGAAGTCTGAGATGAGACAAAGTCGCTGGAAGAAAGTCTGCGACGTCTGTGATTGCCAGGAGACTTAGAAACAGGAGCTTCAGGCAGCGGGTGTCCAGAGGAGTGCAGGGCCGATTACCACAGGTCGCTGTAGTCCTCAGGAGGGCCAGAGATCAGAAACGGCAGCGGGCAGCAGGCAGCGTGGAAGGCAGGCCAAGGCTGTGGGAGTCCAGGGGAACTTGTCAGGAAGGCCAGGCGGCGGTGACCAGGAGACACAGGCAGCTCAGGCGGCAGGAGACAGCGGACGGATAAGGGTGAGCAGGAAGCGGTACCAGAGACGGCGGCGGCGGTCAGAGAGGAGCCACGTGTAGAGGATGGATGGGGAAGACGGCAGGAGACAGCAGGCGAGTCCAGGCAGTGGGAGACTGTATATATACTGGAGCTAGTTTGGACCTAAGTGTGCCAGAGTTTCCCTGATATAGGGGCTGAATTGGACTGTCTCTGCGGTCAGGGACATCACTGACCGCCACCACAGAATGCATGCGCAGAAGAGCCGGGAACAGCTGGGGGTAATGTCACATCCCATTGCTAAACAATTGGACGCAACCCCAACTGATAGGGAGAGGCGTCCATCCCTATGCAGTGGGGAATGCACAGGGACAGCGCCTGAGAGTAGTCCTTCCCTTTCTCCTCGTCTGGAGGGAATTCCAAAATATTTTCTTGATGTTAGCTAGGAGACGCGGGGTCTGAAGTTCTTCTTCCTCAACCCAACATCTTTCCTCTGGATCAAAACCTCTCCAGTGGACCAGATATTGAGGTTTTCTCAGGAAGATTCGAAAATTCAGGATTTGTTCTACCTCATATTCATCTCCAGTGTACGTCCTACAAGAAGGAAAGGAAGTTTATTTTAAGAACTGATTGAGGACCAAATGTTTTACTAGAAAAAATGAAAGGAATTATAGATTTTGAGAGATGAGGGCAAATGAAGTTTGTAAGAGAAGTGGTTGATGACTTGGGAAATGCGGAAGGGACCAATAAAATGAGGAGCCAATTTCATGAAGGGTACTAGGAGATTCAAGTTTTGGGTGGATAGCCATAATTTCCAACATGGAGCAGCTTGCTTGTAAAGCAGTGAGGTCTCAGTAACTTTGGTTTTGGTTTGAGACAAGATATGTCAGAAGTCATGTGTGACCGAATTTGCTGCTGGAACAGTTGGAGAAGAATGAGAAGTCAGGCAAAAATGGGATGCATTCCATAGATAGTAAAGAATGGTGTAGTTCTAGTGGACTTGTGGAGATGATTGTTATGGATGAATTTTGTCCAAGGAAGGGAATAACTACAAGAGGACTAGTTCTCCAAAGAATAATATCATAGGAACAATTCAAGGTCTTGGTTGGATCATTCGTTTTGATCATTGGCCTGGGGATGGTATCCCAAGGAGAATTTTAGATTGAGTCCTAGGCTTACACAGAACTTCGATATAAATTGGACTCATGGAGATGGAAGATATCTTTAATGAGAAGGAAGGCAAGTTCGGAGGCGATTGGCAATCCTTTTAAGGGGAAAAAGTGAGCCATCTTAGAGAACTAGTCTACCCAAACACAAATGGTATTGAAACCATGACTCACAGGCAGTTATGAGATGTAGTCCATTGAGATACAGGAACAGGGAGAGACAGGAATGGGGAGAGGGAGAAGCTGACCCGAAGATGACTGGTATCTTGTGTTGGGCACAGTTGTCACAGGCTTGGACATATTTGAATACCTCAGAACAGAATATGGGCCACCAATAGTACTGGAATAGAAGTGCAATGGTCTTTTTGACCCCAGAATGACCACATTAGGACTTTACTGCAGAGATGAGAAGTCATAAAAGTGCAACCAGGGGGAGGCATCTTCACTGATGGTTGAATTAATAATAGGTTTCAGCTCAGAAGTAGAGAAGAGGTCTGAGTTAGCGAATGACTGAAAGAGAACGTCGGCCCTGAAATTCTTGGTACCTGGTTCGAAGGTCAATGTCAATTATAGGCGTGAAAAACATAATGACTACCAACAAAAGAATCTAAAGTCACCTGGGCTCCCCATCACCTGCAGCAAACAACTCTATAATAATGCCTCCCTATAACAAAACGTAATGAACATGTTTGATACGACTGAATCCAGATAAATATCTGGTAATAAAGAATATACCTTCTATCATCAATTTTGATAATTGACGTTTTCAAAAACAGTTTTTGATGTGTAAATTACTACTTATTTCCATCAGTCAGTAAATATACAAGACTTGGTGTCCAGGATATTTGTCTAAATTAGACTGAGTACTTAATTCTCAGATAGTTTAAGAGGATTTTTTCCATTACAACAGTTATTTCCATACCAGAATGTAATTTGAATGTTGTTCATATACAGGTTACACTATGATTTGTGTTTTATGTTTTTTTTGCATGCTCTCACAGGAGTAATAAAGAATAACACACAATATAAGAAGAAATGACATGCCTTTATAAGAAAACAAACGTTTATTAACTATTATATGTGCTTCACCAGCGCAATATTGCCCTATAATTATGTTGCTTTTAGTTCATAATGACTACCAAGCCTGACGTGGTTGAGCCACTGTTCTGTTTGGAGGTAATTAGGGTTCTTGTGGTCAGTGAAAATCATGACTGGGTATTTGGTTACCTCCAGAAAATTATGCCACTCACCCAGGGCTCTCCTGACTGCAAGGAGTTCCTTGTACCCGATACCATAATTCGTCTCATTGGGAGAAAACATTTTAGAGAAGAACCTGCAGAGGAAGACTTTCGAGAAAGAACTGCTCAGCTCCCACTAAGGAGCCATCTACCTCCAGGAAGAAGACTTGAGTTGGTCAGGCTGTACCAGACCCGAGGAGAAGGATTTCTTTAAGGTGCTGAAGGCAGTAATTGCCTCAGTGGTCCAAAACTTTGGATGAGCTCTTTCCGCATCAAAGTGGTGATAAGTGCTAAGAGGGTAGAGAATCCACTAACCAACTGGCGATAATAATTGGCAAAGCCAATAAGGCACTAGATTGCTTTCAAACCCATGGGTTGTGGCCAATTAATATTCGCCTCCACCTTCTCTGGGTCCATCTGTAGATCAGTTGTAACGTTCTGATTCTTTGCTGGTGCAGTTCTGCATTTCCACCACCAGTGGCCACTATGGGGCTTCATGTGTCCTAGAAGCAGGTGAGCTGATTCACTCAGCTGTAGCTGGTAAGGCTGATGACTAGCCTAATTATACTGACCTCTTGCATCGACCTTGCTGGATCATTGTTTGCGTTTCGTACTGTAACTCTGGATCATTGCTTTTCCTGGTTCCTGTATTCCAGCACCTTACTATTTAGCAATACCCTCCTTGTTACCTGGCTTTTGACCTCGACTATTCCTGACAATGCTCCTGACTTTCTGGTACCCTGACCAATTCGACATTTCTGGTATTCTGACTCTGGCAAGTTTAAAGGACTTTGTCTATGCATGTTGATTCTGGAGTTTTGTTGCATGTCTTGATTGGCCCTTCAGCCCATGAGATCCTACCCTGCTTGTAGTAACAATAAACACTACTTTAGTTCACCATAACCATTGTTTCTGTGTGATAATACAGAGTGAAATCCTTGACTCTGGTACCCGATACCAAGTACCTGAGTAAGGGCACTGGGGATATTAAAAGAGGCACTTCTCCAGCTTTCAGTAGAGACGGTTCTGGCGTAAGCGAGTGAGCACGTCCTTCACATGTATTCAATGGGAAGATAAAGCTTGTGAGACGATTAAGATATCATCAATGTATACCACTACAGAGTCATAAAGTAGATCCCAAAATATCTCATTGACTAAGCCTTGAAAGACTGTTGGGACATCATACAAACCGAAGGGCATCACCTGGTACACATAATGCTGATCCCGGGTATTAAAGGCAGTCTTTCACTCATCACCCTGGTGGATACGGATGAGGTTATAGGCTTCCCTAAGATCGAGTTTGGAGCAGATCTTGGCCCCTCGGATCTGATCAGACAGCTCTGAGATGAGAGGTAATGGGTGACTGAAATAGTCTTCAGTTGTTGATAGTCAATACAGGGCCTCAAAGAACCGTCTCTTTTTCTCATAAAAAATAATCCTATTCCAGTGGGAGAGGAAGATTTGCTAATGAAAACTAGTTGAAGGTTTTCAGAGATATATCCCGACATGGCTTGAGATTCAGGCAAGGATAATGGATCCTCTAGGAATGATCTTACCCAGAACACGGTCGATCCCAAGGAAGATGAGACAGTAACCTCTCGTATGCAGACTTGCTGAATACATCTTGAAAGGAAGAATAGGGCAATGGAAGGATAGGCTTGAGGTGAGGGTATGACAGGATACACAAGACTCAGAGGGACATACCAGAGACACTGCTTACTGCAGAGAGGTCCCCAGGAAGTAACTTGTGCAAGATGTCAATCGAACTGAGGGGAAAGATAGATAGATAGATAGAGAGATAGATAGATAGATAGATAGATAGACCAGTTCTTACCCAAGATAGCCCCAGAATGATGGACTGCATACTGACCCACAGTAAAATCAGCAGAATGGAAGCAACAGAGGATACGCATCCAGGTTTGTCAAAAACCTTTAGGAAGGTTTTGATGAAAGAAGCAGAATTTTGCAGCATCTTATCATTGCATTCCCAGAGAGGTGATGCCAAGGTGTACGCCTGTCCAGTAAGAAGCGAAACAAGAACCAGAGTGCAGCTGAATACTATGCCAGAGATCAGGAACCAGAGTGCAGCTGAATGCAATGGCATGAATCAGGAACCAGAGTGCAGCTGAATACTACACCAGGGATCAGGAACCAGAGTGCAGCTGAATACTACACCAGGGATCAGGAACCAGAGTGCAGCTGAATACTATGCCAGAGATCAGGAACCAGAGTGCAGCTGAATACTATGCCAGAGATCAGGAACCAGAGTGCAGCTGAATACTAAGCCATGGATCAGGAACCAGAGAACAGCTGAATACTATACCAGGGATCAGGAACCAGAGAACAGCTGAATACTATGCCATGGATCAGGAACCAGAGTGTAGCTGAATACTATGCCATGGATCAGGAACCAGAGTGTAGCCAAATACTAAGCCAGGGATCAGGAACCAGAGAACAGCTGAATACTATGCCATGGATCAGAAACCAGAATGCAGTTGAATACTATACCATGGATCAGGAACCAGAGTGCAGCTGAATACTATGCCATGAATCAAAAACCAGAGTGCAGCCAAATACTAAGCCAGGGATCAGGATCCAGAGAACAGCTGAATACTATGCCATGGATCAGGAACCAGAATGCAGTTGAATACTATGCCATGGATCAGGAACCAGAGTGCAGCTGAATACTATGCCATGGATCAGGAACCAGAGTGTAGCTGAATACTATGCCATGAATCAAAAACCAGAGTGCAGCGAAATACTAAGCCAGGGATCAGGATCCAGAGAACAGCTGAATACTATACCAGGGATCAGGAACCAGAGAACAGCTGAATACTATGCCATGGATCAGGAACCAGAATGCAGTTGAATACTATGCCATGAATCAAAAACCAGAGTGCAGCCAAATACTAAGCCAGGGATCAGGATCCAGAGAACAGCTGAATACTATACCAGGGATCAGGAACCAGAGAGCAGCTGAATACTATGCCATGGATCAGGAACCAGAGTGCAGCTGAATACTATGCCATGGATCAGGAACCAGAGTGTAGCTGAATACTATGCCATGGATCAGAAACCAGAGTGCAGCCAAATACTAAACCAGGGATCAGGAACCAGAGAACAGCTGAATACTATACCAGGGATCAGGAACCAGAGAGCAGCTGAATACTAAGCCATGGATCAGGAACCAGAGAGCAGCTGAATACTATGCCAAGGATCAGGAACCAGAGTGCAGCCAAATACTAAGCCAGGGATCAGGAACCAGAGAACAGCTGAATACTATACCAGGGATCAGGAACCAGAGAGCAGCTGAATACTAAGCCATGGATCAGGAACCAGAGAGCAGCTGAATACTATGCCAAGGATCAGGAACCAGAGTGCAGCCAAATACTATACCAGGGATCAGGAACCAGAGAACAGCTGAATACTATGCCAGAGATCAGGAACCAGAGAGCAGCTGAATTCTATGCCAAGGATCAGGAACCAGAGTGCAGCCAAATACTAAGCCAGGGATCAGGATCCAGAGAACAGCTGAATACTATGCCAGAGATCAGGAACCAGAGTGCAGCTGAATACTAAGCCATGGATCAGGAACCAGAATGCAGTTGAATACTATGCCATGAATCAAAAACCAGAGTGCAGCCAAATACTAAGCCAGGGATCAGGATCCAGAGAACAGCTGAATACTATACCAGGGATCAGGAACCAGAGAGCAGCTGAATACTATGCCATGGATCAGGAACCAGAGTGCAGCTGAATACTATGCCATGGATCAGGAACCAGAGTGTAGCTGAATACTATGCCATGGATCAGAAACCAGAGTGCAGCCAAATACTAAACCAGGGATCAGGAACCAGAGAACAGCTGAATACTATACCAGGGATCAGGAACCAGAGAGCAGCTGAATACTAAGCCATGGATCAGGAACCAGAGAGCAGCTGAATACTATGCCAAGGATCAGGAACCAGAGTGCAGCCAAATACTAAGCCAGGGATCAGGAACCAGAGAACAGCTGAATACTATACCAGGGATCAGGAACCAGAGAGCAGCTGAATACTAAGCCATGGATCAGGAACCAGAGAGCAGCTGAATACTATGCCAAGGATCAGGAACCAGAGTGCAGCCAAATACTATACCAGGGATCAGGAACCAGAGAACAGCTGAATACTATGCCAGAGATCAGGAACCAGAGAGCAGCTGAATTCTATGCCAAGGATCAGGAACCAGAGTGCAGCCAAATACTAAGCCAGGGATCAGGATCCAGAGAACAGCTGAATACTATGCCAGAGATCAGGAACCAGAGTGCAGCTGAATACTAAGCCATGGATCAGGAACCAGAGAACAGCTGAATACTATACCAGGGATCAGGAACCAGAGAACAGCTAAATACTATGCCATGGATCAGGAACCAGAGTGTAGCTGAATGCTATGCCATGGATCAGGAACCAGAGTGTAGCCAAATACTAAGCCAGGGATCAGGAACCAGAGAACAGCTGAATACTATGCCATGGATCAGAAACCAGAATGCAGTTGAATACTATGCCATGGATCAGGAACCAGAGTGCAGCTGAATACTATGCCATGAATCAAAAACCAGAGTGCAGCCAAATACTAAGCCAGGGATCAGGATCCAGAGAACAGCTGAATACTATGCCATGGATCAGGAACCAGAATGCAGTTGAATACTATGCCATGGATCAGGAACCAGAGTGCAGCTGAATACTATGCCATGGATCAGGAACCAGAGTGTAGCTGAATACTATGCCATGAATCAAAAACCAGAGTGCAGCCAAATACTAAGCCAGGGATCAGGATCCAGAGAACAGCTGAATACTATACCAGGGATCAGGAACCAGAGAACAGCTGAATACTATGCCATGGATCAGGAACCAGAGTGCAGCTGAATACTAAGCCAGAGATCAGGAACCAGAGAACAGCTGAATACTATACCAGGGATCAGGAACCAGAGAGCAGCTGAATACTATGCCATGGATCAGGAACCAGAGTGCAGCTGAATACTATACCAGGGATCAGGAACCAGAGAGCAGCTGAATACTATGCCATGGATCAGGAACCAAAGAACAGCTGAATACTATGCCAAGGATCAGGAACCAGAGTGCAGCCAAATACTAAGCCAGGGATCAGGATCCAGAGAACAGCTGAATACTATACCAGGGATCAGGAACCAGAGAGCAGCTGAATACTATGCCATGGATCAGGAACCAGAGTGTAGCTGAATACTATGCCATGGATCAGAAACCAGAGTGCAGCCAAATACTAAGCCAGGGATCAGGAACCAGAGAACAGCTGAATACTATACCAGGGATCAGGAACCAGAGAACAGCTGAATACTATGCCATGGATCAGGAACCAGAGTGCAGCTGAATACTATGCCATGGATCAGGAACCAGAGTGTAGCTGAATACTATGCCATGGATCAGAAACCAGAGTGCAGCCAAATACTAAACCAGGGATCAGGAACCAGAGAACAGCTGAATACTATACCAGGGATCAGGAACCAGAGAGCAGCTGAATACTAAGCCATGGATCAGGAACCAGAGAGCAGCTGAATACTATGCCAGGGATCAGGATCCAGAGAACAGCTGAATACTATACCAGGGATCAGGAACCAGAGAGCAGCTGAATTCTATTCCAAGGATCAGGAACCAGATTGCAGCCAAATACTAAGCCAGGGATCAGGAACCAGAGAGCAGCTGAATTCTATGCCAAGGATCAGGAACCAGAGTGCAGCCGAATACAAAAATTCCTATATTTTCCCTTATTTTCCTGTAAGCACATTTTGAAATTGTGCATAAATGTAAAGTTTTAAGTAAATGAACATAAACACCAGAGACTTGAGTTTCGAATTTCAGAAAAAAAGTGAAATAATAAATCCACACAAAACACATATGAAGCAAACTGAACATAACTAATTCATTTATTTTTTTGCGGCACTTCTTGCCCCTTGTTTCACATTGGCCTATATGTTGAACATGGTTTCTGGTTACCCATGATGTGGCAGCAAACAGTGAAAAAGAAGCAGAGGTCATTGGGGCAGCAGGGAGTGACGGTGTGACAGACAATGTAGGGGCAGAAGTGGCTGGAGGGTGTGCAGAGGATGGACAGTGGGCAGAAGTAACTGGGGGGGTAGGCAGAGGCAGCTTGGTGGTGGGCAGAGGGGGTTGGGAGAAAGAGGTGGCTGGGGGGTAGGCAGATGTGTCTTGAAAAAAAAGAGTCTCATAGAGATAAATTATGTTGTTGCAAAACTGGGTTTGGCCCAAAAGAATGCATTTGGGTTGGAGAGGGAAAACACCACAGCTTCTAGACAACAGCCATCACCAGCAACCACAGGTTCAGACAGCCCAGAGGAAAAGTCTCAAGCTGCTATTTAAACCCAATTGCACAGTGTACTGATTTAGACGATAGTGAGGGCAGCTCAACTCTCTTATTCCTCACTGGAAGGCATGAGGCGCCAAGCCAGGGATGGAGGTGAAGATTGTGACCTGGCATAAAGGGTTGTTGTACTATGTAGCTAGGAAACAGGGATAGACCAGTCCAGGAACAAGTTCCACTGATGGTACCACAGAGCTTTCATGTGCAACTGATGTCAGTTGCCCACGAAATCCCTTTGTCTGGACACCAGGGAAGAGACCGAACACTGAAGCGCCTGACACAGAACTTTTCTGACTTGGAATGTCTGATGATGGCCAGGCCTACTGTAAATCCTGTAATGTGTCTCAGCATCTCGGGCATCCCAGTGCCTGTGCTCCCCTCAGGTCCTTGCAATAATTGGGGAGCCTTTCCAGCGAGTGGCTGTGGACATAGTAGGACCCCGCCTGTGCCCCGTAGATCAGGGAAGAGGTACATCCTCACCGTGGTGGACTACGCTACCTGGTATCCAGAGGCTGTAGCTCTGTCCTCCATCACTGCGGAAAAGGTAGCAGACACGCTGCTAGGAATAATTAGTAGGGTAGGGTTCCCTAGTGAGATCCTAACCAATCAAGGGACATAGTTCATGAGTGAACTGGTCCAGTGTCTCTAGGCAAAGTGCGGAGCGCGGCAACTTTGCACTGCCCCCTATCATTCTCAAACTAGCGTTGACCTCCTGACCTGTTTCAGGAGTCTTGGGAAGGGGAGCTACCCACCCAGGATGTCTCTGTTGTGGAGTATGTGTTAAGGCTCAGAGATCAGTTAGAAGATCTCAAGGGGCTTGCGCAGGTTAACCTAGCGGAAGTGCAGGCAAAACAGAAGACTTGGTACGATCAGGGCGCGCGTGCCAGAGTATATGAGGTATTTTATAAGGTCCTTGTTCTTATGCCCACATATCAGAACAAGCTCCAGGCTGCCTGGGCTTGACCGTACACAGTCTGGAAATGCCTGAGTGACATCACCTATGTTGTACCATTTGGTAACGATGGTAGGCAGCAGTGGACTTGCCACGTGAATATGTTAAAGGCATACCACGAGCGTGTGGAGTTAGTAGCAGTGGTTTGCTGCCTATTGAATGAGGAACCAGAAAGTGATCCACTACCTGACCTCCACGTGGATGCCAGAGGTGAAGGTACTGTAGTGGAAGTAGGCTGAGATGAGCAGTTGAGTGCCCGCAAGAGGGAGCAGCTTGATGCATTGTTGTAGTCCTTTGTGACTTAGTTTAGTTGATAGCCCAGCCAGACTTCCTTGGTGATGCACCATGAGGTGATCATAGGCCAATTAGGCAACCCGATTATCGGGTCTCACCAGAGGCCAAGGAGTGCATATACAGAGAAATGCGATAGATGCTGGAGTTAGGTGTGATCCAGCCACTGCTCAGTCCATCCACAACCTCCAGTGTATTGGTTTCCAAGAAGGATAAGACAACGCTGTTTTGAGTATACTACAGCCGATTGAATAATGTGACCATGTCTAATGCCTACCCCTTACACTGTATTAACGCTTTGTTAGATTTCCTGGACATGTTTACCTAGAAGACATTTCCATTTTCAGTAAGATTTGGGAGGATAATCTGGAGCAAGTAAGGCTGGTATTAGGAAAGATTGGGTGACAGATCTGACTGTAAGGGCAGGCAAGTGTCAAATGGGGATGTCAGAGGTACAGTACCTGGGACATCGTGTGTGGGGAGGTAGGGTTAGGCCAGAACCAGGTAGAGGCAATCCGAGAGTGGCCCTGGCCCACAACCCAAAGACAAATACTGGTCTTCTTATGGACCGTGGGGAACTACAGACGTTTCGTCCCAGACTTTAGTATTGTAGGAAGCTCATGTCTGATCTCACTAAGAAGAATAAGAACTGAGGGATGAAATAAGCTTGAAGGAAATATTAAAAGCCGAGACTGTATCTTTAAACTGGATTTATTCTCTTGGGTTAATTGTTTAACTAAAGAGTACCAGAGCAGGTCTAAGTGTGGTGATAGCGCGGACAGACAACAAGGAGAGCGATCTACCGGGTCGGTGCAGGGTTCGCAGGTAGGGGGCGTCATACAGAGGAGGTCTGCATCTCGTGGTTCTCTCTCCTATTTTTCTGGTAGTAACATATCTCTACCAGCAGATGACGGTGTTTCCGCTGATAAATGGGATGCTAGATCGTTGGACCGTGGGGGCCATTTCCAGGCGCTGTCTGGAGTGGAAGGTCAGCTGGGCAGCTCCGAGGGCGGTTCCGTATTTACAGGTGAGTATGAAATATTTGATTTACCTGATGTACAACCTGATCTGACTGCTCTCTAGTGTGGAATCTGAGGCCTGCCCCCAGAAGCTGCTTAAGAGTTTGCATAAGCATTTTGAAGCAATGTGGCACCGGCAGCCGGGGCACGGCAGGATTAGCGCACCCTTTCCAGGACGGAGTCGCTGCTACCCTTTTAGTAAGACCAGCTGCTTATGCGGAGTGGTGTGTAGGTTCTCTCACATCTGCCTGCGGTGCGGGGGCAGCCACCCTGACAAATCTTGTGATAGGCCTGTCAGGGGGGGAGGAGCTGGTAACCAGCCCTCCGCCAGTGCTGTGGAAAGTAGCATCCCTAATTAATGTGATTGGTCTGAGCCGCTGGCTTGACTGCTACCCACTTAAGGAGGAAGCAGAGTTTTTAAGGGATGGGTTCCTTAACGGGTTCCGGTTACCTATTGTGGGGGTCTGTTAAGATTGCCGCGGTAGCGAACCTGAAATCTGCCAATTTATTCCCCGGAGTTTTGGTGTCCAACGTACGCAAAGAGATTGTGCTTGGTCGCATGAGAGGGCCTTTTCAGATCCCCCCTACCTTACTGGGACTTGGTCATCTCCCAGGTAGGGGTGGTTCCCAAGAACGCTATGGGAAAGTTCCAGCTGATTCAGCACCTTTCCTTCCCACAAGGGGCATCTGCGAATGACGCGATCCCTGAGAAGTTTTGCAATGTGGTGTACCAGTCTTTCGAAGAGGCATTACATATGGTGAGGAGTTTTGGGCCTGGGGCCCTTATGGCGAAAGTTGACATTGAGTTGAGTTGTAATTTTTTCCCACTCCATCCGGATTCATTTGCCTACATGGGTTTCAAAGTGGACAATGGATATTACGTGGACAAATGCCTCCCCATGGGATACACGTTTTCCTGCACGGTCTTTGAATGTTGTAGTACCTTACTTTGATGATTTCCTTGTGGTTGGTCACAGCCTGGGCCCAACCTGCAGGGAGATTTTGTTTTCAGTGGTGACCCTTTTCTATTCACTGGGTGTCCCGGTCGCGCACGATAAGACGGAAAGGTCCTACTGCACGGCTGTCGTACTTAGGCATCGTGATTGATACTGTCTCGGGCCTCCATCGACTCCCGCTGGACAAGATTAGGAAGCTGCGCAGGCTTTTAGCTGAGGTGCTAGGGTCTGCAGGAGTGACTTTTAAACAGACCCATTCCATACTGGAGCTTTTCAATTTCGTTTGCTGGGTGATACCAATGAGTCAAGTGTTCTGTCGGAAGTTGGAAAGGGCGACAGCACGGCGCAAGCTTCCACACTGTTTGATTCTGCTTTCTAAAGTGACTAAAGGGGGAGATGCTCTGCACAGGGATTAGAAGAAAACATCCACATGCAATGTATGTCAAGATATAAATCTATAGCGTATAGCTTGTGGGGGTGCTGGTCCTGTTATATTTGGACAGAACGAATAATGAACAGAGGTTCATGTTAGAAGGACAAATTAGCACTCCTTATGTTATTTAAAATATAACTTTTAATGGTTATTGTTTAATAATGACATCCTCCCGGAAAACAAGGTGAAATATATTAAAATAACTTACAAATACACACATACACACGTGTGATAAAAACAAAAACACCAACTAATAGGGATCTATTATATAAGGAAATAGTCTGGTGGATACAAAGAGTATCTTGTATAAAACCTTTTTTAGCAAACCATTTACTGGTAAGTAGTGGTTGGTAAGAAGACAAAAATGATTTAAAGAGTAATTGAGAACCGTGTCTCTTATTGTGTTGGTGTTACAAGCCTTCTAGTCACCACTATAACAAATGTAGCAGGCAGATAACGGAGTAAGGTACTGGATCTTGGTGAATTTAATAAGGGGAACCCCCTAGCTCAAAAAGGTCTTAGCTTGTGTGATGCTATTGGTAAGTTTTAAATACAAAGCTTAATCTGGATTATTGGCAGTATGAAGCACTACACCATAGCACATCTATACTGAGGCTGGTGTGCTTTCTGCACTGTGTAATATTGTCAGCAATAATAAAGGCAGATAGCTTATTGCCAGTAATGGCTCTATGTTACCAGAAAAAGTCCCTGATGTAAAACAAATGACAGTCTCTATAGTAGACACTGTTCACAGCAATTATACATTCAGGTGCATCTATGATAAGGCTGGTGCAATTCCTGCAATGTATGACCTTGTCAGCTATATCACATGTAATTAGCTCATTACCAGTAACAGCTCTGTGGTACTAAAAGAGTTCCCTGATATAAGTGAGCTTATGTGTAGTCTCCGTGAAAGACACTAGTCTCAGCAGCTGAGCTATTTTTATCTGGCTAACAAAAGATCCCCTATTGTAGCTAAAAAACGTTTTTTCTGCCTGCCACTAAATGGAAGCTATCACTGCATCCCTATCTGTAGTTGGTGTTGGCGCCAAATAACGCTGGCCCCAACGTACGTTTCACCCTCAGGCTTTGTCAAGGGGAATCCTAAGGGTGAAACGTACGTTGGGGCCAGCGTTATTTGGCGCCAACACCAACTACAGATAGGGATGCAGTGATAGCTTCCATTTAGTGGCAGGCAGAAAAAACGTTTTTTAGCTACAATAGGGGATCTTTTGTTAGCCAGATAAAAATAGCTCAGCTGCTGAGACTAGTGTCTTTCACGGAGACTACACATAAGCTCACTTATATCAGGGAACTCTTTTAGTACCACAGAGCTGTTACTGGTAATGAGCTAATTACATGTGATATAGCTGACAAGGTCATACATTGCAGGAATTGCACCAGCCTTATCATAGATGCACCTGAATGTATAATTGCTGTGAACAGTGTCTACTATAGAGACTGTCATTTGTTTTACATCAGGGACTTTTTCTGGTAACATAGAGCCATTACTGGCAATAAGCTATCTGCCTTTATTATTGCTGACA
Organism: Mixophyes australis; assembly: GCA_036250195.1. Taxonomy (NCBI): domain Eukaryota; kingdom Metazoa; phylum Chordata; class Amphibia; order Anura; family Limnodynastidae; genus Mixophyes; species Mixophyes australis. The sequence goes on from JAVHZZ010000001.1 coordinate 498,010,784, forward strand.
ATATTACACAGTGCAGAAAGCACACCAGCCTCAGTATAGATGTGCTATGGTGTAGTGCTTCATACTGCCAATAATCCAGATTAAGCTTTGTATTTAAAACTTACCAATAGCATCACACAAGCTAAGACCTTTTTGAGCTAGGGGGTTCCCCTTATTAAATTCACCAAGATCCAGTACCTTACTCCGTTATCTGCCTGCTACATTTGTTATAGTGGTGACTAGAAGGCTTGTAACACCAACACAATAAGAGACACGGTTCTCAATTACTCTTTAAATCATTTTTGTCTTCTTACCAACCACTACTTACCAGTAAATGGTTTGCTAAAAAAGGTTTTATACAAGATACTCTTTGTATCCACCAGACTATTTCCTTATATAATAGATCCCTATTAGTTGGTGTTTTTGTTTTTATCACACGTGTGTATGTGTGTATTTGTAAGTTATTTTAATATATTTCACCTTGTTTTCCGGGAGGATGTCATTATTAAACAATAACCATTAAAAGTTATATTTTAAATAACATAAGGAGTGCTAATTTGTCCTTCTAACATGAACCTCTGTTCATTATTCGTTCTGATTCTGCTTTCTGCCAGGATCCAAGCGGATTTGCCAGTTTGGGATCTCTTCCTGCAAGATTTCAGTGGGGTGCGATTGTGGACTGCTCCCCCTGTGTCTAGCCAGGAGTTGGATCTCTTTACGGACGCAGCCGACAGGGTTGGTTTTGGGGCTTACTTCGCAGGGGATTGGTGCGCTGCACCCTGGCCCAGCGAGTGGGTGTAGTACGGCTGGACTGCTAACTTGGTTCTCCTAGAAATCTTCCCGATAGTTGTTGCAGTGGAGTTGTGGGCAGCCAGGCTTGTTGGAAAACAGATAGTTTTCTGGTGTGACAATATTTGCAAATGTGTGCAACTAAGACTTTTGCATTTTTATCTACAGTAAAAATGGCAGATCTGTTGCTGGCTATAGCAGTGTGCTGGGGGATCTCTCTGTGTGTGTTTGTTCCTTTTTGGATAACCCCACCCTTTCAAGCACCTGCTATAGCCTATAAATTGATTGAGCAACTTCTATTTCTATATTTGTCTGAGAGGCATGTTGGTGTCAGTAGCTGAGGGGGAGTGCTGACATTGGATTGCTATTTGGAGGCTTGTGGGGTACCTCTTTGGTAAGTTAGCTCTCAATTTAAAAACACATATGTATGGCCCAAATATAAGGGACTCTCATTGTTTAGAGTTAGGAACACCCTATTAGCAAAAGCGCCGTGGAGTGGCGGGTGGCTTTAACATACATTTGCAAATGTGTGCAACTAAGACTTTTGCATTTTTATCTACAGTAAAAATGGCAGATATGTTACTGGCTATAGCAGTGTGCTGGGGGGATCTCTCTGTGTGTTTGTTCCTTTCAGGATAACCCCACCCTTTCATGCACCTGCTATAGCCTATAAATTGATTTGAGCAACTTCCATTTCTTTATTAACCTGGGAGTGGTGCAGGCTATTAACAGACAGAGGGCCATTTCCCCTCCTGTGATTACCTTGTTGCGCAGCTTGATTTTGCAATGCTTGTCTTATGACATCTGCTTCCGGTCGCAGCATGTTCCCGGTGTGGAGAATGCAATGGCAGTCGCATTGTCACGGGGCCAGTGGAATAGGCTTAAAACGTTGGCTCCCAGGGTATTCCTAACAGGCTCACCTTGTCCCGCTTATGTCTGGCAGATTGTCAAGACGACATAGAGGGCCTGGATGAATCATCATTTGCTCCTGCGACGTGGATGAATTATTGTATGGCTTGGCAGGAGTGGTGCGCTTTCCGGAGCCATGTCTATGGCGCTGATGAAGGTGGCATAAGTGCATGCTAGCCTTTGTGTGGAAGGGGTTCAAGGCCGGTAAGTCCAAAGCGGCTATGACTGAGTTCCTGGCAGAAATGTCTTTCTTCTCCAGGTTGCACGGAGAGGCGGATTACACCAGCAGCGTCATTATATCCAGGGCTTTAAGGGGCTGGGCGAGAGAGTGGAGGGGGCCCATTAGTGATGCTAAAAATTATGCTGGAAGCTGTTTAGAAAGTTGCACGTGGTGCTTATGAAAGTGCTCTCTTTCGCGCTGCCTTTGTGATGCTTTACTTCAGGGCTTTTCGGGCGAGAAAAGTAGTATCGTCTTCTAGGTCCACTCCCTTGTCAGGAATGTTAGCACAACACGTGGTAATTGCTTCCTTCGTGTGCTGCAAAGTCAGAAGATCCAAGTTGGTCCAGTTAGGGAGGGGGTGCTGGGTTACAATTGTGCCAAAAGAAGGCTTCACTGTCTGCCCTGATGTAATACTTTGTGGGTTTGCTCGTCTGTGGTTCCACGGCTGGTGTGCGGTGATGGTTATCCCCTCACCAGGTAGCAGTTTTCAGTGGTGTTCAAGTGCACTTTGGACAAGCTAAGTTTGGACGGGGCCCAGTTCGGCACCCACTCCTTTAGAATTGGGGCTGCCACGTCTGCAGCGGTGGCTAGCTCCACTGGGCTGGCTATCCAAGAGCTTGGTAGGTGGAAAAAGAATGTGTATAAACGTTATGTGCGGGCTTCTCTTCTAACCTGAACCTTCACTCTGTACACTGCTGCGGTGGCACAGGGTTTTGGCTGCTTGTGGCCATTTAAGGCCAAGCGCGCAGGAATATCTCCATTTTTTCCTCTAAAAAGTGGGCCTGATTTGCTCACCCTTTGTTTCTCCTTTTACCTCATGAGCTGTGCACTCTTGGTATGTTGAGCTGCTGTTCAGGTTGAGTGTATGAGGTTCTCCTCTTGTCTCTTTTTTGTTTTTTCTTTTTCATTTTCCTATTTAGGGTGCTCCATTCGAAGTTCCTGCTCATTTCGCTGATATGTTATTGCTGCTACTTTGGTGCACTAACGTGTTGGTTTCTTCCCTGCCTTACAGACCATTGGACCCCGCTGCGGATTTGGATGCTGGGGCACTCGTATGTTCATTGGGCTGGTTTGCACAGGGCAGCTGGGCATACTTCTGGGCATATTTTGGTGATACATCTAGGGGGGAATGATTTGGGTCACTTTAAATCTGTGGACCTGATTTTACTGATTTAGGGCGATCCGGAATGGGTTCATGCCTCCTGGCCTTGCCTTCTTATATGCTGGTCTGATATACTGCCAAGGAGGAGTTGGCGTTCCCTTCCCAATGGCCGAGTGGTTGGGGCGCACATTACAGTAGTGGGCACGCTTAACCCGCCTCTCTTCGACTGAATTGGCTATAGTCTCGGTACAAGTACCGCTCTTGTAGGTCAGCCTGTGGTTGTGTCCCGCTTAGCTTAGAAGGATTTCGGGTTCTGTAGAGCCCGGGCGCGGCCCAGCTAAGGTAAATTTGTGTGCTGGTGATTGATTGTCCCACACTTGAACCCGGAGTGTGATTGATTGTCCCCCAGATGATGAGGTCCCATGATTAAGCTGGGACATTCTGATTCTGCCTGGCGGATGTCGTACTGACTATGCTCTTTTTCTGCACCACCATTTATAAATAAATTATTTTAATTTTGTCACACTCATGACTTGTGTCAATTATTTAAGGTAATAGTTAAATAAGTGTAAGAAGGTAAGAGAAGTAAATATATAAGCCGTTAAGCCTTTTAACTACCCAAAATAGTTCATTAGACACCCGCTTGTGAGCTGACATTTCAGTCATTAAAGGAAGCCCTGGTTTGTGCTCCAGTACTGTTGCCGCCCAACTATGACAAGGACTTTATTGTGCAAACTGACGTGTCACAGTATGGACTGGGAGCAGTACTTAGCCAGGAGGAGCCTGATGGGCAGGAGCACCCTGTGGCCTATTTAAGCAGAAAACTGCTAAACCGGGAGGTGGGGTATGCCACAATTGAGAAAGATGTTTGGCCATTGTTTGGGCAGTGAAAAACTACGACCTTATTTGTATGGACGACATTTTACTGTGGTGACTGATAATTATCCTTAAAGTGGCTACAACACACCTCAGGGGAAAATGGATGACTTTGCGTTGAGCCTTCCACTTCAAGTTTATGACTTTCACATCATTCACAAGCAGGGAAAGGCTCACAGCAATGCGGATGGACTGTCTCGGCAGGAACAGTCGGTGTTCCTGTGACACCCCCGGTAACTCGAAAGACTGCGGGACCACGAGCCAAATCATTTGGACATGGCCCTCTGGTGGCCCATTTGGACCAGTGGAGGAATGTGACTGGATCACTTATAAATAACTTATTTGTGGCTGGATCATTTAGAAATAACTTATTGTAGATATCTATTTTAAATGTATGGCATGCAAATGTACTGATTTTTTTTATATTGTATTGTACTTCTGTATAGGAAATTTATTTCTGAAACAGTGCCAGGGTAGGATGTAGGATGACAGACTGGTGAAAATGTTAACTTTTTATTACATTTGAATATACATTTGGAAAACATATTGCATATTGATACTAAATATCTGATATAATATCTCAGTCTTTGCGGAGCCATCTATGATCAGGGGGCGGTGTTACCCCCCTGCTAAAATGTGTCAGCATGTGTATAAAAGGAACACTGTTTGACCATGTAATGTATTATTATAGCATCTGTATTTCTGGAGCTCAGTAGTAACTTAAACTAGTGTATATAACTGTCCTTATTAGGACACTTGAGCTAATAAACCGCATTGCTTCAAGATCCTGTTTTGATCCATACTCACCTGCGGCAGTTCCTGTGACCTACAGATTAGAGCAATCTAGTCCGTTATCCGGCTGTTCTGAGGATGGTACCCAGCATTCCAATACCAATGCTCTGCCCGATACCTTGCAGCTCTGACCAGCGTGTTAGGCCAGGGGGGACTATCCACAGCAACCCTGATATAAAGGAAGAGGTCAGGTGTACCAGTCTAGGTGCCCAACGAGGGGATACACCAGCAGCGAAAGTTACCCAGAAGGAAGTAGTTCTAAGAGTGGTGGCAGCGGGCTCCTCCGAGTGTGACAGGAAGGTTACATTTGGGATAAAGAAAGGGGATGGTGGCTAGGCAGCTGTGAAGATACCACCCTTAGCTGGGAAGGCAGTTACCCTCTGTAGGATTCAGCTCACTTGGGTAGACCAGAATATATCCAAAATAAGACTTTATTATGACAGCACAACACCACAATACGTTCACAAGTTACAGGGTAAATGGTAGCATGTACCCTCCAGCAGCCTGTTGCAGTCAGCACTCCAAAGTAATAATCTCAGTCTCTTTCATAGTCTTATCCTCCCGCAATATTACCACTAGCGATTAGCAAAACAGTTACGGTGTTGCCCAGCCTGGGTTACTGGCTCACACCGACCCTGTCCTGGTTCTGTGTCCTCCAGCGACACCACAATGCCTGGCTCAGAGTCCTTTTCATTGATGTCTTGTACACCAGGATACTCTAAGCTAGAATACCTCTCCTGACATTCTGCTCTCCCTCTATTCTTCCCTGTATACACAGAAAGTAGGGTCAAATGTCTCAAATCTCCCCCTTACAGCAGGGACACTTTAGCTGCTAGACATACTGTCCCTGTTATCTTGATTATACAATATAATGGCTAAACTCAATTAGCTATTTTGACTGGATACACTACACATGGGGTTACAATATTACACCAGGGAATGACACTGCACGCTTACATGAAACAATAAGACTTTTGACACATTGTATCAGCAGTGTCACAACAGCTGAATCTGTGATACATTTTGATACAATAACATTTATATTGATACATATTGATACATTTCCCAATGCTATTTCACCCAATATAGTACTGTGGAGGCACATTGCATATCATTTAGAAGTTCTAACCTCATTACCTCTCAGATTAGGTGTTGACCTAGCTAATTAACATGGGCTGCCAGTTAGTTAATTCAGACATTGTTCTGATTACAAACCAAATCTCAGCTGCACCTCATAACAATGGACATTTGAGACAAATGGTAATTACATTAGTTAACACAAGCAAAATGACTGCTGCTGTCCTGTTAGTTTCACGGAGTATGGCAATATTCTTTATATTTATACTACATACAATATTGCAGGTCACAACAAGGGCAAAATGTACCTAATGACATGAAATAATAATACACACAATACACCAATGCTCTGGTGTATATACTTAGACTGGGCCAAGGATTAGAAAGTACATTAAACTGTAACAAACGGGTGATGAATGTAAACTCCAGTAGCACCCCATTTCCTCAAAGCAGCCCAGTCGGTCTCCAGCAACACGGACAGGGTGGCATAGGTGGTCCATCCTGTCACAGGGTCTAATAAGTGTTTGTTGCCAATCAACTATCCGTCCCCCCATCACCAAATATATATAGTCCTCTGGCTACTACTGTGTTTAGCATCACATGAACCTTTGCAGCAGGGGCGGATCTAGACAATTGTTCTACCTGGGGTGATTTTAGGGGGGGGGGGTTAGGCCCCGCCCCCTTTCTGACTTCTAAGGCTGTCGGCGGCTGCACAGTATGTGCAGGTCCGCTCGGCAGTGACAGTGTGCTGCCCGGCTTCTCTGATTGTGCTTAAAACACAATCTGAGCAGCCGGGCAGCACACTGTCACTGCTGAACAGACCTGCACGGTGTGCAGCTGTCAGCAGCAAGCCGCTGCTAGGGGGGGGGGGGGGCGATCGCCCCTGGATCCGCCACTGCTTTGCAGAGAGTTTCAATTAATGTAACACTTCAGAACTCTGCATTATGCCATTATCATCATATGGGATCCTGCCACAATATTGCCATAAATCCTTACATTTATACAGACAATGAAGTTAAAAAAACAAACAAAACAAACAATAAAGAAATGGTGCCCCCCAAAAAAACAGCTTAACCAACTGTAGAGCTTCCAGCCTAGACAGGAACTAGCAAATGAAGGGGGCCAAAGAGCATGGATACACCCCGAATTCACTATTACCAGCACTAGGCTTTGCCTGTCTGGACTGGTGGTACTATAACAGGGAATCCAACAGCATGGGGTCTCCCTTCCATAGTGACAACCAACCCCAGAGTAGTCAGCACCGGGATGCATTCACTGCCCTTCAAATGCATCTGTACAATATAAAGTTGGATTGGTCGTATCTACATTGGAATGCTCTAGGAACGTCCTTGGAGTACGTTGCCTATATTCATACCCCACTTTCCACCTCCATTCCGCGCTTGGGGGTAAATATATGAACCTCCGAGTTCTGAAAGTCGCTGGAAACTTGCAGTAATCTGAAGTGCCTATATTTACCCCTTGAAGTCATAGGCAGTCATTAGTGTCATTGTGCTAAGACATGACTTGCGTCCATTGGCGTAAGACCCGTTCTGACACATGTGCAGAGCGAACTTACAAAACAAGGACTTATGTTGAAACATGAAGCAGAGCCTGAATGTAGGGGTGTAATTACAAAACTCATTTCTATCTTCTGCTCTGACCATGGATTTTTTAAGTGAATTAAGTCTCTGGTATAAACTAAGTAGTAAATGAGACCCAATATGTGCAAGATAAATCAATATAAAACACACAATAAATAGTATGGTAAAACATACAATACGTGCTCTATGGCTTACCAGGTGGAGTGTAAGCTCTGTGGGTCAAACGTCTCATGCACTTGTTGCCTCATATGATAAATACTAATGGTGTGCTTTTGATTCACACAGTGCTGTGCACCGTATTAGTGCTGCTCATTTGCTTTGCAGCCGGCAGCATCTTGTTTAAAGATGACGAATGATTCATGATCACTAGTGAATATTAATAGTGTATGGCTGTAATTGAGTGGTTGCCCCAGGCAGCTGCTGTTGGGTAATATAATTCTGGAGGTATTATTATATAGCAGGAGGTAGTAATGCACATACTACTGGGAGAACTGGAAATAGAGCATTTAATATTATTACAGTATCTTGCAAGATACGGAGAGTGCAGGGAGTACCAGATCTGGGGACAGTAAACAAATAGACCACGGCTACAATAAACGTTGACACCATCCTTTCCCCTGGCAGATGCTTGTTATCAGGAGGAGCGGATCTGACCAGGGTTTGGCCGTGTTATGCTGACAGCAGAATCGCGTTTTGATGGGAAGGATGGGATAAGGCTGCGGGTGGAGGGGATGAGGGCTGCAGACGGGAGGGTGTGTTTGCTGACGGTTCCTTAGTGTTGTGCACATCTGGGCAGCGGAGACACTGCGGGCATCTATAGGAGGGAGGGGGACTCCCAGCATTTCGGGGGCTGGCAGAGCTGAGGTAAGCAGGGGCCCACCATAGGGCAGCATGCCCGTGCCAATGCCAGGCTGGCAAAGGGAGGAGGAGAGAACAGCCTGCAGAAACCTGCAGACATGTCTGCCCTGCAGATCTACCCCCTGTCTGTCCTATACATTGCTTCCAATAAGGGCACCTGGCAGGATCCAGCCTGGGCACATGCTGTAACCTCACACTAGTGGCAGCTGTGCCCTCTTATTGGCAGTGCCACTGTCACACTGTACCAAGGGGTTGATTTGCAATCCCCACCCCCCATTTTATATCAGGGTGCCAGCCTAGTGGCTAGCACTGGAAGGGACATATTTCTGCTGCATGCCACCAGCAGTATAGCATCTTCTTGTGCCTCCTAATACTGAGCTTTACACCCTGTACCTGTCCTCCTTTACAGGGGTGGGGGTGACTCGGAGATCTGTAGGGGGCAGCTCAGACAGGATGAGGCTGTGGATGTGAATCCTCTATAATTCATCACTGGAAAATAGAGAGAGACCTGCAGCAACCATCACAGACTGCAGCACAGGAACATGCAGGAGGTAGGTGACAGTTATCACTGCTAATGCTGATCAGAAATGGATTAATAAGTGCAGGAGGAGGGGAGGGGGGGGGGGAACCTGGCACGTTCTGGTGAGTGCCAAATATACGAGGAGGGATTGCAGAAATTACACAGCACTCTGTGCCAGCAGTCTGCAATGGTGGAACAGACATGACACCTTCAGGAATATCAGCATGCCTGTAGGATGTAAATGTCATTCTTCTGCAGAATCCCACCAGGGACTGTACCTGGACTGCAGATTAGTGACTGGGGGTAGATTGTGTCCGTTTATAACATGGGGTTAATGTGTAATATATGTCTTTATCCATCATCCCGCAATACATACTGGTACATGTGATGGTTGGAGTATAGCAGTAATATAACAGGGTCATTGAAATATATAGGGTAGATGGAAATAACTAAAGATTCAGTACACTTTGCAATATGATCTGCTGCACAGACCAGTATTATGCATGGGGTTGTGTGTTATGTGTTATGTGAGTCTGTGAAATAACCACACAAATCTACTATATATATAAGTATAAGATTATAATTCTACATAGATCCAGCTGTAACACAACTAGTATGAGCTTTGTATTTTCAATCACATTAATTGCACCAGTAGTCTTCCAATTACACTACACACATTGCTAATTTTTCACGATGCAGTTGGAAATTTATAGGATTGTATCCACTGTAAGATTACATGTCAAACATAAAGCAGGTTTGATTGCTCAGATCTGCAGACTGTTTTGAAGAATAGTCTATAAATGTGGGACTTAAACCATATATGGTACAATATAATCATTAAGAGACCATTTTCCATTTTTCAGATCCTAGCTATATGGGATCTCATTGTATATTTCCAAACAAATTGTATTGCATGAGTCCCACAAATATTTCTGTATAATTCACTTAACATCTATCTATCTATCTATCTATCTATGTATCTATCTATCTATCTATCTATCTATCTATCTATCTATCTATGTATCTATGTATCTATCTATCTATCTATCTATCTATCTATCTATCTATCTATCTATCTATCTATCTCATATCTATCTATCTATCTATCTATATATCTATATATCTATCTATGTATCTCATATCTATCTTTTCATCTGTCTTTTTTATCTATCTATCTATCTATCTATCTATCTATCTATCTATCTATTGTAGTGAGGTATGTAGGTAATAAGGTAGTTATATAGTAGTGAGGTATGTAGGTAGTAAGATAGTTATATACTAGTGAGATATGTAGGTAGTAAGGTAGTTATATAGTAGTGATGTATGTAGGTAGGTAGTTTTATAGTAGTGCGGTATGTAGGTAGTAAGGTAGTTATATGGTAGTGAGGTATGTAGGTAGTAAGGTAGTTATATAGTAGTGAGGTATGTAGGCAGAAAGGTAGTTATATAGTAGTGAGGTATGTAGATAGTAAGGTAGCTATATAGTAGGGAGGTATATAGATAGTAAGGTAGTTATATAGTAATGAGGTATGTAGGCAGTAAGGTAGTTATATAGTAGTGAGGTATGTAGGTAGTAGGGTAGTTATATAGTAGTGAGGTATGTAGGTAGTAAGGTATTTATATAGTAGTGATGTATGTAGGTAGTAAGGTAGTTATATAGTAGTGGTGTATGTAGGTAGTAAGGTAGTTATATAGTAGTGAGGTATGTAGGTAGTAAGGTAGTTATATAGTAGTGAGGTATGTAGGTAGTAAGGTAGTTATATAGTAGTGAGGTATGTAGGTAGTAAGGTAGTTATATAGTAGGGAAGTATGTAGGTAGTAAGGTAGTTATATAGTAGTGAGGTATGTAGGTAGTAAGGTAGTTATATAGTAGTGATGTGTGTAGGTAGTAAGGTATTTATATAGTAGTGAGGTATGTAGGTAGTAAGGTAGTTATATAGTAGTGAGATATGTAGGTAGTAAGGTAGTTATATAGTAGTGAGGTATGTAGGCAGTAAGGTAGTTATATAGTAGTGAGGTATGTAGGCAGTAAGGTAGTTATATAGTAGTGAGGTATGTAGGTAGTAAGGTAGTTATATAGTAGTGATGTATGTAGGTAGTAAGGTAGTTATATAGTAGTGAGGTATGTAGGTAGTAAGGTAGTTATATAGTAGTGAGGTATGTAGGTAGTAAGGTAGTTATATAGTAGTAAGATATGTAGGTAGTAAGGTAGTTATATAGTAGTGAGGTATGTAGGTAGTAAGGTAGTTATATAGTAGTGAGGTATGTAGGTAGTAAGGTAGTTATATAGTAGTGAGGTATGTAGATAGTAAGGTAGTTATATAGTAGTGAGGTATGTAGGTAGTAAGGTAGTTATATAGTAGTGATGTATGTAGGTAGTAAGGTAGTTATATAGTAGTGATGTATGTAGGTAGTAAGGTAGTTATATACTAGTGAGGTATGTAGGCAGTAAGGTAGTTATATAGTAGTGAGGTATGTAGGTAGTAAGGTAGTTATATAGTAGTGAGGTATGTAGATAGTAAGGTAGTTATATAGTAGTGAGGTATGTAGGTAGTAAGGTAGTTATATACTAGTGAGGTATGTAGGCAGTAAGGTAGTTATATAGTAGTGAGGTATGTAGATAGTAAGGTAGTTATATAGTAGTGAGGTATGTAGATAGTAAGGTAGTTATATAGTAGTGAGGTATGTAGGTAGTAAGGTAGTTATATAGTAGTGAGGTATGTAGGTAGTAAGGTAGTTATATAGTAGTGAGGTATGTAGGTAGTAAGGTAGTTATATAGTAGTAAGGTATGTAGATAGTAAGGTAGTTATATAGTAGTGAGGTATGTAGGTAGTAAGGTAGTTATATGGTAGTGATGTATGTAGGTAGTAAGGTAGTTATATAGTAGTGATGTATGTAGGTAGTAAGGTAGTTATATACTAGTGAGGTATGTAGGCAGTAAGGTAGTTATATAGTAGTGAGGTATGTAGGTAGTAAGGTAGTTATATAGTAGTGAGGTATGTAGATAGTAAGGTAGTTATATAGTAGTGAGGTATGTAGGTAGTAAGGTAGTTATATACTAGTGAGGTATGTAGGCAGTAAGGTAGTTATATAGTAGTGAGGTATGTAGGTAGTAAGGTAGTTATATAGTAGTGAGGTATGTAGGCAGTAAGGTAGTTATATAGTAGTGGTGTATGTAGGCAGTAAGGTAGTTATATAGTAGTGAGGTATGTAGATAGTAAGGTAGTTATATAGTAGTGAGGTATGTAGGTAGTAAGGTAGTTATATAGTAGTGATGTATGTAGGTAGTAAGGTAGTTATATAGTAGTGATGTATGTAGGTAGTAAGGTAGTTATATACTAGTGAGGTATGTAGGCAGTAAGGTAGTTATATAGTAGTGAGGTATGTAGGTAGTAAGGTAGTTATATAGTAGTGATGTATGTAGGTAGTAAGGTAGTTATATAGTAGTGAGGTATGTAGGCAGTAAGGTAGTTTTATAGTAGTGAGGTATGTAGGCAGTAAGGTAGTTATATAGTAGTGAGGTATGTAGGTAGTAAGGTAGTTATATAGTAGTGAGGTATGTAGGTAGTAAGGTAGTTATATAGTAGTGAGGTATGTAGGTAGTAAGGTAGTTATATAGTAGTGAGGTATGTAGGTAGTAAGGTAGTTATATAGTAGTGAGGTATGTAGGCAGTAAGGTAGTTATATAGTAGTGAGGTATGTAGGTAGTAAGGTAGTTATATAGTAGTGAGGTATGTAGGCAGTAAGGTAGTTATATAGTAGTGAGGTATGTAGGTAGTAAGGTAGTTATATAGTAGTGAGGTATGTAGGTAGTAAGGTAGTTATATAATAGTGAGGTATGTAGGTAGTAAGGTAGTTATATAGTAGTGAAGTATGTAGGTAGTAAGGTAGTTATATAGTAGTGAGGTATGTAGGTAGTAAGGTAGTTATATAGTAGTGATGTGTGTAGGTAGTAAGGTATTTATATAGTAGTGAGGTATGTAGGTAGTAAGGTAGTTATATAGTAGTGAGATATGTAGGTAGTAAGGTAGTTATATAGTAGTGAGGTATGTAGGCAGTAAGGTAGTTATATAGTAGTGAGGTATGTAGGCAGTAAGGTAGTTATATAGTAGTGAGGTATGTAGGTAGTAAGGTAGTTATATAGTAGTGATGTATGTAGGTAGTAAGGTAGTTATATAGTAGTGATGTATGTAGGTAGTAAGGTAGTTATATACTAGTGAGGTATGTAGGCAGTAAGGTAGTTATATAGTAGTCAGGTATGTAGATAGTAAGGTAGTTATATAGTAGTGATGTATGTAGGTACTAAGGTAGTTATATAGTAGTGAGGTATGTAGGCAGTAAGGTAGTTATATAGTAGTGAGGTATGTAGGCAGTAAGGTAGTTATATAGTAGTGAGGTATGTAGGTAGTAAGGTAGTTATATAGTAGTGAGGTATGTAGGTAGTAGGGTAGTTATATAGTAGTGAGGTATGTAGGTAGTAAGGTAGTTATATAGTAGTGATGTATGTAGGTAGTAAGGTAGTTATATAGTAGTGAGGTATGTAGGTAGTAAGGTAGTTATATAGTAGTGAGGTATGTAGGCAGTAAGGTAGTTATATAGTAGTGAGGTATGTAGGTAGTAAGGTAGTTATATAGTAGTGAGGTATGTAGGCAGTAAGGTAGTTATATAGTAGTGAGGTATGTAGGTAGTAAGGTAGTTATATAGTAGTGAGGTATGTAGTTAGTAAGGTAGTTATATAGTAGTGAGATATGTAGGTAGTAAGGTAGTTATATAGTAGTGAGGTATGTAGGTAGTAAGGTAGTTATATAGTAGTGAGGTATGTAGTTAGTAAGGTAGTTATATAGTAGTAAGATATGTAGGTAGTAAGGTAGTTATATAGTAGTGAGGTATGTAGGTAGTAAGGTAGTTATATAGTAGTGAGGTATGTAGGTAGTAAGGTAGTTATATAGTAGTGAGGTATGTAGGCAGTAAGGTAGTTATATAGTAGTGAGGTATGTAGGTAGTAAGGTAGTTATATAGTAGTGAGGTATGTAGGCAGTAAGGTAGTTATATAGTAGTGAGGTATGTAGGTAGTAAGGTAGTTATATAGTAGTCAGGTATGTAGGTAGTAAGGTATTTATATAGTAGTGAGGTATGTATGCAGTAAGGTAGTTATATAGTAGTGAGGTATGTAGGCAGTAAGGTAGTTATATAGTAGTGAGGTATGTAGGTAGTAAGGTAGTTATATAGTAGTGAGGTATGTAGGCCGTAAGGTAGTTATATAGTAGTGATGTATGTAGGTAGTAAGGTAGTTATATAGTAGTGAGGTATGTAGGCAGTAAGGTAGTTATATAGTAGTGAGGTATGTAGGTAGTAAGGTAGTTATATAGTAGTGAGGTATGTAGTTAGTAAGGTAGTTATATAGTAGTGAGATATGTAGGTAGTAAGGTAGTTATATAGTAGTGAGGTATGTAGGTAGTAAGGTAGTTATATAGTAGTGAGGTATGTAGTTAGTAAGGTAGTTATATAGTAGTAAGATATGTAGGTAGTAAGGTAGTTATATAGTAGTGAGGTATGTAGGTAGTAAGGTAGTTATATAGTAGTGAGGTATGTAGGTAGTAAGGTAGTTATATAGTAGTGAGGTATGTAGGCAGTAAGGTAGTTATATAGTAGTGAGGTATGTAGGTAGTAAGGTAGTTATATAGTAGTGAGGTATGTAGGCAGTAAGGTAGTTATATAGTAGTGAGGTATGTAGGTAGTAAGGTAGTTATATAGTAGTCAGGTATGTAGGTAGTAAGGTATTTATATAGTAGTGAGGTATGTATGCAGTAAGGTAGTTATATAGTAGTGAGGTATGTAGGCAGTAAGGTAGTTATATAGTAGTGAGGTATGTAGGTAGTAAGGTAGTTATATAGTAGTGAGGTATGTAGGCAGTAAGGTAGTTATATAGTAGTGATGTATGTAGGTAGTAAGGTAGTTATATAGTAGTGAGGTATGTAGGTAGTAAGGTATTTATATAGTAGTGAGGTATGTAGGTAGTAAGGTAGTTATATAGTAGTGAGGTATGTAGGTAGTAAGGTAGTTATATAGTAGTGAGGTATGTAAGTAATAAGGTAGTTATATAGTAGTGAGGTATGTCGGCAGTAAGGTAGTTATATAGTAGTGAGGTATGTAGGTAGTAAGGTAGTTATATAGTAGTGAGGTATGTCGGCAGTAAGGTAGTTATATAGTAGTGAGGTATGTAAGTAGTAAGGTAGTTATATAGTTGTGAGGTATGTAGATAGTAAGGTAGTTATATAGTAGTGAGGTATGTAGATAGTAAGGTAGTTATATAGTAGGGAGGTATGTAGGTAGTAAGGTAGTTATATAGTAGTGAGGTATGTAGGTACTAAGTTAGTTATGTAGTAGTGAGGTATGTAGGCAGTAAGGTAGTTATATAGTAGTGATGTATGTAGGTAGTAAGGTAGTTATATAGTAGTGATGTATGTAGGTAGTAAGGTAGTTATATAGTAGTGATGTATGTAGGTAGTAAGGTAGTTATATACTAGTGAGGTATGTAGGCAGTAAGGCAGTTATATAGTAGTGAGGTATGTAGTTAGTAAGGTAGTTATATAGTAGTAATGTATGTAGGTAGTAAGGTAGTTATATAGTAGGGAGGTATGTAGGTAGTAAGGTAGTTATATAGTAGTGAGGTATGTCGGCAGTAAGGTAGTTATATAGTAGTGAGGTATGTAAGTAGTAAGGTAGTTATATAGTTGTGAGGTATGTAGATAGTAAGGTAGTTATATAGTAGTGAGGTATGTAAGTAGTAAGGTAGTTATATAGTAGTGAGGTATGTAGATAGTAAGGTAGTTATATAGTAGGGAGGTATGTAGGTAGTAAGGTAGTTATATAGTAGTGAGGTATGTAAGTAGTAAGGTAGTTATATAGTAGTGAGGTATGTAGGTAGTAAGGTAGTTATATATTAGGGAGGTATGTAGGTAGTAAGGTAGTTATATAGTAGTGAGGTATGTAAGTAGTAAGGTAGTTATATAGTAGTGAGGTATGTAGGTAGTAAGTTAGTTATGTAGTAGTGAGGTATGTAGGCAGTAAGGTAGTTATATAGTAGTGGGGTATGTAGGCAGTAAGGTAGTTATATAGTAGTGAGGTATGTAGGTAGTAAGGTAGTTATATAGTAGTGAGGTATGTAAGTAATAAGGTAGTTATATAGTAGTGAGGTATGTCGGCAGTAAGGTAGTTATATAGTAGTGAGGTATGTAGGTAGTAAGGTAGTTATATAGTAGTGAGGTATGTCGGCAGTAAGGTAGTTATATAGTAGTGAGGTATGTAAGTAGTAAGGTAGTTATATAGTTGTGAGGTATGTAGATAGTAAGGTAGTTATATAGTAGTGAGGTATGTAGATAGTAAGGTAGTTATATAGTAGGGAGGTATGTAGGTAGTAAGGTAGTTATATAGTAGTGAGGTATGTAGGTAGTAAGGTAGTTATATAGTAGTGAGGTATGTAGGCAGTAAGGTAGTTATATAGTAGTGAGGTATGTAGGTAGTAAGGTAGTTATATAGTAGTGAGGTATGTAGGTAGTAAGGTAGTTATATAGTAGTGAGGTATGTAGGTAGTAAGGTAGTTATATAGTAGTGAGGTATGTAGGCAGTAAGGTAGTTATATAGTAGTGAGGTATGTAGGTAGTAAGGTAGTTATATAGTAGTGAGGTATGTAGGTAGTAAGGTATTTATATAGTAGTAAGATATGTAGGTAGTAAGGTAGTTATATAGTAGTGAGGTATGTAGGCAGTAAGGTAGTTATATAGTAGTGAGGTATGTAGGCAGTAAGGTAGTTATATAGTAGTGAGGTATGTAGGTAGTAAGGTAGTTATATAGTAGTGATGTAAGTAGGTAGTGAGGTAGTTATATAGTAGTGAGGTATGTAGGTAGTAAGGTATTTATATAGTAGTGAGGTATGTATGTAGTAAGGTAGTTATATAGTAGTGAGATATGTAGGTAGTAAGGTAGTTATATAGTAGTAAGATATGTAGGTAGTAAGGTAGTTATATAGTAGTGAGGTATGTAGGTAGTAAGGTAGTTATATAGTAGTGAGGTATGTAGGTAGTAAGGTAGTTATATAGTAGTGAGGTATGTAGGCAGTAAGGTAGTTATATAGTAGTGAGGTATGTAGGTAGTAAGGTAGTTAAATAGTAGTGATGTATGTAGGTAGTAAGGTAGTTATATAGTAGTGAGGTATGTAGGCAGTAAGGTAGTTATATAGTAGTGAGGTATGTAGGTAGTAAGGTAGTTATATAGTAGTGATGTATGTAGGTAGTAAGGTAGTTATATAGTAGTGAGGTATGTAGGTAGTAAGGTATTTATATAGTAGTGAGGTATGTATGTAGTAAGGTAGTTATATAGTAGTGAGATATGTAGGTAGTAAGGTAGTTATATAGTAGTAAGATATGTAGGTAGTAAGGTAGTTATATAGTAGTGATGTATGTAGGTAGTAAGGTAGTTATATAGTAGTGAGGTATGTAGGTAGTAAGGTATTTATATAGTAGTGAGGTATGTATGTAGTAAGGTAGTTATATAGTAGTGAGATATGTAGGTAGTAAGGTAGTTATATAGTAGTAAGATATGTAGGTAGTAAGGTAGTTATATAGTAGTGAGGTATGTAGGTAGTAAGGTAGTTATATAGTAGTGAGGTATGTAGGTAGTAAGGTAGTTATATAGTAGTGAGGTATGTAGGCAGTAAGGTAGTTATATAGTAGTGAGGTATGTAGGTAGTAAGGTAGTTAAATAGTAGTGATGTATGTAGGTAGTAAGGTAGTTATATAGTAGTGAGGTATGTAGGTAGTAAGGTATTTATATAGTAGTGAGGTATGTAGGTAGTAAGGTAGTTATATAGTAGTGAGGTATGTAGGTAGTAAGGTATTTATATAGTAGTAAGATATGTAGGTAGTAAGGTAGTTATATAGTAGTGAGGTATGTAGGCAGTAAGGTAGTTATATAGTAGTGAGGTATGTAGGCAGTAAGGTAGTTATATAGTAGTGAGGTATGTAGGTAGTAAGGTAGTTATATAGTAGTGATGTATGTAGGTAGTAAGGTAGTTATATAGTAGTGAGATATGTAGGTAGTAAGGTATTTATATAGTAGTGAGGTATGTATGTAGTAAGGTAGTTATATAGTAGTGAGATATGTAGGTAGTAAGGTAGTTATATAATAGTAAGATATGTAGGTAGTAAGGTAGTTATATAGTAGTGAGGTATGTAGATAGTAAGGTAGTTATATAGTAGTGAGGTATGTAGGTAGTAAAGTAGTTATATAGTAGTGAGGTATGTAGATAGTAAGGTAGTTATATAGTAGTGAGGTATGTAGGTAGTAAAGTAGTTATATAGTAGTAAGATATGTAGGTAGTAAGGTAGTTATAAAGCAGTAAGATATGTAGGTAGTAAGGTAGTTATATAGTAGTGAGGTATGTAGGTAGTAAGGTAGTTATATAGTAGTGAGGTATGTAGGTAGTAAGGTAGTTATATAGTAGTAAGATATGTAGGTAGTAAGGTAGTTATATAGTAGTGAGTCATGTAGGTAGTAAGGTAGTTATATAGTAGTGAGGTATGTAGGCAGTAAGGTAGTTATATAGTAGTGATGTATGTAGGTAGTAAGGTAGTTATATAGTAGTGAGGTATGTAGGCAGTAAGGTAGTTATATAGTAGTGAGGTATGTAGGTAGTAAGGTAGTTATATAGTAGTGAGGTATGTAGGCAGTAAGGTAGTTATATAGTAGTGAGGTATGCAGGTAGTAAGGTAGTTATATAGTAGTGAGGTATGTAGGCAGTAAGGTAGTTATATAGTAGTAAGATATGTAGGTAGTAAGGTAGTTATATAGTAGTAAGATATGTAGGTAGTAAGGTAGTTATATAGTAGTAAGATATGTAGGTAGTAAGGTAGTTATATAGTAGTGAGTCATGTAGGTAAGTAAGGTAGTTATATAGTAGTGAGGTATGTAGGCAGTAAGGTAGTTATATAGTAGTGATGTATGTAGGTAGTAAGGTAGTTATATAGTAGTGATGTATGTAGGTAGTAAGGTAGTTATATAGTAGTGAGGTATGTAGATAGTAAGGTAGTTATATAGTAGTGAGGTATGAAGGTAGTAAGGTAGTTATATAGTAGTGAGGTATGTAGGCAGTAAGGTAGTTATATAGTAGTGATTTATGTAGGTAGTAAGGTAGTTATATAGTAGTGAGGTATGTAGGTAGTAAGGTAGTTATATAGTAGTGATGTATGTAGGTAGTAAGGTATTTATATAGTAGTGAGGTATGTAGGTAGTAAGGTAGTTATATAGTAGTGAGGTATGTAGGCAGTAAGGTAGTTATATAGTAGTAAGATATGTAGGTAGTAAGGTAGTTATATAGTAGTGAGGTATGTAGGTAGTAAGGTAGTTATATAGTAGTGATGTATGTAGGTAGTAAGGTAGTTATATAGTAGTGAGGTATGTAGGTAGTAAGTTAGTTATATAGTAGTGAGGTATGTAGGTAGTAAGGTAGTTATATAGTAGTGAGGTATGTAGGCAGTAAGGTAGTTATATAGTAGTGAGGTATGTAGGTAGTAAGATAGTTATATAGTAGTGAGGTATGTAGGTAGTAAGGTAGTTATATAGTAGTGAGGTATGTAGGCAGTAAGGTAGTTATATAGTAGTGAGGTATGTAGGTAGTAAGGTAGTTATATAGTAGTGAGGTATGTAGGTAGTAAGGTAGTTATATAGTAGTGAGGTATGTAGGCAGTAAGGTAGTTATATAGTAGTGAGGTATGTAGGTAGTAAGGTAGTTATATATTAGTGATGTATGTAGGTAGTAAGGTAGTTATATAGTAGTGAGGTATGTAGGTAGTAAGGTAGTTATATAGTAGTGAGGTATGTAGGTAGTAAGGTAGTTATATAGTAGTGAGGTATGTAGGTAGTAAGGTATTTATATAGTAGTGAGGTATGTAGGTAGTAAGGTAGTTTTATAGTAGTGAGGTATGTAGATAATAAGGTAGTTATATAGTAGTGAGGTATGTAGGCAGTAAGGTAGTTATATAGTAGTGAGGTATGTAGGTAGTAAGGTAGTTATATAGTAGTGAGGTATGTAGACAGTAAGGTAGTTATATAGTAGTGAGGTATGTAGGCGGTAAGGTAGTTATAGTAGTGAGGTATGTAGGTAGTAAGGTAGTTATATAGTAGTGAGGTATATAGGTAGTGTGACAGGATGGCCCTCCTATGCCACCTTGTCACCGTGTTGGGTACCAACTGCACTTGCCTTTCCTCCATTTTTACATGAACTCAGAGTATTCTGCTTACTGGTTTTAGCGCTACTCACCAAAGAGGCGCGGAGTCTAACGTGTCCCAGGTCTTTGCCAGGAACCCCCGCAAGGAAGTATGGTCTTAGCTGCAGGAGACACGCAGGTCGCGGTCCTCAGAGGGAGCAACCAGTGAAGCGGTAGGATGGAAGCAGTGTCAGGCAAGCCGGGTCAGAACCGAGAAATCAGGATATGCCACAGGGAGAATCCAATATCGTAGTCAGGGGCTAGCCGGGTCAGGTATCAGGAGCGCAGGAGAGAATGGTCAAACAAGCCGAGGTCAATACACAAGGAGCACAGATAGGGGTAGTCAGGAACAAGCCGGGTAATACACAGGAGTCACTGGAGGAAATGCACAGGAACGCTGGAGCTAGGTGGGACCTAATAGTCTGGCACTCTCCAAGTGCCAGAGTGATCCTTTCATAGGGCTCATAATCCAATCAGTGGCGGTGGTGACGCCGGAATTACTGAGAAGCGTTCCGTTGACCGCCGACCCGGAAGTGTGCCCGGTTGCCTAGCAACCGGGCGCTCGGCAGTGATAGCAGGCGTCCGTCCCTGTGCGACGGACACAGCATGTGGACGGCGCCTGACAGTACCTCCTCCCCTACTTTGATAGATCTTTGCTCAAGGAATTGTTTTAATAGCCGTGGGGCGTGAAGATCCTCTTTTTGCACCCAGGATCTCTCTTCTGGGCCGAAACCCTTCCAATGGACTAAGAATTGGTGTTGTCCATGGAGGACACGGGAGTCCAGGATGCGACTCACTTCAATTTCTTCACCATTAGTAGTCCGCACAGGAGCCGGATGATGAGGCAAACGATGTACAAGTGCTTTCAGAAGAGAGACATGAAAGACATTGTGGATCTTCAGGAAAGGAGGTAACCGGAGTCTGTAGGTCACCGGGTTGATAACTTGTTATATAGAAGGGCCCGATATAGCGAGGAGCCAATTTCTGAGAAGGTACCCTCAACTTGAGGTTGCGTGTAGACAACCACACTTTGTTGTGAACGTGTAATAGAGGAATAAGTCTCCGATGGCGGTCTGCCGCTTGCTTATAGCGCTGAGAAGTCTCTTGGAGTTTGGTTTTGGTAGTTGACAAAATCTGGGAAAAGTTCCGCATTAAATCCTCAACAGCTGGAACTGGCAAGGAAACCTGACCGGAGAAATCTGGGAGGGTGGGTTGGGTTTCATAAACGACAAAAAAATGGAGAAGCACCTGAAGACTCGTGGTGATGAAAATTGTGGCAAAATTCTGCCCAAGGTAGGAGATTAGCCCATTCTGTTTGGTTGTCTGAAGAAAAACATCGTAAAAAGACTTTGAGGTCCTGGTTAACCCGCTCCGTTTGGCCATTGGTTTGTGGATGATAACCGGACGAGTACTTGAGGTCGGAACCAAGTGTCTTACAAAAGCTCTCCAGAATTGGGAAGCAAACTGCACTCCACGGTCTGAAATGATTTTGCAAGGGCAGCCATGGATTCTGAATATCTGCTTAATAAAGATAAGGGCCAACTGAGAAGCAGATGGTAGAGCGGGCAAAGGTAGGAAGTGGGCCATTTTAGAGAATCTGTCAACAACGACCCAAATGATGGTGAACCCATTGCTAGGGGGAAGGTCAGTGATGAAATCCATGGATATACTTTGCCAAGGAAGGTCTGGAGTGGGAAGTGGTTGTAGAAGACCTGGTGGAGCCAACCTGGGGTTTTTACAACGAGCACATGTAGCACAGGAGGCCACGAATCTTCGTACATCAGAATGCAGAGCCGGCCACCAATATCTTAAACGAAGAAATTCGTAGGTTTTCTTCACCCCGGCGTGTCCCGCCAATTTGGAGGAATGTGCCCACCGTAGGGCTTTGGCTCGCAGATTAGGCTCCAAGAAGGAACAACCCCTAGGAGGTGTCTTAGAAGAGGTGATGGTAAGGGCGATAACCCTGGTGGGTGTTAGAATCAGCAGCGTCTTCAGGGAAGTGCAGAGGTCAGTATTGTCGAAGGATCGAGACAGGGTGTCCGCTCGGATGTTCTTGGACCCAGGATGGTAAGTCAGGATAATATTGAAGCGTGCGAAGAACGATGCCCATCGAGCTTGACGTGGGTTGAGGCACCGAGTTTCACTGATATAAAGCAGGTTCTTATGGTCAGTTAAAACTGTTACTGGGTGACGAGAACCTTCTAAGAGATGTCGCCACTCCTCTAGGGCGGCCTTGATTGCAAGCAACTCCTTGTCGCCAATGCCATAATTCTTCTCGTGAGACAAGAATCTTTTAGAGAAAAACCCGCAGGGGAGATGAGCACCAAGTTCGGATTTCTGGAAGAGCACTGCCCCAATATCTATAGCGGAAGCATCAACTTCCAGAAAAAAGGGTTCTGATTGATCCGGTTGAGAAAGGACTGGCGCAGACGAAAAGGCTTGCTTTAGGAGGTTAAAAGCCTTCAGGGCATCGGAAGGCCAGTCTCTGGGATTGGATGATTTGCGAGTCAGGGCGGTTATTGGGGCAATAATGGAGGAGAACCCCTTAACAAACTGCCTGTAATAGTTGGCAAACCCAACAAATCTTTGAATGGCCTTGGTGCCTTGGGAAAGAGGCCAGCTGGTAATGGCAGATATCTTTTGTGGATCCATGCGTAGTCCTGATCCCGAAACAATGTACCCAGGGAAAGGGAGTTGTTCAACCTCAAAGATACACTTCTCTAATTTGCAGAAGAGTTGATTAGCTCGTAGTCGGGATAAGACTTCTTTAATGTGAAGGCGATGGGAGGTAATATCTCGTGAGAAAATCAAGATGTCGTCCAGGTAGACAACGACGGAGTGATATAAGAGGTCTTGGAAGATCTCATTAACAAAGGATTGAAAGACAGCGGGGGCGTTACTAAGCCCGAAGGGCATAACTAGATATTCAAAATGTCCGTCCCGCGTGTAGAACGCTGTCTTCCACTCGTCTCTTGACGGATTCGCACCAAATTATATGCCCCTCGGAGATCTAGTTTGGTGAAGACCGGGCTTCGCTAATTCTATCGAAAAGGTCCATAATCAGGGGCAATGGATAGCGGTTCTTTATGGTAATTTTATTTAGTTGCCGATAATCGATGCAGGGACGTAGGGATCCGTCTTTTTTTTTTAACAAAAAAGAACCCTGCTCCGGCCGGAGAAGAAGATTTTCTGATGAAACCTTGGGCTAAGTTTTCAGAGATATATTGTGACATTGCCTGGGTTTCTGGCAAAGACAGGAGATAAGTCCTACCACGAGGAATCTGTTTTCCCGGAATTAAATCAATCGGACAGTCCCAAGGGCGATGAGGTGGAAGAATCTCTGATCTTTGCTTGGAGAAGACATCCTTAAAGGTTTGGTAGACCGAGGGTAGTGTGGTTGTCTCGGAATTGGTCTGAGTAAGGCAAACGTGGGGACGTGGTGAGGAGATACACTGATTACGGCACTGCGGACCCCAGGAGATAACTTCAGCACGAGCCTAGTCAAATTGTGGAGAGTGGGCCCGGAGCCAGGGAAGACCCAAAATTAGAGGATTGACAGATTGTGGTAACACTAGGAATTGGATCCACTCTTGATGTAAGGCTCCAATCCGTAACTGAACGGCACTAGGGATGCTGGAGATGGTACCATTGCTGACTTGGTTACTGTCCACAGCTGTCAGCGTTAACGCCTGAGGAAGGTCCAGGATGGATAACTGGAGCTGTGAGGCAAGAGAGGCCGAGATAAAATTCCCAGCGGCACCGGAATACACAAAGGCTAGGGTCTGCTGGGGTCCCAAAGAACTGACCAGTAGTACTGGCATAAGAAACTCAAGATTAGAAGTTGAGTAGGGAGTGAAAACAGCTACTCCTAAGGCGGCCTCCCTCTTACCGTTTAGGAGGGAGCGTTTCCCGGTCTCTTAGGACAGAGACTTAACACATGTCCAGACTCTCTGCAGTATAGACACAGTCTCTGCTTGAACCGTCTCTCACGCTCCTCGGGCGTCAATTTTGAGCGACCAAGCTGCATTGGTTCCTCCGTAGCCGAAATGGGATTTTGAAAGTTAGGCGCCAAGCGGGGAGGGCGTCTTGTGAGAGATCTCTCCGACGTTCTTTCCCTAAAACGTAGGTCAATCCGGATACACAGGGAAATAAGGGTATCCAAGTCAGAGGGGAGTTCCCTGGTGACTAGCTCATCCTTGATCCGGTCAGTAAGGCCCTGCCAAAAGGTAGCGATGAGAGCCTCGTTGTTCCATCGAAGTTCCGAGGCAAGGGTACGAAACTGTACCGCATACTGACCGACTGACATCAAACCTTGTCGAAGATTCAACAGACTAGAGGCAGCTGAGGAGATCCGACCAGGTTCATCGAAGACCTTACGAAACATATCAATGAATGCTGCGGAGTTCTCTAGTAAAGGGTCGTTGCGCTTCCATAACGGTGAAGCCCAGGCCAATGCTTGTCCGCTGAGCAGGGATATCATGAAGGCTACCTTGGTGCGTTCAGATGAGAAGGCTGCACTCGAAATGGATGGCGCACTGATTGAGAAAACCTCTGCATCTCTTTGGATCTCCGTCGTACTTCTCTGGAGAAGGAATGCTAAGCCCGGTAGAATGAGTCAGGGAAGAAGAGGGAGCCACTGGAGCCACAGCGGTGAGAGAAGGAGCAGAGGGAGGTTGCGTCAGGGGAGGTTGGACCGCCTGTAGGGAGTCTAGACAAGACATAATTCCTTGGACACACTGAAGTAAACGAGCCAGGTCCGCCTCCTGCTGTTCCACTCGGTGGCCCAGGTGGATAAGGAGATCCCGAGCTGAGGGCTCACCTGTTCCATCTGACGTCATGGCCAGAGTATACTGTCACGAACTCAGAGTATTCTGCTTACTGATTTTAGCACTACTCACCAAAGAGGTGCGGAGTCTAACGTGTCCCAGGTCTTCGCCAGGAACCCACGCAAGGAAGTATGGTCTTAGCTGCAGGAGACACGCAGGTCGCGGTCCTCAGAGGGAGCAACCAGTGAAGTGGTAGGATGGAAGCGGTGTCAGGCAGGCCGGGTCAGAAACGAGAAATCAGGATATGCCACAGGGAGAATTCAATATCGTAGTCAGGGGCTAGCCGGGTCAGGTATCAGGAGTGCAGGAGAGAATGGTCAAACAAGCCGAGGTCAATACACAAGGAGCACAGATAGGGGTAGTCAGGAACAAGCCGGGTAATACACAGGAGTCACTGGAGGAAATGCACAGGAACGCTGGAGCTAGGTGGGACCTAATACTCTGGCACTCTCCAAGTGCCAGAGTGATCCTTTTATAGGGCTCATAATCCAATCAGTGGCGGTGGTGACGCTAAACACCACCGCCGGAATTACTGAGAAGCCTAGCAACGGAACGCGTGACCACCGACCCGGAAGTAGTAGTAGTAGTAATAGCAGGGGTCCGTCCCTGTGTGACGGACACAGCACGGGGACGGCGCCTGACACTTTTCCTTTCTTTATAATAATTGCACCCCTCTAAATGTAGTAGGAGGGTCTCTGCTGCCACCACAAGGCTCCATCACTGCTTCAGTATCCTACTTCCTTTCAATAATTCCTGTGACCTACAGATTAGATCAATCTAATCCGTTTTACGGGTGTTCTGAGTTTGGGAACACGGCAACACACAGACAGGGTGGCGTAGGTGGTCCATCCTGTCACAGGAACCTTGGGGAACGCCGACAGGTAAGGGAAGAGGGGGTCATGTGTAGAGACTGAAAGGAGCCGTTGGTGAAGTAAGAGGATGGCTGAATCACTTGTAAATAACTTATTTTATAAATACATTTAAATTATTAGCACAGTGCGCCAATTTATATAATTGCAAGTGTACTGATTTTGATACTGTGTTATACTTGTGTATTTGGAATGTACTTTAGCCATGGTGGAGGAAATGTGCTTGTGTAAGAAAGGAGGACGTGAATCCTAAATTAAGTTAATTATTTATTTTCATCTCAGAAGTGACAAACACCTGTTTTGGCCTGAAGGCTCGGCAGGGGGTCGTTACTTGTTTGCATGTCTTGTTAGATAGACTGGAAACCTCCTAACAGTATAGACAGCAAATTTGAGGAAATCAGGTTGGTATAAAAGTTAAACTGTATTAGATGCAAGATTAGATTATATCTTGATGTTAAACTATCTAATGTGATATGAGATGTTTCGTCTTCTGGGAAGATAAGGGGGCTGGGCTACTCCCTGACAAATGTTTGTTAATCTGTATAAAAGGAGGACTGTTTGACCATGTAATGTATTATTCCATATGTACCTTGTAACTTTAACTTACCTTATTAGGACACAAGCTAATAAAACATCCCTGCTTCAAGAACCTGATTTGGCACCTACTTACCTGCGAAAATTACCTGCGGAAATTCCTGTGAACTACAGATCAGACCAATCTAATACAGCTGTTGTGAGGTTGGGACTCAGCATTCCCATACCAGTACTCTGCCCACTACCTTGAAGCTCTGGCCAGTGTCATAGGCCAAGGGGAACCATAAACAGCAACCCTGATTTAAAGGAAGAGGTAAGAGGTACTGTGACAGGTGCCCAGTGAGGGCTTACACTAGCAGTGAGAGTTACCCAGAAAGACGCGGTTCTAAGTGCCAGCAAAGGAGTCTAGGGGTAGCAGCAGCAAGAGCCCCTTTTACTGCGGTTACAGGGCGCATTTGGGATAAAATAAAGGGAATGGTGGCAAAGCAAGTCCAGCCGGTCCCCAGCAACACACGGACAGGGTGGCATAGAAGGTCCATCCTGTCACAGGGGAGTAAGAACGGACTGCTGGGAGGTGATGTCATGATGTATTGATTCAATTTTGGAGGTGAACTGGGTAGCAAAGTCGATAGCAGAGCGTGAGGAGGGGAGTGGGGGAAATGAGGGGGGGCAGTTGAAGGTGGCAAAAAGGAAACGGTTTGGAGGATTGGGAAGAAATGATAGCCTTAAAGTTGGATTGTTTAGAGAGTAAAAGGGTAGGTGACAAATATGAACTTGAAGTGGAGATTGTCAACATGAGTGCGTTACTTTCTCCAAAGCCATTCTGCACTGTGGGAGCATTTTTGAAGATAGCGGGTAAGTTTTGAGTGCCACGGTTGGGGCAGGGACCGACAAAGCTTGATGGTGACAGCCGGGGCGACAGAGTCAAGTACGGTGGTAAGGGTGTGATTATAGGAGACAGCCTCATCGGGGCAAGAAAAAGTGGTGATGGGAGAGAGGAGTGAGACCAGGGTAGAGGAGAATATAGTTGGATCAATGGCGTCAAGATTACATCTGGTGAGAGTAACCTTAGGGACGGGGAAAGGGAGGGGGTGGATAGTTGCTAAAAGAGAGGAGATGGTTTCTGGAGCATCAGTCTATAACAAACTGACCTCTATCCAGGATCTCTTTATCCCTAGATCTTTCAGCTTGCTTGCCACCACTGAAAACTGGCTGTCCCCTGAGGACAATACCTCTACTGCTGCTCTTTCCTTTGGAGAATTATCCTTCTCCCTCACACCCAGACCTGGGCATTGACAAGGTGGTGGCATTGACATACTTCTCTCCCCTTGCTGCTCTTTCCAGGTTCTTCCCCCTGAACCCTCCTTCTCTTTCTCCTCTTTTGAGGTACACTCTGTCCGCCTCTTCCACACAGCCCACGTCCAGGTTGTTGTTATCTACCGTCCTCCTGGTCCTGACTCTACATCTCTTGAACACATTGCCCCCTGGGTCCCTCACTTTCTCTGCTCTGACCTTCCCATCCTCATCTTTGGGAACTTTAATGTCCCTATAGACAATCCCTCAGACCCTGCTGCTTCCAAACATCTCTCCCTCTCCTTCCCACCACAATGGGCATACCCATGTTCTTGTTTTTTTACACCTCGGTACTATCTCCGACCTCCCTAATTCACCTTTTCCTCTCTCTGACCACATCACCTACGTGGTATTATTTGATGTGCTCCAGAGACCACATGTGGAAGAAAGGGAAGAGGAGAGATGTTGATGAGGTTGTTGGGGTTGTTGGAATAGGACAAGAAACAGATATAGGAGGGGACCCGTCAGTGGCAGGGGACAGGGTGAAGGGAGCAAGCGGTGGGGAAGAGTGGAGATGGGGCTGATTTGGTGGACTATGAACGGGAGAGGGAGACGCAGGAGAAGGAAAGAATGACGCGAGGGAATAGATTTCTGGGGGCATGAAGAGGGAGGGGGTAGGTAGGATCAGAAGGAAGCTGCGAGAAGAGCAGCAAAGGGGACAAGAGGGAAAGGGGTTGAGGGGGGGAGATAGGAGGAGAGAGGGAAATTTGGGGGAAGGGACAGTGGGTCAGATCAGGGCCTCAGAAGCAGAGGAGAGAGGAGAGGTGACGGATAGGAAGGAGGACGTGAAGGGGGAGAGGGGAGAATATAGGAAGGTTGGATAAAGGAAACGGGGAGAGAGGGAGAGGACAGAAGTGAGAGAGGAGCAAAACATAAAGGGCCTGAGTCATTAAGGAGAGCAAGGCAAAAAATGGAGTAAATGTGATCTTGGACAAACCATGTTACAATGCAAGGGGTGCAAATTAGTTTACTGTTTTGCATGTAAGGAAAATACTGGCTGCTTTTTCATCTAGCACACAAATACTTGATAGCTTTATTTTTACACTTAAATGTAAAGTTGATCTAGGACATGTCCTACCCCTACTATAAATCTGCCATCACATTTTAAATTTACCTCCACTCCAATACAACATAGTTTTACTCAGGTGCTAACTTACTAATTGTGACAGGATGGACCGCCTATGCCACCCTGTCTTTTGTTGCTGGGAACTGGCTGGGCTTACTTTGCCACCGTCCCCTTTCATTATTCCAAAAACGCCCCTCCTGCCGCAGTGGGAGGAGCCTGCTGCCACCACTGAGCTCCTTTATGGCACTCAGAACCACGTTCCTTCTGGGTAACTGATGCTGCTAGCTTACCTCGTTGCTGGTGTACCTGGGCTGGTACTCCTGACCTCTTACTATGGATCAGGATTGCTGAGGATGGATCCCCCCTGGCCTATCACACTGACATGGGTAGCAGGCAGAGCGGTGGTACTGGAGAGCTGGGTCCAACCTCAGAATCAGCCAGAGAACGGATTAGAGTTTGGGTCTAATCTGTAGGTCACAGGATTTTCAGTTTGGAAGATATTTTCAAGTAGGTCTATGAAGCAAAGTGATGTTTATTAGCTCAAACACTGGTTGAAGGTACCAGCTTCAGATGAAATCAGAAAGATACATTTCAGTGTACATTTCAGTGTACAAGACAGTGCTTTTATACAGATTTGGACACAGGCTATACAATTATATAAATAAGCACCCCGCGCTATTTCCTTTAAATAAATTTATACCAAAAGTTATTTACTAGTGATCCAGTCACACTAATTTTTTTGGCTTTGCTCTCCTTAATGACTCAGGCCCAATAATGCTAGAGAAAGCATGGAAAAGACAACTGAAAGTATGACAGAAAGAAAGGACTGTGAGAGGATACAAGCGAGGTGAGAAAATGGTGAGAGCGAGATAGGTCAGTAAAGTGAGAGGTTGCTGCGGTCGTAGGAGAGCAAAAAGAAGAAAAGATGTAAGGTTCAGCAAGGGAATGGGAAGTAGTTAGGACAGTAGTGACAAGGGATGGCTGTGTAAAAAGCAGTTAGATTAGACAGTGACATTAGGCAGGAGTGGAGAGGGATTATATAACATTAGGTATAGTGGAAGGTGGACTGAGATGGCTATGTATGATCACTGGGCAGGGGGGAGCTAGGGTGGCAGTTAGAGATTCAGGATAATTGGGGAAGCAAGTGTGGTTTGAAGCTGGGAATGCAAGCAATAGCATAAGTGAAACAAACAAGTCATAATAACACTGCTGCTGTAAGAATTAGGTTTGAGAAGCAGTTGATCAGAGAGTGTCCAGGCAGTGCACAATGCAGGTGGAGGATATCACATCTCACAGATGATTGTTGAATGTTGTCCTCATGTAGCAGTGTTTTTTAAGATAGAAGGACCCCCTCCTATTCTTCTCTTGTTCAACTCTTGTGCAACTCTTACTATGGTATCTAAATGTACTTTAATGACCGAAATTCCAATGGCATGGACTTAAACTCAAACAGGCCAAATGGGGTGTCAATACCCCTCGCTCAAGTCAAAGGTTGAAATATACTTTTCTCCAGCTAACTCGACTAACAGGGTGTCAATGCAGGACAAGGGGTAGGCGACAGTGACGGTCACCTCGTTCAATCAACAGTAATCTTCGCAAAATCGCGTTCTCTTTTCCTTCTTAGGAACCAATACCATGGAGGATGGCCATGGACTTCGCGATGGCTGGATCACACCTAGTTCAAGCATCTCCTGCTCCTCCCTGTACATACACTCCTTTGCCTCTGGTGAGACCCAAAAAGTGGGTTGTCCAATTGGCCTATGCTCACCAGTGTCCACATGTTGCATCACCAATGGGCTTCCTATTAAACTGTGTTGCAAAGGGCAGCAGCACTGATTCAAGCTAAGCATTAATACACAGCTACCAACTCTACATGATCATGGTACGCATTCAACATTTTCACATGGTAGGTCCGCTGCCGCCTACCGTCGCTATCAAATAACACCATGTAGGTGATGTCACTTAGGCATTTTGTGACCATGTACGGTCCAACCCAGCCAGCCAGGAGCTTTTTCTGATGCATGGGCATCAGAACAAGGGCCTTCTGCCCTACCTCAAATACTCTGGCGTGCGTGCACTGATCATACCAAGTCTTCTTGGTATGATCAGGTTAGCTTGCATGAGCCCCATGAGATTCTCTAACCGATTTCTGAGCTTGATAACATACTACTCCGCAGAGATATCCTGGGTGGGTAGCTCCCCTTCCCAAGATTCCCAGAACAGGTCAACGGTCCCCGAACTCTGTGGCCATTGTTATGATTCCTAGTAAACTCAGGCAGCGCCCATGGAAGTATAATTACAAATGTCTTTATTCCGCCAAAATATATGAGCAAAGATTCAGTTCAAGGAATATGCAGGTTTTCATGTAACAGCATAAAGAGGTATAACTCCCAACATAAATATGAACAGGTGTGGCAGGAAAGTTCACAGAGCAACAGGTTCCAAGCAAATGACAGATATAGTTAAAATGCCAGAACAAATATAGAGTTACCCTATTGCCAGTATTCACGAATTTGTCCAGGGAAGCAAACAGAGGAGTTGAGTACAGTGACCAGGCAGAGGTCCGGGCAACACAAGTACAAGCAAAACCAGAGTCCAGGCAGAGTACAGGGTCACAAGCAAACTAGCATAGACCTTTTAACAGGCCGAGGTTTTGGGCAATAAGAGTTCAAGCAGTATCCAGTATCCAGGCAGAGTTCGGGGTCACGAGCAAACAAGCATCAACGTTAAACAGACCAAGGTCACAGCGGGAGATCAAGCAGCAGCAGAACCAAACTGGAACAGGGAGACATGAGCAGCAGCCAGGTATACATGGATGAACTGCACTGAGCACAAGTTGAGGCAGGTATTAGAAGCTGTGAGCCATGTGCAGTTCTAATTAGGCAAGGCTTCAGGCATGGTGCAAGCTCAGGAGCAGAACAGCAGCACCTCTGGATGATTAAAGGTACTGCTACCACATACAAA
Source organism: Mixophyes australis (assembly GCA_036250195.1). Taxonomy (NCBI): domain Eukaryota; kingdom Metazoa; phylum Chordata; class Amphibia; order Anura; family Limnodynastidae; genus Mixophyes; species Mixophyes australis. The sequence continues at coordinate 498,042,384 of JAVHZZ010000001.1, forward strand.
ACATAGGCAGAGTCGTAACAGCCATATAGTAACTGAAAGGGGGAGAAATTTGTAGACTCCTACGGCACATCCCAATAAGCAAACAGGAGGTGTGGCAGATAGCATTCCCATTCCCCCCCCCTCTGAAGTTACAAATGCCCATAGCATTTGCTTCAGAGTGCCGTTGAACCACTCACAGCCTGTTAGTCTGGGAATGGTAGGGGGAGATACGACACTCCGCATTTTGCCCAGAGACGCTGAACTAGTTCACTCATGAACTGTGTCCTTTGATTAGTTAGGATTTCACTAGGGATTCCGACTCTACTAAATAATCCAAGCAGCTTGTCCTCTAACCTCTAATGGCAGAAAGAGCCACATCATCTGGATTCTGGGTAGTGTAATCAACAAGGGCGAGGATGTACCTCTTCTACTGGGCAGAGGTAGTGGACCTACAATGTCCACAGCCTGGAAAAGGTTCCCCAACTATTGGCAAGGACCTGAGCAGAGCACGAGCACTGGGGCGCCCAAGCCGCTGATACCCATCACAGGACTTACAGTAGGCCCGGACGTCATCCGACGATCCAGGGCAGACAAAGTTCTGTGTTAGATGCTTCAGTGTTCGGTCTCTCCCCTGGTGTCCAGCCGTAGGAATTTCGTGGGCAACTGACATCAGTTTTGGGCGAAAGATCTATGGGACCACCAGTTGAACTTGTTCCCGAAATGTTTTATCTCCATCTACCTTCCTAGCTACACGGTAAAGAAACCCTTTATGCCAGGTCACACTCCCCACCTCCATTCCTGAATGGCTGCTGCCAGCTTAGCACCTCATGCCTTCCAGTGAGGGATCAGAGAGCTGAGCTGCCTTGAACTGTTTCCTGCTGTCCTCACTATCGTCTAAGTCGGGGCACTCTGCAGTAGGGATCTATGTTGAAGTTACTACAGTCAGTCAAAGTGGGGTCACTCAAAAAGAGGTCACAGTGGTCAGCTATACTCACTGCTGGAGCTGGCATACTGCTAGGGACAGGAGCATCACCGGGCACCGCCACAATATCAGTTTGGCTGGAGACAACATCCTCTGCATTGCTAGGGGACGTAGTCCATACAGAGGCAAAGAGCAAGCTGGTTCCCGAAGAAATATCAGCTTGAGACTTTTCCTCTGGGCTGGCTAAAGCTGTGGTTGCTGGTGATGGCTAAATCTAGCAGCTGTGGTCGGTTTCGCTGGGCTTAGCGGCTGTGGCAATGGAAGGGTGGAGAGACAAAACTTAGATGGCAGATCAGGAGCATGTAGATCTTTCTTATCCACCGAGGACCTTTCTTCAGGGCCATAACCCTTCCAGTGGATGTGGAATTGAGTCTTACCACCCATAGATCAGGATTTCAAGATGCGTTCAACCTCATATTTGTCGCCCAAGGCCGTCTTGATGGGAGGAGGCAGCGGCTGATGGTTGGAGAATTCATTGAGAACCAATGGTTTTAATAAGGAAACAGTAAATTAATTATGCACACAGAGTGCAGGAGGTAGATGGAGCCTATATGTAACCGCATTATTAATATGAGAAATGCGAAAGGGACCAATATATATCGGGGAGCGAATTTCATTGATGGTGGCTTGAGTCTGAAATTGCGCGTAGACAGCCAAACCTTGTCCCCAACATGAAGGACCAGAATCTTCCTATGGAGACGTAGATGTTACTATGCCGTTCCGAGGACTGTAAAAGTTTAGATTGTACCTGAGTCACCAACCATCTCTTGAGCTGCCGGTACCAATGCACTGGGGACTTCTAAGAAGGTAGGAAGTACGGGATATTTGCCAAAGATGGTATAGAAAGGAGATGTTCCAGAGGCTTCATGTTGATGAATATTATGTAAAAACTCCGCCCAAGATAGATAATCGCTCCAGGAGGATAGGTGATCAGAGCAGTAACAACGGAGGAACGTCTCCAAGTCCTAGTTGACCCGCTCAGTCTGACCATTAGTCTGGGGATGGTATCACAAGGAGAATTTTAGCTTGATTCCTAGATTGTTGCAAAAGTATCTCCAGAATCTTGAAATTAATTGAACTCCTCTACTATAGAAGTCGATCTAAATGGGGCAACCGTGGATCTTTTTTAATGAAGAGAGTGACTAGATCATCAGCAGATGGCAATTTCAATTTTTAAAGTGGAACAAAATGTGTCCATTTGGAGAAACGATCGACCACCAGCCAAATAGTATTGAAGCTATGACTATTGGGGAGGTCAATAATAAAGTCCTTGCTAATGCTTTCCCAAGGAGAGTCTGGGGCAGGGAGCGGATGAAGAAGCCCAGCTGGAGGATGCCTGGGTGTCTTGTGATGAGCACATACTCCGCAAGCTGCAACAGACTTGTGAACGTCAGCATTCAAGGAGGGCCACCAATTGCTGCGGGACAAAAGGACAATGGTCTTCTTAACCCCAGCATGACCAGCAAATCTGGAATCGTGAGCCCAAGCCAACTGTCTGGAACGGAGGTAAGTCGCCACAAAAGAGCGTCCAACAGGAGGTGTCTTATATGAGGATTTAGTCAAGGCCAGAATCTTCAATGGACTGATGATAGGTCTGACGTCCGAATGACAGGAATCCGAATGATCAAAAGACCTAGACAGTGCATCGGCCCTGGTATTTTTTGACCCAGCACAATAAGTCAGGATCAACTGCAATCTAGAAAAAAATAATGACCTGCTGGTCTGACGAGGGTTAAGGCACTGAGCAGATTCCAGATAGGTGAAGTTCTCATGATCTGTGAATACCGTAACAGGATGGAGAGCGCCTTCAAGCAGATACCATTCTTCTAAAGCTATCTTGATGGGCAGATGATATAGTTGGCCTCACTGGATATAAATTTTCTGGAAAGAAAGCAACATGGAGAGAAAGAGTGAACAGAATTCTTCTGAGAGAGAACTGCTCCGACACCCACCAAGGAAGCATCAACCTCTAAAAAGAACAGTTGTAACTGTTTTGGCTGTCTCAAGACAGGAGCGGTGGAGAACTTCAGAACTTTGTAGGCTGAAACTGCCTCCTGAGGCCAGTCCTTGGCTAGTCCACCTTTATGGGTAAGTGACGTGATGGGAGAGATCAACGATGAGAAGTTTTTGATAAATTGTCAGTAATAGTTGCAGAATCCAATAAAACACTCAGTAGCCTTAAGGGTTGAGAGGCCAATTCAGATAGATAGATTCTACCTTTTTAGGATCCATTTGAAGACCCATATTAGAGACTTTATACCAGAGGAAGGGGACCTGATATTGTTCAAAAAGGCACTTCTCCAATTTGAAGTATAGGTGATTGGTACAGAGGCGAGACAGAACTTCTTTGACATAATCTCGATGAGAGGTGATGTTCAGGGAGAAGACAAGGATATCATTAAGGTAGACGACTACAGATTGATACAAAAGATCTCTGAAGATTTCACTGATGAATTCTTGAAAAACCACAGGGGCATTACAGAGCTCAAAGGGCATCACAAGGTACTCATAATGCCCGACTCTTGTATTAAAGGCGGTTTTCCACTCGTACCACCTTGGCGAATGCGAATAAGGTTGTAAGGCCCTCTAAGATTCAGCTTGGTGAAAATCTGTCTCCACAGATCCAATCAAAGAGTTCCATAATGAGAGGTAATGGGTAACATTTTTTCACTGTAATAGCATTCAGCTTCAGGTAGTCGATACAGGGTCTAAGGGTCCATTTTTCTTTTTGACAAAAAAGATCCCTGCAACCGCCAGTGAAGAAAACTTGCAGATAAAACAACGTTCGAGATTCTCAGAAACTTATTTAGACATGGCTTGAATCTAGGAGAGATAGGGAATAGACCCTGCCCATAGGAATGGACTTGTTGGGTACGAGGTCAATGGGGCAATCCCAGGGCCAATGAGGTGGCAGGGACTCAGCTGCAACATTGTTGAATACGTCTACAAACTCGGCATAGGGCTCAGACAGAGCAAGCTGTGGACTAGAGGCTAGACAGGAGATTGAAGCCTTAGGAGGATGTACAGCAGTCAAACAATGTTGTTTGTAGGTGAACCCCCAAGGAATGACTTGGGGAGAAGACGAATCGAACTGTGGATTGCGAGCCTTGAGCCAGGGAAGACCCAGAATAACAGGATTGACGAACTGAGGAAGAATTAGGAAACTTATCCACTCAGAGTGAAGTGCTCCTACCGGACAGCAGTAAGGGATTGGTAATGCGATCGATGGAACCGTTGCTGATACGATTACCATTAATCGCAGTAAGTGTCAGCGGCTGTGGCAATGGAAGGATGGAGAGACAAAGCTTAGAAGCCAACTCAGCGGAAATGAAGTTCCCAGCGCAGAGGCAAATGCAGGATTTTTCCAAAACCAATGAGTTAGCTTTGAATGTGTACGTAAATAGGCCCAAATATGCGTGTGTGTGTGTGTGTGTGTGTGTATGTGTATGTATACATGTGTGTGTATATATAATCTCAGTGCCATAAAAGAAATTTTAATAAAGACTGTACACACACTTCCCACGCATCACAGGCTCTCTTGGAGGAGCTGCTGCGACTGTGCATGCCGAGCAGCTCCGTTTTGGCAGTGCTAGAATATACAGCACCCGCCAGGTCCGATAAGCGTCCATGGTGTTGTACACTTGGCTAGTGTTTTACATTTTAATACATGCTTTTTCATCATCCTTGGAGCTGGGGTGTTTCCAGGGAACTGCGTGCGCGCCTGCAGCGGATCCAGAGTCTACAAAAGCTGCCAACTGTTGGAGGCTATCTGGAGAAAATAATGTAATAGGCATCAGAAACTCAGAATTTTTCAAGGAGTGGGGAGAGAGGGACTTGGATCTTAGGATGACCCCCCTGTCATCGCCTAGGATGGGGCATTTCCTGGCCTCTTGGCGATTCTTGATGCGTCTGCCACTCTCCTCCTGGGACATTTGCATAGGTTCCTCAGGAACAATTGCTGTAGCTTGGAACTGAGGCGCCAGATGAGGAAAAGGGCGCCGGGTCCGTTCTCGTTCTTGAGTACGTTCCCTGTGGCGGATGTCCACCTTAACACACGTAGAGACCAAGTAGTCAAGATTAGACAGGAGCTCACGAGGAGGCCAAGTCGTCCTTGATGCAGTCATTTAACCCCTGCCAAGAGGTGGCTACCAGCGGAGTTCTGAAGCCAGTGTACAAAACTGCACAACATACTGCCCAGCAGTGAGGGAATCCTGACGGAGAGCTAATAGGACAGCAGAGGTGGAGGAGACACGGCCAGGCTCATCAAAGCCCCGCCAAAAATTCTTAATGAAGGTGAAAGAATCTCAGAGCATTCCCAGAGGGGAGAAGCCCAAGCCAAGACTTGACCAGAGAGGAGAGAAATTATATAAGCCACCTTTTTCCTCTTGGAGGTGAAAGCTCAGACTTTCTTGGGTTCGCCATCATATTTCTCCGACGATAGGATACGTAGACCTCTAGAACTAGGGGTGCTAGCAGTAGATTTGTGGCTGCGGTGGAAATCGTAACTGCTAAGGCCGCTTGGCTTACTGGAAAAGACCCCTGAAGGGTGTCTAAGTGAGAAGCAACCCCTTGTAGACATTGCAAGAGTTGTGCCTGATTGGAGTTTTAACCCTCTGGGCTAGGTGGAGCAGAAGGTCACGAGCTGAGGGTACGTCCTGTCCACTCATATGGCCAGAGTATACTGTCACAAAACTGCAGAGATGGCCACTATTTGGTATTAGCGTAACTGAACAGGGAGATGCGGAAGTTTGGGCCTTGCTGCAGAGTGTACGCAGGTCGCAGTTCTCCAAGACAGCAGTCACCGGTATAGTGACAGTAGTAGACAGACATAGTCAGGCAGTCCAGGTCAAAGCCAAACGAGTGATGCTGTACACAGGGAAGATCCAGAGAGAAGTTAGGTCAAGCCAGATAGTCAAACCAGCCCAGTAGCGAAGTACAAAACGTAACACAAGTCAGAACTGGAGAACACAGAAGTTCAGGAAGTGCTGGAGTAGGAATGACAGGTGTCAAAGGGCGCTTTATAAATTATAAGGTGCACCCTGATTGGGTGCAGGAGATTCGGCGGTCAGACACTCTGACCGTCGACAGGTGTGCGGAGAAAGCGTCCAGGTGCCTGGCAACAGAACGCGACTGAAGGGAGCATGCGCATGCACAGTGTGCAGGGGAATCAGGAAGCCAAGAAGGTGCAGGCTTCTGTCCCCTACACCAAGTGTCAGTGCAGAGACGGCGCCTCACACAGTTTCAACTGGTGGTACCACGGAGCTTTCGTGTGCAGCTGATGTCAGTTGTCCACAAAATCCCTATGGCGTACACCATAGAAGAGACACTAAAGTGACTGACGCGGAACTTTTTCTGGCCTGGAATGTCGGATGACGTCTGTGCCTACTGTAAGTCCTGTGTGGTGTGTCAGCGGCTTGGGAGCCCCAGTGCTTGTGTGTCACAGTAACAATACTGGATTGGTCTAAATGAAGTAGTGATAAAGTATAGAGGTAGTGAGCTGGTGACATAGTGATGTACTATATATAAATGGTGATACAATAGCAATGTACTGTATATAGTGACATATTGTGAGGGATTTGGATGAGTGATAACTGTGATATGGCCATGAATGAGCCAGTGATGTTAGGTATAGAGGTGGTGAAGTGTTGCAGAGTAGTGAGGTATTGAGGTAGTGAGATGCTCCAGAGTAGTGAGGTATTAGTGAGGTATTGAAGTAGTGAGATGCTCCAGAGTAGTGAGGTATTGAGGTAGAGAGGTAGTCAGATGTTCCAGAGTAGTGAGGTATTAATGAGGCATTGAGGTGGAGAGGTGTTGTGTGGTCGGGACTGAGGTTGCAGTAATACAGTACCCTCACAGGATCAGAGATTGTGTCCTCCGGTCATTATTAATAACATACATGTGTGTGGAAGTGACAGCTCTTTCTATCTACTGGGGGCTTGTACTGACTCCTCCATGAACCCACCCTGAAATATAGATGATATAGAGCGAGGCCGGGAGAGGTAGTGACCAGGCTGCTGTACATTGTACTGCCGGTTCACCGTTCTCCCCACTTATACATAACTTTATCCACCGTACTTACATGTACAGATGATGACAGGATTGAGGGAGCGCAGTGACTAAGAGCATATTGTTATAGGGTCTCCCGTGCTGTTCCTTAAAGTGAAAAATCACTGTGGATGTCACAAGACTTAATTAAAAAATGCTAAAAATAGACTGTTTACTGCAAAGAACAAACAACACATATTGTTTAGGAATAATTAAAAAGCATTTCTCTAAAGTCACATCAAGTGTTCAGTCAGACACCTGGGAAAATAATAGATGCCTGTTTGTCTGCAGTCACATCTTTAGACCGAGCTCCATCGGATGGATTAGACAGACTACATCCAGAGCAGTCACCTTTCTTACCTGTGTTCAATAAATATAGTCATTTTTCTGGGGCTCCAAGTGGGATTTGCCCGTGTGTAAACTTACATAAAATACAGGTTCACTTACAATGACAGACATATTGTAACCTTCCCATACCATGATCTCCATCAAGGCACACGTGGCTACTTACTTGCAATTATTTTAGGCCCCAAAGGATTTTCCTTTAAAGGAAATGTCCATTTTTGTGTGTAGTTTACTAATTAGTTTTATAGATACCTAATAGACTCAAATAATCACTTATGAAACATAACATTCTTTAATGAGTTAGATGCACTCTTTACTATAGCGTATCTAACATTACATGCTGTTGAAAAATCTTTTTTATTTTTTGCTAGTCGGTGAGAGCTACAGTTTCCGGTAGCCGGCTCTTCTTCTAGTCCTGGCAGTTTTATTGGAGCACTTTCTTTGTGTCTCCTCTGTGTCTCATGAACCTTCTGTCTGTTAGTAATTGAGCAGATGAAACCCTCCCTTTGACTGGTGTTTCTGTAGGTGTCCTAGCTGTGGATCTTGTCCCATTTCTTTGTAACTTGCGAGAGTGTTTTTTACAGTAGCTAAATATTTCAAGTCTCTGAACTCCTGTGATATATATCGAGGACCATTGTAACAACTCGTGGACTGCATCTTCCAAGTATAGGTTTGAGATGTGATATTACTGTGCCTGCTTGGCTGTGGTAATCCAATACAGTTAGGAAAGTCTCCTTATTCCATGTGAACAAGTATTATAATGAAACGCGTCGTGTCCGTGATTTCTCAAGGCATCAGCTTCTCTTTTCATTGTCCTCATTTATGTGTGTCCAGAATACTGCTTGGCTGCTTCGTCTCTTGGTCAACACTTCCCAGCTGAGGCATCAGTCAGCCATAAGTATGCACGGATTTCACTGGCCCCACCCGTTTTCGTATCAGTTCTTTAACATTTCATCCTTCGTTAAATTAGTACTTTTGTAACCTTGGCATCATCCTTTGCTGGTGTGGTGGAGTCGACATTGGAAGTTAATGAAATATTGTTCCAGTGGTTTTGTTGTCTATTTTACCCACAGCTCTGTGACCAGCAATGTAATGATGGAATTTCTCACGTCCCACTACTATAGCCTACATTCCTTCCACAATTTATGTGTAATTAATCCGTGTTAGTGTCATGGAGAGTGGGACATAGGTGGCTGGATTTTCAGTGGGCATTGCCCCCAGCCCTCGAATCGGGGCACCTTTTTTTCATGCCATAGAATGTTAATATTGTTCCTGTTTCCTTGAGCTTAGCGAGTGTTACATTCCCATCTCCATTCTGTTGGTTTTGAGTAAGGATCACAAAGGGAATATTGTGCTGGTCGCTTAGCTAAACAGTGGAACATACCTATAATGTTCTCTCGCTCCTCCCGCTTTGTCGGGGCTGCTTATTATATATCCAAAAAGTCTTATTTGTATTTTTTTCTGGATTGAGTTTGAGTTCTAGTAGTTAAAACAAGTTTGCATCATGTAACTACTATTTATATTATTTCATGTAGCTTAAAAAAAAAGATCCTGTGTCTCGATGTATTACAACACAGTAGCACTTCTCTGCTGGGTGCCATTCTCGGTATCTGTTCTTATTCTGTATGAAATAAGCACATTATCTCTTACAGCACGTGACGCCTGGAGGGAGGGTGTAATTGAAGCTGTCATAAGACAGGTGTGATGTATGTGCAGACTGACAGTGATTCCACTGGGACATAGGCAGACGATTTGTGGGAGATCCAGCACTGCCTGGATAGTACGTCTTAGTGTTTGGCTTTAAGGCTTTGAGTTTACGTTCAATGTTTGGTTCATATGCCTTATACCTATGGTTGATATTCGCGTCTACAATGCAGTCATCATTGATCTTTTCCCATTGATTTCAGTAGGCCAATCATTTTAATAGGGTTCCCAGTGTGTAGATACCCCAATGAAATGAATCAGACAGGGTGGACCTCAAAACTCCACAACCAGCCCCAGCACTAGGCAGCTTGTGCTGGTTCCCACTAAAGCAGGGGGACAATGAGTATGGGGACCGCTTCTATAGTGATAATGTGCCCCAGGCTATTCTTTGAGGGGGCTGGTGCCTCAATGAGAGGTGTATGGGTAGGGACAATCTCAGAATGAACTATGTATGATGACAAGATGAACACTAGACATGTAGAGTAAAGGCTGTATTATTCTTGCATTTAATATGTATAGATGTGGGTTTAGACGACCTCATCACAAGTTACTCCCTGGCTCGACCACTCTGCTCCACCTCTGACCTTCAACTCTCTTCCCCCCATACAACCTCCTCCCACTCCCATCTTCAAGACTTCTCCTGTGCTGCTTCCCATCTATGGAATTTCTTACCTTACAGTACCAGACTCTCTCCCAACCTATAATCCTTTAAATGCTTCCTCAAAACTCACCTCTTCATGCTTACCAATGCTACCCTCTTCTAGACCCTCATGTCCACTCCCTTTACTTCCTCCAGCCACCACATCCACTCGTGTCCTGTTTGGCCTACTGTGTCTCATTACCTCATTCTCTAGAACAGTGAGAGCCAACATGAAAGAGATGGAGGGTGTCATGTGTAGCTCTCCAGGCTTCAAAGTGGCCGTCCAGAGAATGGAGCAAGAGCACAGTGCACTACCTCCTCCTCCAGGTATGATGCGTGACCTCCCTGCACTGTGCAGAAGAGATCATCTGACCTGGATGGCAGCTCCCCGCCGATCTGATAAGATCGCGAGCTGCCACCTGGGGAGGCTCGGTGGGACCCTGTCAGTCCACCTGTTGGACACCGCTGCTCAAGAATGTAAGCTCTCTATCCAATGTCTCACGTCTGATGTCATGTCATAAGCTGAATCTTCTGCTGCTTGTTCACTCTGAAGCCTGGAATTTGTACCACTATCCATGCCAGCTGTAACTGCTGTCCTATGACTGTACATGTATGTGTCATTATGCCTAATTATATTCATGTATCTTTTATTATGTTCATTATATTCATGTATGTCACATCGGTATGCTGTATGTCATATCTGTAAGGTGATTTTCCGGTGCTATGGACCCAGTGGCACCTATATATGTAAATGATGATGAGGAGAGCACATTGCTAGAACTGCTGCAAGCAGTTTAATAAAACGTTTCAACGTCCTAAAATTCACTCGCAATAAAGTACTGATGTCCCCTCAATCTGATAAATAATTTAAGCCATAAATTAAGCTAAACTGAGTAGTATAGTTTCTGCTAAAAACACATAATTGTATTTGAATAAAGGTATACTGCCCAAGAGTAACATATTTAAGAATTGGGACACTACACAAGGGCATCTCCATGTCACAGCAAAGCATGTGCATAGTGCTTTTATAGCCTTTCATTACTCCCCTAAAACGTCCCATTGAATGCCATGTACACCTGCCACTGGTGAGATTGACATCGAATGAGTACCCCGTAGCGGGGAACAGCTCTCAGTTGTCCTGTATCCTGGACAGAAGTCTTGATATGCGGGACAGCGGAACAGTCCCCTCAAACTGTGACAGAGGTATTGGTCCTAATGTAGACGTGGACTCTGATTAGACGCTTGTAGCGTTATCACCTTGTGCATTTCCTGGATCATCGTCCAACCAACAGACCTAGGTGCACATTAAATTTGCGGAGGTGTTTCCCCCTGGAAATGTACCTGGGGACAAGTGAGGGCACATTAAGACGCATAGCAGAGGCACAGATTGTACATTTATTGTTGGACCAGCTGAGAATACTGTGAAATTTTGTAGGTTAATATAGGGATAAAATAGAATAACTTGGATTCTGAGGCCACGTGGTTATGATTACTACAAAGAGATAATACTTTCCTTTCTAATTAACTGTACAGTGCAGTTCCCTTATTCTGCAAATAGGATGCAGTTCCCCTTTCTGTTCGGTGTTTTACTTATTTATATTTATTGTGGATGAGCATTTACAATGTAAATGAGATTATAACTATGCTTAATGAACATGTCATGCTTAGGGTTGTGGTTCTTCAATGTCCCCCGATGTGCTGCATGTAACATGGATTCATACATCTGGCTGGCAGCACATACGTGTAACATGTGTACATACATCTGGCTGGCAGCACATACGTGTAACATGTGTACATACATCTGGCTGGCAGCACATACGTGTAACATGTGTACATACATCTGGCTGGCAACACATACGTGTAACATGTGTACATACATCTGGCTGGCAGCACATACGTGTAACATGTGTACATACATCTGTCTGGCAACACATATGTGTAACATGTGTACATACATCTGGCTGGCAGCACATACGTGTAACATGTGTACATACATCTGGCTGGCAGCAATGTCCCTGGAGATGATATTCAAATGTTGACACTTATATGGAGCAAACATGTTTTCTCCTACGTGTGCGTGTGCGTGTGTGCGTGTGTGTGCGCGTGCGTGTGTGTCTGTGTGTGCGTGTGTGTGTGTGTGTGTGCGTGTGTGTGTGTGTGTGTGTGTGTCCAGCGTCCTAATAAAAAGGTCTGACATCTGTCTACATCTTCTCACTGTGTATCCTGCAATCAGCAGTGTGATGTGAGAGCTTGTGTCCTGATTAATTATTAAACACATGCAACACGGGGAGAATCTGCAATATATCCGCAGTCCGGGAGCATCTGTCAGTGCACTGTGATTACACATATACAGCTAGTCTCTACTGGACCCCATCAGTGTAAGGAACAAGGAGGGGCTGGCGTGGAGAGGGTTAAATCTTGTAAACATGGCAGTACAATAGTTACCATGGCAGCTGTATAGCTGGAACCTGTCGAGATCTTAAAAGCTTCCCTTCTAGTTTTATTGGAGTTAGCTTTGTGCGAGCAGATGCTGAGACTGACGTGCTCACAACAGGCTGTTTACTAATTATAGTGCAGTGCAGGCAGCACCACAGGGCCCCCATCAATGCTGTCCTGTTCCCAGAACACAGCCAGCACTGTCCAGCATGACCCTGCAGCCCTGTATCACATAGCCCTAGTCAGTGACCCCAATATCTCTGATCACAGCCAGCACTGTCCAGCATGACCCTGCAGCCCTGTATCACAGAGCCCTAGTCAGTGATCCCTCTATCTCTGATCACAGCCAGCACTGTCCAGCATGACCCTGCAGCCCTGTATCACAGAGCCCTAGTCAGTGATCCCTCTATCTCTGATCACAGCCAGCACTGTCCAGCATGACCCTGCAGCCCTGTATCACAGAGCCCTAGTCAGTGACCTCTCTATCTCTGATCACAGCCAGCACTGTCCAGCATGACCCTGCAGCCCTGTATCACAGAGCCCTAGTCAGTGACCCCTATATCTCTGATCACAGCCAGCACTGTCCAGCATGACCCTGCAGCCCTGTATCACAGAGCCCTAGTCAGTGATCCCTCTATCTCTGATCACAGCCAGCACTGTCCAGCATGACCCTGCAGCCCTGTATCACATAGCCCTAGTCAGTGATCCCTCTATCTCTGATCACAGCCAGCACAGTCCAGCATGACCCTGCAGCCCTGTATCACAGAGCCCTAGTCAGTGATCCCTCTATCTCTGATCACAGCCAGCACTGTCCAGCATGACCCTGCAGCCCTGTATCACAGAGCCCTAGTCAGTGATCTCTCTATCTCTGATCACAGCCAGCACTGTCCAGCATGACCCTGCAGCCCTGTATCACAGAGCCCTAGTCAGTGATCCCTCTATCTCTGATCACAGCCAGCACAGTCCAGCATGACCCTGCAGCCCTGTATCACAGAGCCCTAGTCAGTGATCCCTCTATCTCTGATCACAGCCAGCACTGTCCAGCATGACCCTGCAGCCCTGTATCACAGAGCCCTAGTCAGTGATCCCTCTATCTCTGATCACAGCCAGCACTGTCCAGCATGACCCTGCAGCCCTGTATCACAGAGCCCTAGTCAGTGATCCCTCTATCTCTGATCACAGCCAGCACTGTCCAGCATGACCCTGCAGCCCTGTATCACAGAGCCCTAGTCAGTGATCCCTCTATCTCTGATCACAGCCAGCACTGTCCAGCATGACCCTGCAGCCCTGTATCACATAGCCCTAGTCAGTGATCCCTCTATCTCTGATCACAGCCAGCACAGTCCAGCATGACCCTGCAGCCCTGTATCACATAGCCCTAGTCAGTGACCCCTATATCTCTGATCACAGCCAGCACTGTCCAGCATGACCCTGCAGCCCTGTATCACAGAGCCCTAGTCAGTGATCTCTCTATCTCTGATCACAGCCAGCACTGTCCAGCAAGACCCTGCAGCCCTCTATCACAGAGCCCTAGTCGGTGATCCCTCTATCTCTGATCATAGCCAGCACTGTCCAGCATGACCCTGCAGCATTGTATCACATAGCCCTAGTCAGTGACCTCTCTATCTCTGATCACAGCCAGCACTGTGCAGCATGACCCTGCAGCCCTGTATCACAGAGCCCTAGTCAGTGATCCCTCTATCTCTGATCACAGCCAGCACTGTCCAGCATGACCCTGCAGCCCTATATCACAGAGTCCTAGTCAGTGACCCCTATATCTCTGATCACAGCCAGCACAGTCCAGCATGACCCTGCAGCCCTGTATCACAGAGCCCTAGTCAGTGATCCCTCTATCTCTGATCACAGCCAGCACTGTCCAGCATGACCCTGCAGCCCTGTATCACATAGCCCTAGTCAGTGATCCCTCTATCTCTGATCACAGCCAGCACAGTCCAGCATGACCCTGCAGCATTGTATCACATAGCCCTAGTCAGTGACCTCTCTATCTCTGATCACAGCCAGCACTGTGCAGCATGACCCTGCAGCCCTGTATCACATAGCCCTAGTCAGTGACCTCTCTATCTCTGATCACAGCCAGCACTGTGCAGCATGACCCTGCAGTCCTGTATCACAGAGTCCTAGTCAGTGACCTCTCTATCTCTGATCACAGCCAGCACTGTCCAGCATGACCCTGCAGCCCTGTATCACATAGCCCTAGTCAGTGACCTCTCTATCTCTGATCACAGCCAGCACTGTCCAGCATGACCCTGCAGCCCTGTATCACAGAGCCCTAGTCAGTGACCTCTCTATCTCTGATCACAGCCAGCACTGTCCAGCATGACCCTGCAGCCCTGTATCACAGAGTCCTAGTCAGTGATCCCTCTATCTCTGATCACAGCCAGCACTGTCCAGCATGATCCTGCAGCCCTGTATCACAGAGCCCTAGTCAGTGACCCCTATATCTCTGATCACAGCCAGATATCCAGCATGACCCTGCAGTCCTGTATCACAGAGCCCTAGTCAGTGACGTCTCTATCTCTGATCACAGCTAGCACTGTCCAGCATGACCCTGCAGCCCTGTATCACATAGCCCTAGTCAATGAACCCTATATCTCTGACCAGAGCCAGCACTGTCCAGCATGACCCTGCAGCCCTGTATCACAGAGCCCTAGTCAGTGATCCCTCTATCTCTGATCACAGCCAGCACTGTCCAGCATGACCCTGCAGCCCTGTATCACAGAGCCCTAGTCAGTGGTCCCTCTATCTCTGATCACAGCCAGCACTGTCCAGCATGACCCTGCAGCCCTGTATCACAGAGCCCTAGTCAGTGATCCCTCTATCTCTGATCACAGCCAGCACTGTCCAGCATGACCCTGCAGCCCTGTATCACAGAGCCCTAGTCAGTGACCCCTATATCTCTGATCACAGCCAGCACTGTCCAGCATGACCCTGCAGCCCTATATCACAGAGCCCTAGTCAGTGACCTCTCTATCTCTGATCACAGCCAGCACTGTCCAGCATGACCCTGCAGCCCTGTATCACAGAGCCCTAGTCAGTGACGTCTCTATCTCTGATCACAGCTAGCACTGTCCAGCATGACCCTGCAGCCCTGTATCACATAGCCCTAGTCAGTGACCTCTCTATCTCTGATCACAGCCAGCACTGTCCAGCATGACCCTGCAGCCCTATATCACAGAGCCCTAGTCAGTGACCCCTATATCTCTGATCACAGCCAGATATCCAGCATGACCCTGCAGCCCTGTATCACAGAGTCCTAGAGAGTGATCCCTCTATCTCTGATCATAGCCAGCACTGTCCAGCATGACCCTGCAGCCCTATATCACAGAGTCCTAGTCAGTACCATCTCTCTCTCTGAACACAACCAAAATGACCATCTAACTCTAGATCATGGAGTTTTCACCAGTAATGTCCTTGAACTAAGGCCGTATGACCCTGCATCCCTGAATTAAGGAGCACCCATTAATGATCTCCCTTTCTCTGAACTTCAGCAAGCACTGTCCATCATGACCCTGCAGCCCAACATCATGGATGTTTTCGATGCATGTGACAGAGTGGAAACAGAAGCTTATAGATATTAATGATGATGTTGATGAGAAAGAGGAGTATGATGGTCATGATGGTGATGATGAGAATGATGATGATGATGACTATAGTTATGATAAGAAAGAGGAGTAGGATGATTATGGTGGTGATAACTTTGATGATAATGGTGATAATGATGATGACAACGATGGTGGTAATGGTGGTGATGGTAAATACGATGATGATGGCAATGATGATAAGAGTAATGACGAGAAGGAAGGTAAGGATTATTATGATAAGGGTGATTATGATAACGATGATGATAATAGTAGTCTTGATGATGATGATAACAAAGAGGAGTGTCTGGCACCATGGATGGACATGGTGAATCGTCTGCCTGTGATCTTCTGCTCCATTTGGCTCAACGCGTGGGTCAACAAGACTCCAATCAGGCACAGCTACTACAAAACATCCAGGGAGTAGTTTCCCCTCCAGATTCCCTTCAGGGATCTTTATCTACTCAGCAGACTGTTCCTGCTATCACAGCCTCCTCTTCTACTTTTACCACTACTGTTAAAACCATGGTTTCCAGGGGCCTGCGTATTCCTATTACTGAGAAATATGATGGCAGTCCTAAAGGTTGCAGGGTTTTCCTGAATCAATGCTTCATTCAGTTTGAATTAGCCCCAGTAGTTTTTTCTTCAGAGATATTTAAGGTAGCCTATATTATCTCCCTCCTCATCAAGCACTCGTCTGAGCCTTACCCTAATGGGAACAGGATGATATCACTTTGCACAACTCCTTGGTTTTCATCGAGAACTTTCAGAAAGTGTTTGACGAACGGGCTGTGTTTCTTCTGCTGCATCTAGTCACCTAGAACTTCATCAAGGGTCTCTGTCAGCAAGGCAGTACACGGTTCAATTCAGGGCCCTACCCTTTGAGTTGAAGGGGAACAATGGACCCTAGTAGCCACCTTCTGCCTAGGGTTATCTGACCATATTAAAAATGATTTGACTTCTTGGGACCTACTTGCTAATTTGGATGATCTTGATTCCCATAGTATTACGGTGTCCATCCACCATCAAGAATGCTCTCTAGAGAAGACTCGCTGCTCTCCATGCTTGGCTCCCAGCTTTCAAAGTCCAATCTCTTCTGTGCAGGAACGCATGCAGATTGGCCACTCTAACCTCTCCCGTGAAGAACATGAGCGACGCATTAAAATCATCTTTGACTTTACTGTGGTGAAGCTGGACATTTGCTATCTTCTTGCAATAAGACCGGGAAACACCACATACAAGGCAATGATAGGGGGGTCACATAGGATCCAGTTTTCACACTGCCTGCTCACTAAAGAATGCTGACTTCCTTATGCCAGTTTCCGGATAACAGCTCACTTGTTCCCTGCGGATTCTGGATCCACCAGGAACTTCATATGAGCCCCTCGAGCCTCCAAACTCCATCCACTTTTTCATTTCTTACCGCAACCCGCAATGGTTTTATTACCTGATTACCAGTCCAGTATGTGAGTTCTCCATACGGAGTGGATTAACTTTCTAATTCTTCCTCAAACCATTAACCCGATCATTCTGGGGTTATCTTGGCTAAGGACTCATTCTCTGCAATTTGACTGGAATCTGGCCCAAGTCATCTCTCAGGACCCCTGCTGCAAAAGACATTGGGCCTGATTCATTAAGGAAAATTGAGCAAAAAATTTAGTACGTTATCTTACTTAAGTGTTCTGGACAAAACCATGTTGCAATGTAAGGGGTATAAATGAGTTTATTATTTTGCACATAAGGAAAATACTGGATGTTTTTTCATGTAGCACAAATACTTGATAGCTTATTTGAACACTGAAATTTAATGTAGGACATAACCTACCCCAAATATAAATCTGCCAACACATTTTAAATTTACCTCCCCCGCCAATGCAATATGCAACATGATTTTGCCTTACTTGCTTACTTTTGCTTAACTTTCCTTAATGAATCAGGCACATTGTCTTTCTAAGGTTTCTTCTCCTGATACTCTAATTCCATGTCTCTCTCTCCCATCCCAAGTGGTTCTCCCAGAACCTTATACAGAATTCCTGAACCTATTTTGTAAATCGGCATCTGAAAGATTTGCCCCACATCGACCTTGGCATTGTCCCACCAATCCTGCTCCTGGCAAAACCATTCCCAGGAGTAGGGTTTAACCTGTATCTCTCGCAGAAACCAAAGCTATGTCTGAATATATATCTAATAATTTAAGAACGTTTAGCAGGAAATCTTCGCCTGACGGGGGCAGGATTTTTCTTTGTCTAAAAAAAAGGGATGGTTCCTTAAGATCCTGTATTGATTATCGTAGCCTGAATGCAATCACGGTCAAAACCTATTATCATCTTCCTCTTATCGCGGAGCTCTTTGATCCTATCCGTGGAGCTCGGATTTTCTCTAAATGAGACTGTAGCACATGCCTCCTCATCTCCTCCTATTATATATATATACAGAATATAGAGCCACAAACACCGTTTCATCTGTCCATGCTGCAATCTGCCCATCACAGAGACAGATCCCATGTAAATGTTCGGCCGGATGAATCACCGTACTTGAGACTTAGTCCAACTACTGCACTCTTATGTAAGATTAAAGGAACTATTAGTTACTGATAATTGTGCGTTATATATTGATCCTGCTGCAAGGTGGTGCTTGTAGGGTATTAAACACAGTGCGATGTAGCATGGATGACGCAGTGTTAGAACGCAGACCACAACCTGTTGCTGCGTGATTTTACACAGCATTCATTAGGAACACTGAGAAGAATGATATGAATCACTGCCTTCCTCCATTATTACAGCATTACGTTGTGTAATTTGCTCAGGAGGTAATGATCAGCACCCGTCTCCATAGAGTCAGTGAAAAGTCAAATCCCAGAATCCGATGTTTTACATAAGTTATCTTCCTAATACTGTGATGAATTGTATTTATATTTATAAGTTACTTATAGAAGCAAGGTTAACCAGGACTCATTATTCAGCTGTAACACTCTGTCGTCAACAGCATTCAGCCAATCATTTCAACAGGAAGCAGTGACCAAGTGCCTCATGCCTCACTAGCGCCGTGCCTCATGCCTCACTGGTGCCGTGCCTCATGCCTCACTGGTGCCGTTCCTCATGCCTGGCTGGTGCCATGCCTCATTGGTGGCATGCTTCATGCCTTGCTGGTGCTGTGCCTCATGCCTTGCTGGTGCCGTGCCTCATGCCTAAATGGTGCTGTGATACATACCTCAAGTGATATCATACATAGACACATATAGAATACATGGCATGTGTCACTGTAACCCAGACATGTTCAGTTACTTATAGACTAGAAAACTAATATTGCTTCACTGTGTCTACTAGAAAGGAATGTATATACGATACATAGTTTTATGATACTCTGTCCCCTCATTGCCTGATTTCTGGCATTTAGATATACCCCAGTGGCAGACCTACCATTGGTGCAGCAGGTTCAGTGCATCAGGGCCCTTGGAGATAATGGGGCCTGTTGCCTGCCAGATACAGAGAGTGGGGGGCCCTGGTTCCCTCCTCTGCACCGGGGCTCACAGCTCACTCGTTCCTCCTCTGATAGACCGGTAGATCTGGCCACGTCCTCAAATGACATTACATTATTTATGTAAGACCTGCCCCTGTCACTAAGTTGCACCTAAAAGTTGTTGTATTGTGACAGGATCATCATATGTCAAGGTTTTGGGAAGCGATAAGAGAGATATGGGAGCGAGACAAATACAGTGTCAGTGTTGAGAAACAAGTGTATGGAGACTCAGTAAAGCTTTTATAAAAGCTTTAAATCTTGGAGCATGAAGATTATTATGCTATTTCAGATGTTAATATTTACAGTCAACAGATATGAAGGGGGAAATATGTAAAAAATAAAGTAAAATGTGTCTTTAATAAGGTCTATGCTAGAAATCAGAGATAGACAACGTATGGTCCCACAACTACCTGAAAACCACACAAGTTTCCGGCCCCTGTTATAGAGCCAAAGGGTTCCTTGACAGGTGTGCTCCAAAATGACCCAGATGTCTGATGGTAGTCCAATAATGATCAATCAGATCGCTTTTGGGCTTCTTGATAAAAGTGGTTGGAAGATGACACCTATTGTCCTGTGTCCACGTTCTAGTGATGCCAGAAGTGGTCCGACTGGCTCTACTACGTTCTTCACCAACAACGACTGTACTCTGCCCAACTCCCCTACTTTGCATATGCAGCCATATTGCACCATGATGGAAATCTAGGTGCACTTGCGTAAATTGAGGGACTCGGCGGTTGTAAAGTTGTTTCTTTGCAGCAGAGCGCTCCATATTGTTCTATGTCAATGAATGGAGAGATGATGTTCCTCACCGGGCTGGTAGTCGAGAGGGCTGCATTTTATATACCTCCCACTTGTCCCGATGTAGGTCGAACAGTCCAGTCGAACTGACTGGACTTGCCTTGCCACCGTCCCCTTTCTTTAGCCCAATTGTGCACCTTCTAAACACAGTAGGAAGAGCTCTACTGCCACCACTAGGCTCCTTCACCGGCACTTAGAACCGCTTCCTTCTGGGTAACTCACACTGCTAGTGTACGTCCTTGCTGGGCACCTGGGCTTGTACCTCTGACCTCTTCCTTCATTACAACAGGTAAGTAGGAACCAAAATCAGGATCTTGAAGTAGTGATATTTATTAGCTCAAGTAGTCCTAATAAGGACAGGTACGTACTTGTTAGTGGGACTAGTGATCTCTAGAAGCTCAGATGGTATAAAAAATGCATGGTCAAAAAGGGCTCTTTTTATACAGTTTCTGACACATATGTTTCCAGGGTGTAACCCAGACCCCTTGATCCTAGCTGGCACCACAAAGTCTGAGATATTACATCTGATGTTTACCCTCAGGATGTAATATATTCTCTAGACTTGTAGATAACACAATTTACATTTAATAAAACTTACATCAATCTGTGATTTCCCAAATCACTTGCTGTTCCATTATTCA
This sequence comes from Mixophyes australis, assembly GCA_036250195.1. NCBI lineage: Eukaryota > Metazoa > Chordata > Amphibia > Anura > Limnodynastidae > Mixophyes > Mixophyes australis. The sequence goes on from JAVHZZ010000001.1 coordinate 498,063,072, forward strand.
GACAGGTTCTAAGACACATGAAAAAGCTAACAGGATAGAAAGCTAACGACCCCCTGCTGTGCATTTGACTAAAAATATACTCTGAGATGAAAAGACTTCATTAGCATGGGATTTCCTGCCTTTACAAGTCACAAAAACAAGTTTCCTCCTACATTGCATACAGCCACAGAAATCAATACATTGCCAATATAAAAAAATCAGCCACTAATTAAAATACATTTTTACAACAAGTTATATATAAGTGATCCAGCCACAATAGTGCTGAGACTTGTGTTAATATATGCCAGGAGCTCAAAACTAAGCTGCAGAAAGCCGTCTTCTTTGATTTCCGTAGACAGCGCTGACAGTTAATATTAGAACATCCTGACAGCCTCCGCAGTTGGCGGCAGGTTTAAGTGGTGACAAGGTACTTATCATTATCAGCTGTACCACAATCCTTATCTCTTCTCTCCACACCGTGGACACAGAGCCTTTAATACGGTCTAAAACTTAAATAACCAGACTCAGAGCAGCCGATATCCTCCTGAATAGGAGCAGAATGTGCTGAAACTGGACTATTAGTGACATTATTAGTGACATCCAGCAGATTTGTTAGGCACAGAGAAGCTGGTGCAGAGTTGCTTGAAAATGGGAGTAAATTACTCTTAAATAAAAAAAGAGCACAGAAAAATAGTGTCTCTAAATGAAACGAAGCTCGCTCGTCCAACTTGTTGTAACTGTTATTGATGGACGTTGCCACGGCCCTGTACTTCATGGGGACAATCAATCTTAACAAGGGCGTTCCTCAATGTATTTATACTGATTAGTGATGGAAAGATGTCACTACTCACCATGTGTAACAGTTATAATAACGTACTCTAGATGATGACAATATTAACTGACCCAGGAAACTACAAGTCAGTGAGTCTGATTTCTGAGGGTAAATTATTTGAGGAGTCTGCAGGAAGCAATTCTGAAATGTATAAAATAATATGATAATGCAGTGATTTCATGTAAGACCTGGCCTGTCTAACAAATATCATTACTAAGTGGATGTTTACAAAAGCGATTGATACTATTCCACATATCAGTCTGGTAAATAAGATAAGAATACACTCTGCAGATATAATACATACGTTATATCCAGTTATATTGTACACATATTTACTTTCCGATGGGCAGGGCAATAGCTCCATTCATTTCAAATTGTTCTTGAATGGAAAAAAAATGATTTAATCAGTAAATTCTTTCTTCAATTCTTTATTTCTGTTATTGCCATCCTGATACTAACAGAAGTATTGCAGCAATAGTAATACCACTTAGTGCTAATACCACAATAGTGCTGCTAGATCAGTAGGCAGTAACACATATATAGGGCAAAGAGGAAATGCCTATTGCTGCAGAAACATACACAGATTATAACTATGCAGTTATATATTACATAACTATATAACAACTATGATTATCAGAGGACAAAGGGACCTTTAGCCACTGAAAGTGGTCATTTTGCTGGTCATAGGGCTTTTTTCGCTTGGTCCTAAATATTAAGAGGTGTACCACCAGCGATATCCCACTGGCGTTAAGCATCACTTCTGCATTGGGAACCTTACGGTACTACTAATTCTGTAATACCTGTTCTGTTAGTGCCATCTTGCCACCAGGAGTGTGCATTTATTAAATAGGCAACTATTTAACTGTGTAACCAGTGATCGAAGTGGAAATTTAGAAGTGGTGGTATGGAAAATGTAAGTGACTGGAATGTGATAGTGTTATAATGAAGGCAGTAGGAGAAGTGATGTATGAAATACCCCATATACCCCCCACTTTCAGCACTGTACAGTAGAGATGGGCGGGTCCGGTTCTCCGAGAACCGAACCCACCCGAACTTTGGGTATCCGAGTACCGAGCTGAGCAGCTCGGTACTCTCCCGCCCATTCCGAATCCAAATCGAGGCCGAACGTCATTGTGACGTTGTCGGATCTCGGGACTCGGTTCTCGCGATACTTCAACTTTATAAATACACGCCTCCACAGCAATCCATCGCCATTTGACAGAGGGAGAGAGCAGGGTGTAGTCATAGGCTAATTAGAGCAGGGACAGAGAATACAATATTGTTCTTGCAATTGCTCTAACCAAAATCGCTAGTGCAGAGAGGAGGATAGAGGTTTATTATTTTTTCTTCAAATTTGGCACTCCCCAGCGCTTTTGGGGTGTCCCCCATAATTGTGCATTAATATTTCTGGCTGTCAAAAGTCATATCTGTCAGCAGTATCTACTAAATAATTTGTAGCACACCTCAGTGTTTTTGGGGTGTCCTCCCTAATTGTGCATTAATATTTCTGGCTGTCAAAAGTCATATCTGTCAGCAGTATCTACTCAATAATTTTTAGCACTCCTCAGTGTTTTTGGGGTGTCCTCCCTAATTGTGCATTAATATTTCTGGCTGTCAAAAGTCATATCTGTCAGCAGTATCTACTCAATAATTTTTAGCACTCCTCAGTGTTTTTGGGGTGTCCTCCCTAATTGTGCATTAATATTTCTGGCTGTCAAAAGTCATATCTGTCAGCAGTATCTACTCAATAATTTTTAGCACTCCTCAGTGTTTTTGGGGTGTCCTCCCTAATTGTGCATTAATATTTCTGGCTGTCAAAAGTCATATCTGTCAGCAGTATCTACTCAATAATTTTTAGCACTCCTCAGTGTTTTTGGGGTGTCCTCCCTAATTGTGCATTAATATTTCTGGCTGTCAAAAGTCATATCTGTCAGCAGTATCTACTCAATAATTTTTAGCACTCCTCAGTGTTTTTGGGGTGTCCTCCCTAATTGTGCATTAATATTTCTGGCTGTCAAAAGTCATATCTGTCAGCAGTATCTACTCAATAATTTTTAGCACTCCTCAGTGTTTTTGGGGTGTCCTCCCTAATTGTGCATTAATATTTCTGGCTGTCAAAAGTCATATCTGTCAGCAGTATCTACTCAATAATTTTTAGCACTCCTCAGTGTTTTTGGGGTGTCCTCCCTAATTGTGCATTAATATTTCTGGCTGTCAAAAGTCATATCTGTCAGCAGTATCTACTCAATAATTTTTAGCACTCCTCAGTGTTTTTGGGGTGTCCTCCCTAATTGTGCATTAATATTTCTGGCTGTCAAAAGTCATATCTGTCAGCAGTATCTACTCAATAATTTTTAGCACTCCTCAGTGTTTTTGGGGTGTCCTCCCTAATTGTGCATTAATATTTCTGGCTGTCAAAAGTCATATCTGTCAGCAGTATCTACTCAATAATTTTTAGCACTCCTCAGTGTTTTTGGGGTGTCCTCCCTAATTGTGCATTAATATTTCTGGCTGTCAAAAGTCATATCTGTCAGCAGTATCTACTCAATAATTTTTAGCACTCCTCAGTGTTTTTGGGGTGTCCTCCCTAATTGTGCATTAATATTTCTGGCTGTCAAAAGTCATATCTGTCAGCAGTATCTACTCAATAATTTTTAGCACTCCTCAGTGTTTTTGGGGTGTCCTCCCTAATTGTGCATTAATATTTCTGGCTGTCAAAAGTCATATCTGTCAGCAGTATCTACTCAATAATTTTTAGCACTCCTCAGTGTTTTTGGGGTGTCCTCCCTAATTGTGCATTAATATTTCTGGCTGTCAAAAGTCATATCTGTCAGCAGTATCTACTCAATAATTTTTAGCACTCCTCAGTGTTTTTGGGGTGTCCTCCCTAATTGTGCATTAATATTTCTGGCTGTCAAAAGTCATATCTGTCAGCAGTATCTACTCAATAATTTTTAGCACTCCTCAGTGTTTTTGGGGTGTCCTCCCTAATTGTGCATTAATATTTCTGGCTGTCAAAAGTCATATCTGTCAGCAGTATCTACTCAATAATTTTTAGCACTCCTCAGTGTTTTTGGGGTGTCCTCCCTAATTGTGCATTAATATTTCTGGCTGTCAAAAGTCATATCTGTCAGCAGTATCTACTCAATAATTTTTAGCACTCCTCAGTGTTTTTGGGGTGTCCTCCCTAATTGTGCATTAATATTTCTGGCTGTCAAAAGTCATATCTGTCAGCAGTATCTACTCAATAATTTTTAGCACTCCTCAGTGTTTTTGGGGTGTCCTCCCTAATTGTGCATTAATATTTCTGGCTGTCAAAAGTCATAACTGTCAGCAGAATCTACTAAATAATTTTTAGCACTCCCCAGTGGTTTGCGCTCAGAATGGATTCAAAGCAGTCCACATATGATCTAAATGAGCAACCAGGTTCTGTCACCAGTCCTGATGTTAGTGTTCCCAGTACGTCATCTGGCCAAGGCGATGTCAAACAACAGAGTGTTTTCAAATTAGTGCAAAAAACAAAAACCAAAAAAAAATTTACTGTATTGAAGCGAAAAAGAAGTGTAACTGAGCAAAAGTTAAGTGACGATAAAAAAAAAATTGCAAGCATGCCATTCTACACACGCAGTGGCAAAGAGAGAATGAGGCCTTCACCTTTGGCTATTAGTGGCAGATCCCAAAAAGTTACCCAGCCTACAATTGGTGCACAACTACTGTTACGCGTCAAAGCTGAGCTGCAAGATAACAGTGAGGCATTACAGGAGAATATTTGCTCTGATTCACAAATGACAACAATCCCTGTGGAGAGTCCATCCAACAGTGGGATGTCTAATCGTGAGCATTCTGCTGATGTGTGCCTTAATAGCCCGAGTGTAGCCGGTGATACCCAAATTGAGGATGCCACTTTGGAATTAGAAGAGGATGAGGGGGAGATTTGTGTAGGCGACGAGGGCGCTAATGAGGATGTTGATGAGGATGAGGTTGTTTGTGTAAGTCCTGCACCAGTGGCAGCAGTTCTGGCACGTGACAAGAAAAAGGCCATTGTCATGCCTGGGCATAAAACAAAAAAATCCACTTCTTATGTGTGGAATTATTTCTACCCAAATCCAGACAACAATTGTATAGCCATTTGTAGTGTATGTGAAGCCACAGTCAGTCGAGGGAGGGACCTTAACCATCTTGGAACCTCGTCTATGTTACGCCATTTAATGAGAGTTCATGGCAAAGTGTTGGGAAAAGCTGAAAGTTCTTCCCAAAAGAATACAAGCACTCCCTCATCAGCTAAGACCCTCCGCTCACCGACATACCGACGGCTACAAAATACACCCACCACACCATCCTCATCAATATCCTCAGTAGCGCTCGGAGTTAGCCCGGCATCCCACTTAAGGCTGGATGACTCCGGCACTATTATTGATTCCTCTGAAGAAAGCGTTAGTCCTGCTGCTGCTGTTGCTGCTGCTGGGGGTGAATCGTCATCCCAGAGGCAGGTGAATAAAATGAGCAGTCCTACATTTCAGCAATTAACTGTGAAACAATCATTTGCGAGGGGAAGCAAATATGACAGCAGTCACCCAGTCGCCAAGCGAATCACAGACGCCATGGCTGCAATGTTAGTGTTAGATCTGCGTCCAATCTCCACAATAAACGCAGCTGGTTTTTCACAGTTAATTGAGGTTTTGTGTCCGCGTTACAGAATTCCATCGCGACACCATTTCTCCCGTAAAGCTATTCCACAACTATACCAAAAAGTGTGTAAAAATGTAGAGATTGCGCTGAAAAATGCCATTCTGCCCACTGTTCACTTAACCACAGATATGTGGACAAGTGGAAGTGGCCAAACCAAAGACTATATGACTGTGACAGCCCACTGGGTTGGTCATTCACCTTCACCAGCAGGAACAGCAGCAGCATGTACACCACTACGTAACATTTGTCACAGGCAGGCCACTCTTTGTATCACCGGCTTCACTAACAGGCATACGGCTGACAATTTGTTACGCAAACTGAGAGATGTGATTGATGCATGGCTTATACCACTCGGACTCTCCCCAGGGTATGTCATTTCAGATAACGCCAACAATATAGTGCGAGCATTACAGCTGGGTGATTTCCAACATATTCCCTGTTTTGCTCACACCATCAACTTGGTGGTGCAGAGCTTCCTACGAAATAACCGTGAGGTGCAGGAGATGCTTTCGGTGGCCCGTAAAATTTCAGGCCATTTCAGGCATTCAGCCACAGCATGTAGGAGATTACAGCAGCTCCAAGAGCAGTTTAACTTGCCCTGCCACCAACTTAAGCAAGAGGTGGTAACTCGGTGGAATTCCACCCTGTACATGCTTCAGAGGATGGAGGAACAGCGCAAAGCCATCCAAGCATATTGCACAAGTCATGACATTGGGAAAGGAGGGGGGATGTATTTCACTCTTGCACAGTGGGGAATCCTTTCAGTGCTGTGCAAGGTGCTGAAACCATTTGAAGTTGTGACATGTGAGGTCAGTGCAGACTCTGCTAGTTTGAGCCAAGTCATTCCTTTAATTAGACTATTGGAAAAGCAGCTTGAGAAAATGAAGGAGGAGCTGAAAGCAAGCAATTCAGCAAAGTATGTTGGCCTTGTCGATCAAGTACTTAATTCGCTTCACAATGATCCTCGAGTTATTAAGATCTTGAACTCGGATCAGTACGTTTTGGCCACTGTGCTTGATCCAAGGTTTAAAACCTACATTGAGTCTTTACTTGTAAATGAGCGAGATGTGAACTTTTGCAAGGAGCTATTGCTCAGCAAGTTGGCCGCTGAACTGGGCCTCGGCTTGACGACGTGTCCTCCTTCACTTTCTCAAGCTGTTGCTCGTAAAAAATTAAATTTCCAAAAAAGAAGCAGGGAAGACACAGGGGGCAGACCAGAACAATTTAACATCTGGGCTGGTTTGAAGGATTTTTCAAAAAAATGTGTCACTTTGCCCATAACTCCATCCAATATGAGTATAAACATGCAAAGGATGGTGGAGGATTACTTTCAAGAGGTAGTTGATATGGAAATGTCAGACAGTCCCTTTCCTTACTGGGAAGAAAAGCAGGCCATTTGGAAACCCATGTACAAACTTGCTTTGCAATACCTAAGCTGCCCACCCTCCAGTGTGTACTCTGAACGAGTGTTCAGCACAGCAGGGAACTTAGTCAGTGATCGCCGTAGAAGGTTACTTCCCAAAAATGTGGAGAAAATGATGTTTATAAAAATGAACTACATCTTCCACGAGGAAGGCCTTCACCATCCAAGACATCCAAGCACTGACTGTTCTCTAATGGCGGATTCAAGCGGCGATGAATTGATAGTCTGTGATGATGACGTACACACTGATGAGGGTGAGGATTAAGCTGAAGATGATGCCGATAACATCTTTTTAAAACTTTCTATGTAAGTGTAGGGTGCAATCTACCCCCAAAGAGGAAAGGGACTTGTGGCATTTCCATATCACATACCATCTTGAAAGGCTGCTGTTAGGGCAATTTATCCTTAAGGGTAGGGTGTCATAGACAGAGTGACCCTAAACTGGCTTTGTCCATTTTTCATAATATTGTACAGTCTATAATGGCTGAATTTTTGGGTATTTTATACAAGTGGAGGGGGGCCTAGAGAGACAGAGTGACCCCAAACTGTCTTTCTCCATGTCAATTAATATTGTACAGTCTATAATGGCTGAATTTTTTAGTATTTTATACAAGTGGAGGGGGGCCTAGAGAGACAGAAACCAAACTGGCTTTCTCCATGTCAATTAATATTGTACAGTCTATAATGGCTGAATTTTTTGGTATTTTATACAAGTGGAGGGGGGCCTAGAGAGACAGAGTGACCCCAAACTGTCTTTCTCCATGTCAATTAATATTGTACAGTCTATAATGGCTGAATTTTTTAGTATTTTATACAAGTGGAGGGGGGCCTTGAGAGACAGAAACCAAACTGGCTTTCTCCATGTCAATTAATATTGTACAGTCTATAATGGCTGAATTTTTTGGTATTTTATACAAGTGGAGGGGGGCCTTGAGAGACAGAAACCAAACTGGCTTTCTCCATGTCAATTAATATTGTACAGTCTATAATGGCTGAATTTTTTGGTATTTTATACAAGTGGAGGGGGGCCTTGAGAGACAGAAACCAAACTGGCTTTCTCCATGTCAATTAATATTGTACAGTCTATAATGGCTGAATTTTTTGTTTTTTTAAAAAAGTGGAGGGGGGCCTATAGAGACAGAAAGCAAACTGTCTTTTTCCATTTCTTTACATATTTAACTATAAGTGTAGGGTGTAATATACATTCAAAGACGATGGCTGCATTGCCAATATGCATAGATGGAGAGGAAGACAATCTGTTTTGTGTGTAGAATAAATGAAGGCCTACCAACGAAGAATTAAACAGTTTTTTTGGATGATTTATTACCTCAACAATTAGATTACTTATCTCTAAAACAGTTGGAGCACTAAATTGGGTTATTTTAGGCACAAAAACATGTATTTTCCAACAAAATAGCAAAACAAAACCAAACAAAACCAAAACCAAAACCAAAACACGCAATGGCGGTTTTGCAAAACCAAAACCAAAACCAAAACACGACGGTAATCCAGATCCAAAACCGAATCCAAAACCAAAACACGGGGGTCAGTGACCATCTCTACTGTACAGTCATGGCCAAAAGTTTTGAGAATGACACAATGAAAATGACACATATTATTTTTCACAGAGTCTGCTGCCTCAGTTTTTATGATGGCAATTTGCATATACTCCACAATGTCATAAAGAGTGATCAGATGAATTGCAATGAATTTCAAAGTCCCTCTTTGCCATGACAGTAAAGTTTATCCCAAAAACAAAATTTCCACCTCATTTCAGCCCTGCCACAAAAGGACCAGCTGACATCAGGTCAGTGATTGTCTTGTTAACACAGGTGAGAGTGTTGATGAGGACAAGGCTGGAGATCACTCTGTCATGCTGATTGAGTTTGAATAACAGACTGCCCGCTCTTGCCCCCTACCCAGCAGCTCTGGCCAGTGTGATAGCCCAGAGGGATCCATCCACAGAAACCCCGATCCATAGGAAGAGGTCAGGAGTACCAGCCAAGGTACATCCATAGGAAGAGGTCAGGAGTACCTCACAGCGTCAGTTACCCAGAAAAAACACGGTACTGGATGCCGGTAAAGGAGTCCAGTGGTGGCAGCATTTGTAAGCTCCTCCTAGGGTGTGTTTGGGATAACGAAAGGGAACGGTGGCAAAGTAAACCCAGCCGGTTCCCAGCAGCAACAGACATGGTGGCATAGGCGGTCCATCCTGTCACACACGGTATGCCCTGTTGTCACATATCCCCTTTTGGGCTTGTTGTCACATATCCCCTGTTGTCCCATATCACCTGTTGTCACATATCCCCTGTAGGTCCTGTTGTCACATATCTCCTGTTGTCACATATCCCCTGTTGGACCTGTTGTCACATATCCCCTGTTGGGTCTGTTGTCACATATCCCCTGTTGGTCCTGTTGTCACATATCCCCCATTGGTCTTCTTGTCACATATTTCCTGTTGTCACATATCCCCTGTTATCACATATCCCCTGTTGGTCCTGTTGCCACAGATCTCCTGTTGTCACATATCCCCTGTTGTCACATATCCCCTGTTGGGTCTGTTGTCACATATCTCCTATTGTCACATATCCCCTGTGACTGGATCACTGATAAATAATTTCTGGTATGAATTTAGTTAAAGGAAATAGCGCAGGGAGCATATTTATATAATTACATATGCACTTATTTTTTGTATTGTATATATTCTGAGACAGGAAATCGTTATTTCTGAGACCAGGGTAGAAACTGTTTTTTTCCTGTTTTCACCTTACTAAAGGATATGCCTTATTTCTGATGCATATATCTGATACAATAGGCCTTTGTGGGTGGAGGTCTTGGGTGCATTGGGATGTATTTTGTATGGAAGTGCCATTGTTTGGGATTTGTTAGGTTGCTAGTGGAAACCTCCAATTAGGCACATGTGGAAGGGAGTCTGATAGCAGGAATGGCTAACGAAGTTTTGCGATGAAGTTTCAAGCCTGCTCTGGCCAATGGCCCAGCAGGGGGTTGTTACTGTGTGGCCTTTTGTCCAGAGTGAATTTCATAGATAAGCGCAAATTTTGTTAGCTTTGCAATGCATGTAAATCCATGTTTGTGGAAATAGGGTACACCCCGATGCTAAAAATAGCCTGTGTCTGAAATGTATAAAAGACACTAGCTTGTATTTGAAAATTGTTCTTCTGATTTCAACATTTGACCTGATCACCGGTACCACTAACCAGTGTGAGCAAGTAAACATCTTGGTTCAAAGACCTGCTTGGAAACATCTTCAATATTGTTGTATTCCTGTGACCTGCAAATTAAACCCTAAATCTAATCCGTTCTCCAGAGGTTTGGACCCAATCTTTTCCAGTACCACTGCTCTGCCTGCTACCCAGCAGCCCTGGTCAGTGTGGTAGTCCAGGGGGGGATCAATCCACAGCAATCCTGATCTATTGTGAGAGGTCAGGGGTACCAGCCCATGTACACCAGCAACGAGGTACGCTAGCAACGTCAGCTACCCAGAAGTAACCTGGTTCTAGATACCGGTATAGGAGTTCAGTGGTGGCAGCCTTTGTAAGCCCCTCCTACTGCTGCAAGAGGGCGCAATTGGGATAACGAAAGGGAACGGTGGCAAAGTAAACCCAGCCAGTTTCCAGCAACAACAGACAGGGTGGCATAGGCGGTCCATCCTGTCACATCCCCTGTTTGACCTGTTGTCACATATCCCGTTGTCACATAACCCCTGTCGGTCCTGTTGTCACATATCTCCTGTTGTCACATATCCCCTGTTGTCACATATCCCCTGTTGGTCCTGTTGTCACATATCACCTGTTGGGCCTGTTGTCACATATCCCCTGTTGGTCCTGTTTTCACATATCACCTGTTGGGCCTGTTGTCACATATCACCTGTTGGGCCTGTTGTCACATATCTCCTGTTGTCACATATCCCCTGTTGTCACATATCCCCTGTTGGTCCTGTTTTCACATATCACCTGTTGGGCCTGTTGTCACATATCACCTGTTGTCACATATCCCCTGTTGTCACATATCCCCTGTTGGTCCTGTTGTCACATATCACCTGTTGGGCTTGTTGTCACATATCCCCTGTTGTCCCATATCACCTGTTGTCACATATCTCCTGTAGGTCCTGTTGTCACATATCTCCTGTTGTCACATATCCCCTGTTGGACCTGTTGTCACATATCCCCTGTTGGGTCTGTTGTCACATATCCCCTGTTGGTCCTGTTGTCACATATCCCCCATTGGTCCTCTTGTCACATATTTCCTGTTGTCACATATCCCCTGTTATCACATATCCCCTGTTGGTCCTGTTGCCACAGATCTCCTGTTGTCACATATCCCCTGTTGTCACATATCCCCTGTTGGGTCTGTTGTCACATATCTCCTATTGTCACATATCCCCTGTGACTGGATCACTGATAAATAATTTCTGGTATGAATTTAGTTAAAGGAAATAGCGCAGGGAGCATATTTATATAATTACATATGCACTTATTTTTTGTATTGTATATATTCTGAGACAGGAAATCGTTATTTCTGAGACCAGGGTAGAAACTGTTTTTTTCCTGTTTTCACCTTACTAAAGGATATGCCTTATTTCTGATGCATATATCTGATACAATAGGCCTTTGTGGGTGGAGGTCTTGGGTGCATTGGGATGTATTTTGTATGGAAGTGCCATTGTTTGGGATTTGTTAGGTTGCTAGTGGAAACCTCCAATTAGGCACATGTGGAAGGGAGTCTGATAGCAGGAATGGCTAACGAAGTTTTGCGATGAAGTTTCAAGCCTGCTCTGGCCAATGGCCCAGCAGGGGGTTGTTACTGTGTGGCCTTTTGTCCAGAGTGAATTTCATAGATAAGCGCAAATTTTGTTAGCTTTGCAATGCATGTAAATCCATGTTTGTGGAAATAGGGTACACCCCGATGCTAAAAATAGCCTGTGTCTGAAATGTATAAAAGACACTAGCTTGTATTTGAAAATTGTTCTTCTGATTTCAACATTTGACCTGATCACCGGTACCACTAACCAGTGTGAGCAAGTAAACATCTTGGTTCAAAGACCTGCTTGGAAACATCTTCAATATTGTTGTATTCCTGTGACCTGCAAATTAAACCCTAAATCTAATTCGTTCTCCAGAGGTTTGGACCCAATCTTTTCCAGTACCACTGCTCTGCCTGCTACCCAGCAGCCCTGGTCGGTGTGGTAGTCCAGGGGGGGATCAATCCACAGCAATCCTGATCTATTGTGAGAGGTCAGGGGTACCAGCCCATGTACACCAGCAACGAGGTACGCTAGCAACGTCAGCTACCCAGAAGTAACCCGGTTCTAGATACCGGTATAGGAGTCCAGTGGTGGCAGCCTTTGTAAGCCCCTCCTACTGCTGCAAGAGGGCGCATTTGGGATAACGAAAGGGAACGGTGGCAAAGTAAGCCCAGCCAGTTTCCAGCAACAACAGACAGGGTGGCATAGGCGGTCCATCCTGTCACATCCCCTGTTTGACCTGTTGTCACATATCCCGTTGTCACATAACCCCTGTCGGTCCTGTTGTCACATATCTCCTGTTGTCACATATCCCCTGTTGTCACATATCCCCTGTTGGTCCTGTTGTCACATATCACCTGTTGGGCCTGTTGTCACATATCCCCTGTTGGTCCTGTTTTCACATATCACCTGTTGGGCCTGTTGTCACATATCACCTGTTGGGCCTGTTGTCACATATCTCCTGTTGTCACATATCCCCTGTTGTCACATATCCCCTGTTGGTCCTGTTTTCACATATCACCTGTTGGGCCTGTTGTCACATATCACCTGTTGTCACATATCCCCTGTTGTCACATATCCCCTGTTGGTCCTGTTGTCACATATCACCTGTTGGGCTTGTTGTCACATATCCCCTGTTGTCCCATATCACCTGTTGTCACATATCTCCTGTAGGTCCTGTTGTCACATATCTCCTGTTGTCACATATCCCCTGTTGGACCTGTTGTCACATATCCCCTGTTGGGTCTGTTGTCACATATCCCCTGTTGGTCCTGTTGTCACATATCCCCCATTGGTCCTCTTGTCACATATTTCCTGTTGTCACATATCCCCTGTTATCACATATCCCCTGTTGGTCCTGTTGCCACAGATCTCCTGTTGTCACATATCCCCTGTTGTCACATATCCCCTGTTGGGTCTGTTGTCACATATCTCCTATTGTCACATATCCCCTGTGACTGGATCACTGATAAATAATTTCTGGTATGAATTTAGTTAAAGGAAATAGCGCAGGGAGCATATTTATATAATTACATATGCACTTATTTTTTGTATTGTATATATTCTGAGACAGGAAATCGTTATTTCTGAGACCAGGGTAGAAACTGTTTTTTTCCTGTTTTCACCTTACTAAAGGATATGCCTTATTTCTGATGCATATATCTGATACAATAGGCCTTTGTGGGTGGAGGTCTTGGGTGCATTGGGATGTATTTTGTATGGAAGTGCCATTGTTTGGGATTTGTTAGGTTGCTAGTGGAAACCTCCAATTAGGCACATGTGGAAGGGAGTCTGATAGCAGGAATGGCTAACGAAGTTTTGCGATGAAGTTTCAAGCCTGCTCTGGCCAATGGCCCAGCAGGGGGTTGTTACTGTGTGGCCTTTTGTCCAGAGTGAATTTCATAGATAAGCGCAAATTTTGTTAGCTTTGCAATGCATGTAAATCCATGTTTGTGGAAATAGGGTACACCCCGATGCTAAAAATAGCCTGTGTCTGAAATGTATAAAAGACACTAGCTTGTATTTGAAAATTGTTCTTCTGATTTCAACATTTGACCTGATCACCGGTACCACTAACCAGTGTGAGCAAGTAAACATCTTGGTTCAAAGACCTGCTTGGAAACATCTTCAATATTGTTGTATTCCTGTGACCTGCAAATTAAACCCTAAATCTAATTCGTTCTCCAGAGGTTTGGACCCAATCTTTTCCAGTACCACTGCTCTGCCTGCTACCCAGCAGCCCTGGTCAGTGTGGTAGTCCAGGGGGGGATCAATCCACAGCAATCCTGATCTATTGTGAGAGGTCAGGGGTACCAGCCCATGTACACCAGCAACGAGGTACGCTAGCAACGTCAGCTACCCAGAAGTAACCCGGTTCTAGATACTGGTATAGGAGTCCAGTGGTGGCAGCCTTTGTAAGCCCCTCCTACTGCTGCAAGAGGGCGCATTTGGGATAACGAAAGGGAACGGTGGCAAAGTAAGCCCAGCCAGTTTCCAGCAACAACAGACAGGGTGGCATAGGCGGTCCATCCTGTCACATCCCCTGTTTGACCTGTTGTCACATATCCCGTTGTCACATAACCCCTGTCGGTCCTGTTGTCACATATCCCCTGTTGGTCCTGTTGTCACATATCACCTGTTGGGCCTGTTGTCACATATCCCCTATTTGTCCTGTTTTACATATCACCTGTTGGGCCTGTTGTCACATATCACCTGTTGGGCCTGTTGTCACATATCTCCTGTTGTCACATATCCCCTGTTGTCACATATCCCCTGTTGGTCCTGTTTTCACATATCACCTGTTGGGCCTGTTGTCACATATCACCTGTTGTCACATATCCCCTGTTGTCACATATCCCCTGTTGGTCCTGTTGTCACATATCACCTGTTGGGCTTGTTGTCACATATCCCCTGTTGTCCCATATCACCTGTTGTCACATATCTCCTGTAGGTCCTGTTGTCACATATCTCCTGTTGTCACATATCCCCTGTTGGACCTGTTGTCACATATCCCCTGTTGGGTCTGTTGTCACATATCCCCTGTTGGTCCTGTTGTCACATATCCCCCATTGGTCCTCTTGTCACATATTTCCTGTTGTCACATATCCCCTGTTGGTCCTGTTGCCACAGATCTCCTGTTGTCACATATCCCCTGTTGTCACATATCCCCTGTTGGGTCTGTTGTCACATATCTCCTATTGTCACATATCTCCTGTGACTGGATCACTGATAAATAATTTCTGGTATGAATTTAGTTAAAGGAAATAGCGCAGGGGGCATATTTATATAATTACATATGCACTTATTTTTTGTATTGTATATATTCTGAGACAGGAAATCGTTATTTCTGAGACCAGGGTAGAAACTGTTTTTTTCCTGTTTTCACCTTACTAAAGGATATGCCTTATTTCTGATGCATATATCTGATACAATAGGCCTATGTGGGTGGAGGTCTTGGGTGCATTGGGATGTATTTTGTATGGAAGTGCCATTGTTTGGGATTTGTTAGGTTGCTAGTGGAAACCTCCAATTAGGCACATGTGGAAGGGAGTCTGATAGCAGGAATGGCTAACGAAGTTTTGCAATGAAGTTTCAAGCCTGCTCTGGCCAATGGCCCAGCAGGGGGTTGTTACTGTGTGGCCTTTTGTCCAGAGTGAATTTCATAGATAAGCGCAAATTTTGTTAGCTTTTCAATGCATGTTTGTGGAAATAGGGTACACCCCGATGCTAAAAATAGCCTGTGTCTGAAATGTATAAAAGACACTAGCTTGTATTTGAAAATTGTTCTTCTGATTTCAACATTTGACCTGATCACCGGTACCACTAACCAGTGTGAGCAAGTAAACATCTTGGTTCAAAGACCTGCTTGGAAACATCTTCAATATTGTTGTATTCCTGTGACCTGCAAATTAAACCCTAAATCTAATCCGTTCTCCAGAGGTTTGGACCCAATCTTTTCCAGTACCACTGCTCTGCCTGCTACCCAGCAGCCCTGGTCAGTGTGGTAGTCCAGGGGGGATCAATCCACAGCAATCCTGATCTATTGTGAGAGGTCAGGGGTACCAGCCCATGTACACCAGCAACGAGGTATGCTAGCAACGTCAGCTACCCAGAAGTAACCCGGTTCTAGATACCGGTATAGGAGTCCAGTGGTGGCAGCCTTTGTAAGCCCCTCCTACTGCTGCAAGAGGGCGCATTTGGGATAACGAAAGGGAACGGTGGCAAAGTAAGCCAAGCCAGTTTCCAGCAACAACAGACAGGGTGGCATAGGCGGTCCATCCTGTCACATCCCCTGTTTGACCTGTTGTCACATATCCCGTTGTCACATAACCCCTGTCGGTCCTGTTGTCACATATCTCCTGTTGTCACATATCCCCTGTTGTCACATATCCCCTGTTGGTCCTGTTGTCACATATCTCCTGTTGTCATGTTGTCACATATCCCCTGTTGTCACATATCCCCTGTTGGTCCTGTTTTCACATATCACCTGTTGGGCCTGTTGTCACATATCACCTGTTGTCACATATCCCCTGTTGTCACATATCCCCTGTTGGTCCTGTTGTCACATATCACCTGTTGGGCTTGTTGTCACATATCCCCTGTTGTCCCATATCACCTGTTGTCACATATCCCCTGTAGGTCCTGTTGTCACATATCTCCTGTTGTCACATATCCCCTGTTGGACCTGTTGTCACATATCCCCTGTTGGGTCTGTTGTCACATATCCCCTGTTGGTCCTGTTGTCACATATCCCCCATTGGTCCTCTTGTCACATATTTCCTGTTGTCACATATCCCCTGTTATCACATATCCCCTGTTGGTCCTGTTGCCACAGATCTCCTGTTGTCACATATCCCCTGTTGTCACATATCCCCTGTTGGGTCTGTTGTCACATATCTCCTATTGTCACATATCCCCTGTGACTGGATCACTGATAAATAATTTCTGGTATGAATTTAGTTAAAGGAAATAGCGCAGGGGGCATATTTATATAATTACATATGCACTTATTTTTTGTATTGTATATATTCTGAGACAGGAAATCGTTATTTCTGAGACCAGGGTAGAAACTGTTTTTTTCCTGTTTGCACCTTACTAAAGGATATGCCTTATTTCTGATGCATATATCTGATACAATAACCCCTGTCGGTCCTGTTGTCACATATCTCCTGTTGTCACATATCCCCTGTTGTCACATATCCCCTGTTGGTCCTGTTGTCACATATCACCTGTTGGGCCTGTTGTCACATATCCCCTGTTGGTCCTGTTGTCACATATCACCTGTTGGGCCTGTTGTCACATATCACCTGTTGGGCCTGTTGTCACATATCTCCTGTTGTCACATATCCCCTGTTGTCACATATCCCCTGTTGGGCCTGTTGTCACATATCACCTGTTGGGCCTGTTGTCACATATCTCCTGTTGTCACATATCCCCTGTTGTCACATATCCCCTGTTGGTCCTGTTGTCACATATCACCTGTTGGGCCTGTTGTCACATATCACCTGTTGGGCTTGTTGTCACATATCCCCTGTTGGTCCTGTTGTCACATATCACCTGTTGTCACATATCACCTGTTGGGCCTGTTGTCACATATCACCTGTTGGGCCTGTTGTCACATATCTCCTGTTGTCACATATCCCCTGTTGTCACATATCCCCTGTTGGGCCTGTTGTCACATATCACCTGTTGGGCCTGTTGTCACATATCACCTGTTGTCACATATCTCCTGTTGTCACATATCCCCTGTTGTCACATATCCCCTGTTGGTCCTGTTGTCACATATCACCTGTTGGGCTTGTTGTCACATATCCCCTGTTGGTCCTGTTGTCACATATCCCCTGTTGGTCCTGTTGTCACATATCACCTGTTGCGCCTGTTGTCACATATCCCCTGTTGGTCCTGTTGTCACATATCACCTGTTGTCACATATCCCCTGTTGGTTCTGTTGTCACATATCACCTGTTGGGCTTGTTGTCACATATCCCCTGTTGGTCCTGTTGTCACATATCACCTGTTGGGCCTGTTGTCACATATCACCTGTTGGGCCTGTTGTCACGTACCCCCTTTTGTCACATATCCCCTGTTGTGCTGAGCGCCGCTGACATCCGTCTGGGACTGTGTGGAAGTTGGTATAGCACGAGTCACACACAGCCTCTGTAGACGCAGCCTCCACCCCACTCAGTAACAGGCAGCCTCGCAATTGGCTGCCTGTTGCTTTCCAATGACAGGACTGCCCCATGGCATCCAGGGAGGCCTCACCACCCTCCCAAAATAAAAAAAAGTTATTTTTTTTTTTACTCCTGGCTGGCCTATTTCTGTGGAGAGGCCTGGGGCTGCAGCCCCATCAAGCCCATTGTTAATCCAGCTATTGTGCATGTGTGGCTAAGGTCGCGCAGGTGCATAGTGAAGGGACACAGCAAAGCATTAGAAGCACCTTCTCCCACAACGAAGGCGTCCTATGAACTCCATTACAAAGGTAAGCTAACGCCATCTTGGCGTTAGTTTTTAAAGGCTGGCAGTGCTTTACACCACTTGATAAATTAGGTCACATTGTTGTCCCTATAGAAGTCTACAGGGACCGCATTGACCAGCGTTACCCTGGTCAAGGCAATCTCTGATTTTTGTCTACTTTAACCCATTGATAAATTAAAAGAAGAGCTGCGATGGACATTTTCTGGAGAAAACACCTGTGACAGTTTTTTTCTCTGATTTATGGCTAATTGCAGCTTAGTAAATAGACCCCTAAGTGTGGTGACCTAGTCTAATAAGAGTGGTAAAATATAGCTCTAATGTTTATAGCTTGTGATGTTGTAATCTCTATATTAGCAGTTTTGTTTGTAGCCAATTATACAAGTGATGAGAGTGGGGTGTTTATGGCAATCTATCCAACGCACAGAGTGCTGTGCAATGTTATAAGCTTGTAAGTTTTGTAGATCAGTAGTATGCCCAGGACAGCACAGTACGTAATGTAGTTGACACTTGCATGGTAAAGCACAATGCTCAGGATGAGGGAAATGTTTTATAGCTCTTATAAAAGCCTTTTTGCTTGAGTTTGAAGATTCTGTGGTGTTCTTTTTCCATTTGTAGAGTGCAACTGTGGATAGGGATGGGGTGTATGGAGCATAACAGAGGAGTAGAATGTCCAATCCACTCTCCCGATATGGTTCATACACCCCATCAGGGAGGAGCAAAGATTCTCTGCGCACTACGCAAACGATCAACCTACAGCCCCCCAAATACCCACACCCTCACACACTTACCTCTTCCTTGCTGGCAGGTAAGGCTGCAGTCCAAATTCACTAATATCTGATGCAAAAGGCAGTGATTTCTAGAGAGGGGTGGTTCCAAATGTTAGCTTTAAAAACAAAGCAAAAAAAAACCTTGTGACAATGACCTGGCAACAGCCACATCCCTCTCCCTACACATTACACCAATACCACCGCCACCACCTGTACCCACACAGTACACCAATAACACCGCCATCCCTATACCCACACATTACACCAATACCACCGCCACCACCTGTACCCACACAGTACACCAATAGCACCGCCATCCCTATACCCACACATTACACCAATACCACCGCCACCACCTGTACCCACACATTACACCAATAACACCGCCATCCCTATACCCACACATTACACCAATACCACCGCCACCACCTGTACCCACACAGTACACCAATAACACCGCCATCCCTATACCCACACATTACACCAATACCACCGCCA
Source organism: Mixophyes australis (assembly GCA_036250195.1). Taxonomy (NCBI): domain Eukaryota; kingdom Metazoa; phylum Chordata; class Amphibia; order Anura; family Limnodynastidae; genus Mixophyes; species Mixophyes australis. Next base: position 498,082,499 of record JAVHZZ010000001.1, read on the forward strand.
CCACCTGTACCCACACATTACACCAATACCACCGCCATCCCTATACTCACACATTACACCAATAACACCGCCATCCCTATACCCACACATTACACCAATAACACCGCCATCCCTATACCCACACATTACACCAATACCACCGCCACCACCTGTACCCACACAGTACACCAATAACACCGCCATTCCTATACCCACACAGTACACCAATACCACCGCCACCACCTGTACCCACACAGTACACCAATAACACCGCCATCCCTATACCCACACATTAAACCAATACCACCACCACCACCTGTACCCACACAGTACACCAATAGCACCGCCATCCTTATACCCACACAGTACACCAATAGCACCGCCATCCCTATACCCACACATTAAACCAATACCACCACCACCACCTGTACCCACACAGTACACCAATAGCACCACCATCCTTATACACACACATTACACCAATAGCACCACCATCCCTATACCCACACAATACACCAATAGCACCAACGTCCCTATACCCACACATTACACCAATACCACCGCCACCACCTGTACCCACACAGTACACCACCGCCACCACCTGTACCCACACATTACATCAATAGCACCGCCATCCCTATACCCACACATTACACCAATACCACCACCAACACCTGTACCCACACAGTACACCAATAGCACCACCATCCTTATACACACACAGTACACCAATAGCACCGCCATCCCAAAACCCACACATTACATAAGTACCCCCGCCACCATCCATACCCACACACAACGCGCAGACATATGGGCAGACACAAGGTGACTATGGGGATGGCTGTGGTCAGACACAGGGTGACTATGGGGGTGGCTTTGGAAGGACACAGGGTGACTATGGGGGTGGCTGTAGGCAGACACAGGGTGACTATGGGGGTGGCTTTGGAAGGACACAGGGTGACTATGGGGGTGGCTTTGGAAGGACACAGGGTGACTATGGGGGTGGCAGTGGGCAGACACAGGGTGACTATGGGGGTGGCAGTGGGCAGACAGAGGGTAACTATGGGGGTGGCTGTGGGACGGTGGTAGTCAGCATATTGATGCCGACTACACCGACAAGACGTACCACATCATGATGATTCCGAAGGGCTCCTTTCCGACGATCTTCGCTGACGACTACTGTTGAAAGCGAGTTGAGGCAATGACGAAGACGTAATAAGCCGGCTGCTCTTCATGACGTCGGTCACCATGACGCTATCAGTGCTGTTAATTGTGTAATGTAAGTATGCGCCTATGTACAATGTAGTTTACAAAGACTTCTACATTGTACATAGGCGCATACTTACATTACATCAACAGCATCGATAACCCTGTCGTCATGGTGACTGACGTCATGCTTCAAGTCACTTTTAATGTACCCCACCCCTGTGAGCAGACACAGGGTGACTATGGGGGTGGCTGTGGGCAGACACAGGGTGACTATGGGCTGTCACAGGGTGACTATGGGGGTGGCTGTGGGCAGACACAGGGTGACTATGGGCTGTCACAGGGTGACTATGGGGGTGGCTGTGGGCAGACACAGGGTGACTATGGGCTGTCACAGGGTGACTATGGGGGTGGCTGTGGGCAGACACAGGGTGACTATGGGCTGTCACAGGGTGACTATGGGGGTGGCTGTGGGCAGACACAGGGTGACTATGGGCTGTCACAGGGTGACTATGGGGGTGGCTGTGGGCAGACACAGGGTGACTATGGGCTGTCACAGGGTGACTATGGGGGTGGCTGTGGGCAGACACAGGGTGACTATGGGCTGTCACAGGGTGACTATAGGGGTGGCTGTGGGCAGACACAGGGTGACTATGGGCTGTCACAGGGTGACTATAGGGGTGGCTGTGGGCAGACACAGGGTGACTATGAGCAGTCACAGGGTGACTATGGGCTGTCACAGGGTGACTATGGGGGTGGCTGTGGGCAGACACAGGGTGACTATGGGCTGTCACAGGGTGACTATAGGGGTGGCTGTGGGCAGACACAGGGTGACTATGGGCTGTCACAGGGTGACTATAGGGGTGGCTGTGGGCAGACACAGGGTGACTATGAGCAGTCACAGGGTGACTATGGGCTGTCACAGGGTGACTATGGGGGTGGCTGTGGGCAGACACAGGGTGACTATGGGCAGACACAGGGTGACTATGGGCTGTCACAGGGTGACTATAGGGGTGGCTGTGGGCAGACACAGGGTGACTATGGGCTGTCACAGGGTGACTATAGGGGTGGCTGTGGGCAGACACAGGGTGACTATGGGCTGTCACAGGGTGACTATAGGGGTGGCTGTGGGCAGACACAGGGTGACTATGGGCTGTCACAGGGTGACTATGGGGGTGGCTGTGGGCAGACACAGGGTGACTATGGGCTGTCACAGGGTGACTATGGGGGTGGCTGTGGGCAGACACAGGGTGACTATGGGCTGTCACAGGGTGACTATAGGGGTGGCTGTGGGCAGACACAGGGTGACTATGAGCAGTCACAGGGTGACTATGGGCTGTCACAGGGTGACTATGGGGGTGGCTGTGGGCAGACACAGGGTGACTATGGGCTGTCACAGGGTGACTATAGGGGTGGCTGTGGGCAGACACAGGGTGACTATGGGCTGTCACAGGGTGACTATAGGGGTGGCTGTGGGCAGACACAGGGTGACTATGAGCAGTCACAGGGTGACTATGGGGGTGGATTTGGACAGAGAAAGTCACACAGGTCAGTGTAAATATATAAATAAGACAATGCTGTGCTGAGAACACAAACACTGGCTCTGTCTATTGCAGAGCCGTAACTTAAAATTTTAGCGCCTGGGGTGAGAAACAAAGATGTCTCCCCCCGAGGTCTCAATTTTAACCAAATGAATCTCAAATATTAATAAACTGTGCCCCCCTTTAGCGTTGCACCCTGGGCAGTTGACCCTATCGCACAGCCCTGGTTACGGCCCTAGTCTATTGTTTGGAGCCAAGGGAAGTACAAGGACTTGCTGGACAGGTTGTGACAGCTGATATTGTACCTGATGGGAGCTCCTGCAGACTAAGGCTTCAGCACTGGGATACAGGGACACTTGTGGCTCCAGCACCAGGTGTAGCCCCCGCTGTGTGGTACAGCACTGACAGGTCATCAGTGATTTAGGCAGCTCCTGGGAGAAGCAGACTGATACTGTGGATCCTCTGTGCAGCCATCTGCGGGGTGATGCTGCGGTCATCGGGGAGAGGTGAGTGCGCTGCTGGGCTGGGGGTTAGGGGCACAGTTGGGTGATCGACTTGCACCTGTCACAGGACTCACATTGTCCATCACTTAACCCCTGTTGTGCCAGCACCTCCAAGCCTAATGGGCTGCCTGATCCTTGGTGTCCACATATTGGGTTAAACCTGTCCCCATCGTTTCCGGGTGGGGTTCTCCTCTAATACATTGGGTAGTTGTGCTGTCATTGTGCTCCCACAGTGCACTAGATTGTGTTTGTCAGCTATTTGTGCACAGTTTGTACACAACAAGTCAGGCAGGTCAGGTTTGGGTGCTATCAGGATTAAGTCCTTGCGGGTCACTTGCTGGAAGATGACGTCTCTTGTTTTTAATCTAAGTTGAAAATGTTAAAGTACAGCTAGAAGAACTGAGGAAAGAGGCCTCATGTAGCTGGGACCGAACAAACGCCTATATAAATATGGTGCAGCCTAGAACATACCGGATTGGGAACAAATATAGTTTTTTAACAAATACAATCTAGGAGGTGAAATGCAAGTACTCTCCCCAACACCAGTAACTATATAACTATACAAGGCACAATTGTGGCACAGTGGTTAGCATTGCTGCCTCACAGCGCTGAGGTCATGAGTTTAATTCCAGCCAGGACTCTATCTTTGTGGAGTTTGTATGTTCTTCCTGTGTTAGTGTTGGTTTCCTCTGTGTGCTCCCGTTTCTTGCCACACCGAAAACATTCTGTAAACATACTTCTGACATAATGGAGCCTAGTGGTAGATAATGTAGATTGTAAGCTCCAATGGAGCAGATACTGATGTGAATGATTACATATTCTCTGTACAGCGCTGTGTAATATGATTGGTGCTATATACATAATAATATATAACATGGTGAATGTGAGCAGGATGAATCCGACCCTGGGTTAGATACATGTTGGAGCTGCTGTGATTATTCAGGCTGAGCCCAGCCATGACAGGAGCAGGGTGATTGGGATGACAGGACCCCCCTGTGGCTGGTGAGGAGGGAGAGCGCAGCCCAGCAGTCTGTTCAGTCTATTTCCTGCCTGTCACACCGGATCTCATCTCCCTGAAGGCCACCGCGTCACGCTCCGTACACCAGTCACAAAAGGTTATTACTAGAAATGGTAGATAAACCCCGACAGCCTTAATTTAAGCTAATACAAAGGTGCCCTCCGAGCTACATCTTCCCGGTGTCTGTAGTCCTCATGTAAGACCCATTCTTACATGGCACAGACCCTGACCGTGAGATAGAGCCCAGATCTCGTATAGCTGTCTCTGCACACAGAGACAGCTATACTGTATGCCTGCTCAGTGATTGGTCCAGACAGGTATACTGTATGCCTGCTCAGTGATTGGTCCAGACAGGTATACTGTATGCCTGCTCAGTGATTGGTCCAGGACAGCTATACTATATGCATGCTCAATGATTGGTCCAGGACAGCTATACTGTATGCCTGCTTAGTGATTGTTCCAGGACAGCTATACTATATGCATGCTCAATGATTGGTCCAGGACAGCTATACTGTATGCATGCTCAATGATTGGTCCGGAACAGCTATACTGTATGCCTGCTCAGTGATTGGTCCAGGACAGCTATACTGTATGCCTGCTCAGTGATTGGTCCAGACACCTATACTGTATGCATGCTCAGTGATTGGTCCAGACACCCATACTGTATGCATGCTCAGTGATTGGTCCAGACAGCTGTACTGTATGCATGCTCAGTGATTGGTCCAGGACACCTATACTGTATGCATGCTCAGTGATTGGTCCAGGACAGCTATACTGTATGCATGCTCAGTGATTGGTCCAGGACACCTATACTGTATGCATGCTCAGTGATTGGTCCAGACAGCTGTACTATATGCATGCTCAGTGATTGGTCCAGGACACCTATACTGTATGCATGCTCAGTGATTGGTCCAGGACAGCTATACTGTATGCATGCTCAATGATTGGTCCCAGGACATTTTAAAATAATGATTACACATCAAGCACTTCCCTTATTAGGTGTAATTCTCAGTAGCTCTCCTTAGGTTAGATGTATACACACTGGCACAGTACCACTTCTGTTATTATGTGTGCTGGGTGTAATTCTCAGTAACTTTCCATAGGTTAGATGTATACACACCGGCACAGTACCACTTCTCTTTCACCATTTGCACAGTGTCAATTATTTGTTTTTAATCCGTATGTTCTACTCCCCTTGCTGTGTATGCAGAGTTATTAGTATTTATTTTAAATGTGCATGTTTGGTGAATTGTGCAGTACAACTTCACTTGTATGGTTGCAGTTCACAGTACCTTCAGGGGCTGTAGATGCTTCTAGACTAGCGTTTCTGGAGCTGTCACATATGTGACTGACTAGCAGTCTCCGGTTTCACCGTCATGTACTGGGGATAGTCTGGACACTTCTTCATTACTGGATTGCTGACTTAACTCTGCCCAATATATTCACCTCTGACAGTCCAACCTGTTTCCTAGCACAAGTCAGAGTTGGTCTTTAGGTAACAAGCCCACTTTTTTCACCAATGAGCCAGCATTTTACATCCCCTCCAATCAGAAGCCTGGACACACTCTCTGAATGAGAGAATATCTTTCGCTACATTGGACTTTTATGTTTTCATTTTAAAGTACAGGGTTCTAAGGTGAGTGCACCCTGTGAGTGGGCCACTCCCTACTTCTGAGCTGCTTCCTCCCTACACGTCAGCACTCTAAGCTAAACATGAGAACCGAGAGTGACAATGTGCAGGAGGGAGATAGCTTAGCCCAGTAGGGACTAAAGAGTGGTTGGCAGATGAGTTACTACTGAACTGTACTATACCTCTCCACCGTCGCCTCTTATGTAGGGGCCACCAGTCTCAGTGTGCTGTTCTCTGGCATAGAGTGCCAGGAGCTGTGATGCACAGAGGATGACAGGAGTGTGGCCCAGGCTTCAGCCAGCATATGTGACTTAGCTGTTCTGATTTAGCTCTCTGATATGATGCAATGTTTGTAATGGGAAGTATTAGGAAGGAGAAGAAGTGTTATTTGAAAGTAGGGATTGTCTCATCTGCATGGCCTACATCATCTACCACTTCTGTAGTCTCGATAGCAAAGGCCAGAACTTTCTAACACCTTTCTGCTGTTAAAGATGCCCATGCGGGATGTTATTTTTGACCTAACTGACCACAAATTGCAGGGTCTGCGAGCGCAGAGCAACTGCAGATTCAACGTCCAATCAGAAATGTCCAGATGTAATAATTAGGTCAGACAACTAACTCATCATCTGACCACACTAGAGATGCCCAATGGGATCCATCCAGTTTCCGGTGCAGTGCTTGGGTCAAGTGGATGGACCGGAGTGAGCGACTCCTTAAGGGCTCTCTCTCTCTGTAATGTCCAAGTGTGGTCCATTGCACTTTGGTACATTAATGGAGGATTTGGATGCCAGCATAGGGATCGTTAAGCCGCAGTAGTATATATGTGGAGTTTGAAGGGAGAATCCACTTTTAATTGCTGCAGGCAATGTAGATGTGATATTTGTTTCTGTCTAATTGATAGAGGAAGGGAGAAGAGATTCCCTCGCAGAGACCCTGTGCTACTTGCATGAGTCACGTGTCCATATCCTACGCCCGGAGGCTGAGCTGGAGGTTTCCCGAGGGATCTGAGAGAGACATTCCCTATCTTGCAGTTTGCATTGCATTGAAATAATAATTAGACTCTCTATTCAGTATCTGTCAGTGATCCAATATAGGATAAATGAAATGTTCCCATGACAGCCATTTACAAGTGCTTGTCCCCCTCTGTCCCCGGACGCCAGTTCCCAGGATGTGCTACAGTAGTTGACGATGTCATTGTGCTGTATTATGACATTCTGGGTAATATTTCTTTAGAATATGTGTATTCTCATTAAAAACACAGGACAAGCGTCAATCACTCAGCTAAACATGTAACGTATTTAGATCTATCTCTCACACGGACTGCAGAAAGCCAGTGTGTATAAAATACGTGACCTTAGAATAATTAAGGCGATAATTGTTTTCTGACAACAAGGGGTCATCTGCTCTAATTGGACAGTACTAACTTGGAAGGCCCTAAATTAATATAACAGCTCCCTTGCAGATTGCAGATGATTGACTTAATATTTTAAAGAGGCATTATACCCATTATTGGGCATTAATATATATATAAAAGCTTATCAAGCTAATTATATAGTTGAAATACTGACACATTGCCATCTTGCTTAGAAGTGTGAAGCTTTTATTTATCTTGTATCACTGCATCCAGGACACAATCCACAGCCTGAGTGACAGGCTTGTTATGTCCTAGTTAACATAAATCTACTGTACATATTGATGGATACACACTCATTAGGTGATCAGTGATGCTGCAGCAACTTTGAAAGGAATTATCTGTCTTGTGATGATTTTGCTATTTGTATTTCCTGTGGTGGGGAGGCTGCAATGATTTCCTATAAAGCTGACCATTCAGGGTGTCATCTATTAAATAGGTTACATGTCTGTTCTTTCTTCAATGCCGTTACTCTCTGGAATTTTTAGGGCATGAGAAGGACTGAGACAGTATTTCCACCTACAGACAGCCTGTTTTGCCCTTGTTAGGACTCATCAGAGAAGGTTAACAGGATTACGGATTCTGGTTAGCATGTGACACGCTATATAGACAGCTTCTCTGAAACAATTAGATGATTTGGGGACATATTTAAGCTGATCCTTTGAGACAACCAGCAAGGCAGTCATCTATGAATAGATCTGTCATAGGTACATTGTAATATATGTATGAGTATATAAATGACATCTTCATTGCATTTAACCATGGCTTATTCTCTCTCTCTCTCCCTTTCTCCACAGCCTAATGGTCCTCTGGGAAATTCCGTCTCACAAGTGGGCACTTTGATTTAGAGACAGAACAACATCTGGAGTTTTGTGTAGTGAGGTTTCTCAGTCTTCTGCCACAGAAATGATCCCATGTATGCAAAGACTATTGAAGTCCTGTTTACCCCAAGATTCTGACCCAACTAGGGTCCCTGGCACACCATGACAGTCAGCACCTTCCTGCTCTGTTTAGAGCTGACAGACAGGTATCAACTTATGAACTAAGGGATGGCCTCTTTGGACCTGCCCTATCGTTGCCCAAGGTGCGGTGAGCACAAACGTTTCAGGAGTCTGTCCTCTTTGAGGGCCCACCTGGAATACAACCACACCTATGAGACCCTCTATGTCTTATCCAAAACCAATAGCATTTGTGATGCAACTGTCTTCCCCTTGACCAGTGAGGCTGCTTTGCTTACCCCAGCCCACCATAGGGACGTCTTTGAGAGCACATCTTTCCAGGGCAAGGAGCAGAGATTCACGCAGGACCTAGTTCAGGCAGAAAATTTTAGCCCAGCATCTTCTCGTTACACCCAGGAGGTGGAGATCCCTCTCGGTGAGATATTTACCAAGACGACTATGACGTCTCACTCCACCCCACCAGCAGCGGTGGCGGCAGCGGCCGCTGCATCTGCAGCTGTGGACGCTGCCTATGAGGAGGGTCTGGCCAGGTTGAAGGTGAGAGCGTTTGAGAAGCTGGAAGTGGACAAGCGGCTGGAGAAGCTGACGGAGGAGGTAGAACAAAAGATCGCCACACAGGTGGGAAGGCTGCAGGTGGAGCTGGAAAGAAAGAGTTCAGAGCTGGAGAAAGCCAAGCAGGAGAGCGTACGGCTTGGTCAGGAGAAGCAGGAGTTGGAGGACAGGGCCTCTGAGTTGACAAGGCAGGTGGACGTCAGTGTGGAGATGTTGGCCTCTCTGAAACAGGACCTGGTGCAGAAGGAGCAGGAGCTGACCAAGAAACAACAGTAAGCGTTTTATTCTTGTAGTCAGTGATCTCATGTGGGCTTTCGATATGTTCTTGGTCTGTTTATACCCTCGTTGTGGCATTCACAAAATCCCTAATGCAAAGCAATATGTGTTCAGAACTGTCACCATGACACAGCCATGAAGATGTAAGAAGTGTCCTTTCATTAATTCACTATTCTAAGTTTCTTCTGCAGCTTTATGACAACAGAATAACAAGTACATAACACACAGAGTGTCTAATCTCAGTGACAGTAACACAATTATACTCACATACCAATGATATCTCTCCGGGAAAGGTGGTACCAGTCACTGATTGTGCGCTCTGACACAATACATGGTCTGTGAGCTGGGAGTATATTGTGTCTCAGATATACAATACATTGTTTGAGTCACACTGTGTCTTATTAGTGATACAAGTGGCTTTGTCTCTGATTCCATGTTTTGTTGTAAAAGAAAGAAGCTCTGTCCTCAAATAGTATCTGTATATAATCCATGCTATTAAATGTATACCAACATGGTATTAATGAAAGATATAGTGTATATTAAATGTTAAATGTGAGATTTCATAACATATGAAATTCTGCAGAGTACTTTATTCATTTACATTTCAGGGATTTGTAGCTAGGCTCTGATATCTTTACGTGATATCCCATCTGTTATATGGCATAATGCTCAGTACTAATGATGGGGGCTTCACTGTTTCTGAGCTCAGTTATAGGTTCCAAATATTGCTCTGACCCCCCTGGTCAATACCACATGGCAAAGGACCCCCGCCTTGGTTGTCCAGGGACGCTAGTGTTCCTGAAGCTCAGAATCCCAATGCACTGAGATTAGCAGAATTCATGGGAACATTTTACAATATACAGGAACTATAAGGAAACTATGGGTCAGGGGTTATGGATACAATTACTGTTAGGACAGATGAGCGCCCCAGATTTCTGTTAGAAAATGATGGCAGTCATGAGGTCTATTCCCAACTCTGGAGCCGCCTTACAGGACTGTTGTCTGTTTGATAGATGTAAAAAAGTTGTAAATATAAAATGTTTTTTTTTTATCATTCCTTCAGACAATGCTGGATTTTATATCTGCTACACTGATATGTGACCTTATGTATCTGCAGTTATTAACAACCTATCTCAGTGACACAATTATTTACTGGCCAACAGTGGGTTATAAGGGGTTGGCCGTGAATTCAGGTACATTTGGGGAGTGGATCTTCTGTGCTGTAATGAATGAAGTTAAAGGCGTGTGAGGTTAAACATTGAAGACATTCTCAGATTATCAGATATGGATTGTGATAAAATGTTGAATAGGTGAAGACAGTGTCCATGGCTTGAGGAATGATAACCCACCACTGCTATTAACCCTTAGATAACCCCCTTACTGGACGCTGCTGTCCCTAAATGGTTAACACATGCCAGACGTTTCCCCTCTTCCCACGTGAAGCGAGTGTCATTGCACCTGATCTGCATCATGCAGATGACTGGAAGGTGCTAATTGTCTCACTTCAGCAGAGAGCTATATTTATATAGAGAGTGGAGGGATCTCTAACCCCCTTCCAGCCAGCGGAAGACATCTACATGCAGGAGCTCAGAACAGGCCAGAAGCGGCATCTGTCTGGTTGTGCTGTCTAAGAAGCCTCTTTCCTGGAGAGAAGCCCTGTTTCTGGGATGAGAGGCTGATAAAGGCTGTGGCACAGCTAAGTGCAGGCTGACACAACAATAGGTTTAGGGGCTCCAGACGTTTTCTATATGTCCTCAGTACTTACACTCTGTGAATACTGCTGGCTGGGTGTTCTCGCTGTAATCTCTTTGGTATTGCTCATAATGATAATCATGCTGCTATTTGTGACGAACCTGCAACTATTTTACATTTTCTTTTCTTTGCAAAAGTCTAGATTTAGTGCCAGTCACAATGTCCCAGCACAGACACAATACACTGAGCACACGGATTGTCTTAGTATTTCCCTGTAAATGTTGCTCTGTCTAAAAGGACAACATCCTCCAAATCAGCCCATGATTGCGGTGACTTTACATAGATCTCTACTGAAGTGTGTGCTTTATGGAATGAATGTCACAGAGACAGTGAGTATCACTCAGACAGATGGCACAATGAGGCACATTATATACACATTTATATAGAGAAATCCATCTCACTCCAAGACACTATTCTATAGAATCCCTCTTCCATATAGGACTAAAGGGAACAGTGGCTCACACTCAGCCTCACTTGTCAGTGTAGTGTATTCACTCTATAGGATAAATTAGAGACTGGTACTTGTAAAGCAACGGGCATGGTGTATGGTGTTACAACCCCTAAATCCGGCGGTTCCCAAAGTGTGCGCCGCGGCTCCCAGGGGTGCCGCGGCGCTGTCACTGCGTTGCCGCAGGCCAGCCATAGAAAAAAGAAAGAAAACAGAAACTTACCAATCCGTGCGGCGCCGGGACCCAGCAGCCTCCTCTCTCCCGCAGCAGCTGTCACTGAATATCGACATCAGTGACAGCTGTGGGAGAGAGGAGGCTGCTGGGTCCCGGCGCCGCGCGGATTGGTACGTTTCTGTTTTCTTTCTTTTTTCTATTGCTGGCGCCTGGCGCGGGGCAGAGTGAGAGGGATCGTAGCAGAGGAGGAGGACAGAGGGCAGAGGAGGAGGACAGAGGGCAGAGGAGGGGGACAGAGAGCAGAGGAGGGGGACAGAGAGCAGAGGAAAGGGACAGAGGGCAGAGGAGGAGGACAGAGGGCAGAGGAGGAGGACAGAGGGCAGAGGAGAGGGACAGAGAGCAGAGGAGGGGGACAGAGAGCAGAGGAGGGGGACAGAGGGCAGAGGAGGGGGACAGAGAGCAGAGGAGGGGGGCAGAGAGCAGAGGAGGGGGACAGAGGGCAGAGAAGGGGGACAGAGGGCAGAGAAGGGGGACAGAGGGCAGAGGAGGGGGACAGAGAGCAGAGGAGGAGGGCAGAGGAGGGGGACAGAGAGCAGAGGAAGAGGGCAGAGGAGGGGGGCAGAGGAGGGGGACAGCGTGACAGAGAGCAGAGGAGGGGGACAGCGTGACAGAGAGCAGAGGAGGGGGACAGAGGGCAGAGGAGGGGGACAGCGTGACAGAGCAGAGGAGGGGGACACAGGGCAGAGGAGGGGGACAGCGTGACAGAGAGCAGAATAGGGGGACAGAGGGCAGAGGAGGGGGACAGCGTGACAGAGGGCAAAGGAGGGGGACAGCGTGACAGAGGGCAGAGGAGGGGGACAGCATGACAGAGGACAGAGGAGGGGGACAGAGAGCAGAGGAGGAGGAGGACAGAGGGCAGAGGAGGGGGACAGAGAGCAGAGGAGGGGGACAGCGTGACAGAGGGCAGAGGAGGGGGACAGAGGACAGAGAAGGGGGACAGCGTGAGAGGGCAGAGGAGGGGGACAGCGTGAGAGAGGGCAGAAGAGGAGGACAGCATGAGAGAGGGCAGAGGATGGGGACAGCGTGACAGAGGGCAGAGGGAGGGGGACAGCGTGGCAGAGGGGGCAATGTGAGAGAGGGCAGTGTGTCTGGATGCAGAGGGGGCAGTGTGCCTGGATGCAGAGGGGCCAGTGTGCCTGGATGCAGAGGGGGCAGTGTGCCTGGTTGCAGAGGGGGTAGTGTGCCTGGTTGCAGAGGGGGCAGAGTGTCTGGATGCAGAGGGGCATTTTTGCATACAACTAAATAAGTATTTCTGTTGTGACCTAAATACTTATTACAATTTTTTGACCCAACTACTTCTAAAACAGGACTGCTCAGTAATTATTTTGGAGGGGTGCCTTGAAAAAATTTGGAGACTCTAAGGGTGCCACGAACTGAAAAAGTTTGGGAACCACTGCCTTAATCTAACCCATACCTGAACTGCACTTTTTAGGAAAGTTGTTATCAGGAAGTATCAGTGAGGTAACTATAACATATCCTTGGAAAAGTACTTCAGGGGTTAAATTCCACCTCCACATGGAACACTCAGAAGTTAAATGAATTAAGCTACCATTGTTATTTCTGTTTGCTCCCTATTGTCCACTAGTGAGCTATACAGAGAGCCAGGACCCGGACCCGGCAGGGGTCACGTGAGGGAAGTGACCTGGGGAGGGGGCTGGATAGCGTAAGCAGCCCACCAATCGAGGCCTTTTACAACTCCCCTGGGCAGACAGTTCCCAAGGTGGGATTAGGAGGTGATAAAAGAGGCTACCCTGGGAGCTGGACGAGTGTGACTAACTTTTGGCCAAGAGGTGATGCTCTGCCAGAGATGTGATGTGAATATCTTACTGGATTTATTTGAACTGATTTCCTCACCACGTATCTTCACAGTACTAATACTTGTCAATTTCATCAGTGTCCCGGGAGGTCCCAGACGGGGGGGGGTCAGGTGACAAGAGAAGGGGGCATGACACAGCAAAACGTATCATGTTGGCTACGATCGTGGCTTGTTGTCATCCGCGAAATGCGTCAGAAAGCCCATTTCACCCACTTTACTAGGAAATGGGCGAGATCCAGGAGAAAGACCAGTTCTCCCAGGGGTCCGGGATACCTACCCGAAATTTGCAAGTCTCCCGGACATTCATAGATGGTGGGAAATGCTGGCAACTTAAACCATACTGAGAATTAAGTGTATCTGTAATACCACGGAGACCTGATTCACAGCCAGCAGTAGATAATCCTGACATATGCCAATCCCTAGGGATGGTGACCTTTGAACAGGGACCAATCCCTACACAAAAAACTATTTTATTTATTTTACACAACATATTAAAATCATTGTTCTGTAAAGAGGTCAGCAAATCTGTGGGTTCCACCCAAACTTAAATTGTAAGTTTTCAATGGAATTATACTTTGGCGTTCAACCGTTTTTTTTTAGCTGGGACCCCAACTGTCTGTGTGCCATTCTGCAGACCCCAAAATCAGATTCTGGGATCCCACAGACTGTGTACCTCTTCTATAAAGTAGTTTGAATAAGAAGAGAAATATTGTGCAGCCTGGGAAATATTGAGGTGAGTTTTTGACGGGAGCTAATGTTTCTCTTGAAAGAAATGATCTCACCCTGACAGGAGAGGGCAGTGTTTCAGGGTCATGGTCTTATTAATGCAATTCAGAAGGGATTGCTTTAATATAGGATATGTGATCCACAATCAGATGGAGCAGTGGTTTGACGAGCGGTCCTGGTGGTCCTGGCAGAGAGGTCCTGGTGGTCCTGGCAGATAGGTCCTGGTGGTCCTGGCAGGTGCGGTCCTGGCAGAGCGGTCCTGGCTGAGAGGTCCTGGTGGTCCTGGCAGAGTGATCCTGGTGGTCCTGGCAGAGAGGTCCTGGTGGTCCTGACAGGTGCGGTCCTGGCAGAGCGGTCCTGGTAGAGAGATCCTGCTGGTCCTGCCAGTCAGGTCCCAGGGGTCCTGACAGGTGCGGTCCTGGTGGTCCTGGCAGAGCGGTCCAGGTGGTCCTGGCAGAGAGGTCCTGGTGGTCCTGGCAGGTGCAGTCCTGGTGGTCCTTGCAGGTGCCGTCTTCTCCACACACAGCTGAGGGTTCCTCTGAACCCTTCCACAATCACACATGATAGGCCTGGTGCTGAGGGCCCTGTGGTGCAATCGCTGGGCACTGCCCATATGCAGAAGAGCAGCTGTGGACAACGCTGGCACAGAGCTTTATAGCATTAGCTACAGAGAGAAGCCATGTGCAGAAATTCCAGCGCACATCACAGGAACATCCTGCTGTTAGCAGCCCGTTGTATGTATACAGCAGACAGTCATTATTCCTAAAGCAGAATTTGCTGTACATAAAAAGATGTTTAGTATCTATTGAGTAGCAGCTGCAGCGTCCAGGGTTAGTGTCCGGGTAAAGCTGTGGGTACATGGGAAGATCGTACTCACAGTGCTTGTATGTAACTGATGAAAGAAACACGATGGAAAGCGGCAGCAGACGCAGTGTAAGTGTCATATAAACAGCAGGAAGTGTCTATAGGTGGACCTCATTTCTCTGGTCCATATCTGCTGATGCTCCTCTTGTCTTACCTGGTGCCAACTATGGGGAGGTTTTAGGCTAAAATCAAATAAACTGGTCCCAATGACACCGCCGATGCTGTTCCAAGCACCAGATCTGTCATGCTTGTGGGGTGCCCCAACAGATCCAATCATTCCCTGGTCTGATAAAATACAGGAGGCCATGTGTGAGTCCCTGAGCAGCTATGGCAATAGTGACATCTACTGGGTATGGGAGGTACTACCACACAGATCTTTAATGTGCTCCACTTTCAGAGATGACTGTGTACATGGACTATGGAATTATTTTGTACAGATTAATGATTCCAGAACCTCTGCATTCACCCTCAGTACAATTCTCAACCCCACCTACTGGAAAAACAATGGAAGAGATGTGGCTTATATTTGGAATGAACATTTGAGACATCACATCTGCCATGAACACAATGTTGCATCTGCCCAGACAACTCTTTTCATTCGTAGTAACAGGTGCATTGTAAACCCCAAGGGCTTCTTCAGTGCAGTGTGACAAATGGAAGTTTCTGTGGGGTAAATGTATCAAGCTGCGAGTTACCAGTGGGTTTGAAAAGTGGAGGTGTTGCCCATAGCAACCAATCAGATTCTAGCTGTCATTTTGTATAATGTACTAAATAAATGATAACTAGAATGTGATTGGTTGCTATAGGCAACATCTCCACTTTTCAAACCGCTGGAAACTCACAGCTTGATACATTTACCCCCGTGAATGCTTTTAAAGTTCCACTTATTACACCCAAGTATCTCAGTATTCAAAGGAGATGTCTGTTTACCGGACCTCTCATGAAACGTATGGGGTTTGGAGAGCAGGACAGTTGGTCGCACACTGAAAAGTTTTGTTGAACCACAAGCACCAGCATGCCCTTCCAGCTAGTGGATGCTGGAGCTCCACAATAGTTGTAGTTCCAGAAAAATTGACAGGGGTAAAAAAAAAAACCACACTTAAGTAAAAATAAAATGTAATTGAAATAAAACACTTGTTGTAACTCCTAATTCACCAGCTCTCTTCTTTCCATTGTGTCCAGTTGGAAAATTCCTCTCTCCTAATTATCCAAGATTACACAACAGCTCACTAAGGGCCCAGGTGCTGTATGTCTGTCACCTGAAGTTACTGGGAGTGTCATCAGTCACTCAGCCAATCAAAATGCTTTTGGATTAAATTGGAAAAAGAAAATCACTTTTTTTTTATATAATTAAGTGGTGAATGACGGGTTTTGGGTGAGTTTTAATTTCAATAAGAATTAATTTTAAAAATAAGTGTGTGCTTAACCCGGTATATGCGTGCATTCCCCCCGGTGCTCCGGTTGCCTCCCATACTCCAGTAACATACCGGGAGGTTTATGTTCTGTTAGGGAAGTTAAGACTGTAAGCTGCACTGTGGCAGTGACCAACGTGAAAAATTACATAGGAGAGCAATGAGCGATCCCAAAATGGATGCCGCACCCCCCACAACCATGTGAAGTGTCCTATTGGTAGGAAGGTGCGATATAAAATAAAGAGGAACACTAAGGTTTCCCCATTACTGTGTGGGGCTAGCAGTCTTCGGGAAGAGGACATGGGGGTCACCCCCACACACACCCCTTAGCACACACACCCCTTAGCTCTGTGCTAACTAGGGTCTGGTTTCCGACTGGGGGGACCTCACGCTCATCTCGACCGTTGTTGGTTCCCACTATACAGCCTGGAGCTGGTTACAGATTATTTATGTATTATAATTAAATATATTCTATGGGGCAGCACAGTGGCCTAGTGGTTAGCACATCTGCCTCACAGCGCTGGGATCATGAGTTCGATTCCCAACCATGGCCTTATCTGTGTGGAGTTTGTATGTTCTCCCTGTGTTTGCGTGGGTTTCCTCCGGGTGCTCCGGTTTCCTCCCACACTCCAAAAACATACTGGTAGGTTAATTGGCTGCAATCAAAAATTGACCCTAGTCTCTCCCTCTCTGTCTGTCTCTGTGTGTGAGTGTGTGTCTATAGTAGGGAATTTAGACTGTAAGCTCCAATGGGGCAGGGACTGATGTGAACGAGTTCTCTGTACAGCGCTGCGGAATTAGTGGCGCTATATAAATAAATGATGATGATGATGATGATTCTATCCGAGCAGCTTGGCCTGGGGAGATGGAGATGGGATTGAGGAAATGGATATTTATTTATTTTTTTTAAAATAATGAAGTTGTTTTATTTTTAGAATTTACATGCACTTGATGCAATATACATAACAGTAGGATTCCAGCATATCTGTGTGTAAATAGGAGGAATTGAAGTTTGCACATGAAGCATTATCACACATGGAAATGGGTAATTGAATAGTCCCCCATAATCCTGATGCTCCAGTCATTATTTCAGGGTACAATTAAGTAAGCTTCTATTTGCTCTGTGGTATCTTAAATAAACTTAATGTTTGTTTCTTTGTATTGTGAAGTAACGCCAGGACCCCATTGTCTGCACCACACACCCCGTCCGCTCCACACACCCTGTCCGCTCCAGCATTGCAGCCATTGTATGTGCTCCGTGTGATCCCGAGTTCCTTCATTCAGTCAGGATTCCGGCTCATTATGTAGGAATAAAATAAACACTTAGAGAAAGGTGAGCGCTCACATCCCGCTGCTCTGCATTGTACACGTGTGTTAAACGGGTTTAAAAATAAACACGCAATACTTGACAAAGTGTTAACTCCTTAGTCTCTTTACGTGCATTGAAGACGTGTGTGGTAACGGTTCCATCCACATCCACAGGCCCCCTTGTCGGGCATGATTAAAGAATACTTGCTCACTCTCCCGAATGCGGGTAGGTCTCCCGGACTCCCGGAAGAAAAAGCCATTCTCCTGCACACTGCCCACTGAAGTGGGCAGGATGTGGGGCTCCATGACGCAAATTAGTCGCAAATCGCATAATTGTGTCTTTCTTCCGCAAAATAATGTGAAAGAGCCAGTTCATCGCGGGGAGCGGGGCCCAAATGATGTGATTTGTGGCGCCCCAGAGTGAAGGAAAGAAAAGTTGGTAATTATGGATTCAGTTGAGTTAGAGTTACGGTTAACACTTGGGTTGAGGCGCCTGCTCATCCTAGATCTACGGCAGGCGAGATCTGTGGGCTAATTTTACAGCAATGAAGGCATTAGTGTTAAGGCTGCTGACGTTAGCATAAATAGCTCACTTTAAGGGAACGGCCTGGTATTTGACACTAGGGATCTTCCCCTAGGACACATGGAGATAAGACAGAGCTCTCTTTTATTACACAGTGTATATTATTAGGAAATGTATTGGTGGACACAATGCAAATACCCCTTTATAAAATGTCCTTGTATATCAGGAGCCTCGGAGAGACTGGCAGTTAGCTGGAAAATAGGGACAAGCAGGAAGATCAGGATCCAGACTCTCCAGAGATATAAACTGATAATCTGTCCTGGCAGTAATTCACCAACTTTAATATATGTTTAGGTGCAATACATAAAAAGTTCACCTAGAAATCTGCTTCCCGTGTGAGATTCACCTAGATATGTGATTCCCGTGTGATGTTCACCTAGATGTGTGATTCCCGTGTGATGTTCACCTAGATGTGTGATTCCCGTGTGATGTTCACCTAGATATGTGATTCCCATGTGAGATTCACCTAGATATGTGATTCCCGTGTGAGGTTCACCTAGATATGTGATTCCCGTGTGAGATTCACCTAGATGTGTGATTCCTGTGTGATGTTCACCTAGATATGTGATTCCCGTGTGATGTTCACCTAGATATGTGATTCCCGTGTGAGATTTACCTTGATATGTGATTCCCGTGTGAGATTCACCTAGATATGTGATTCCCGTGTGATGTTCACCTAGATATGTGATTCCCGTGTGATGTTCACCTAGATATGTGATTCCCGTGTGAGATTCACCTAGATGTGTGATTCCCGTGTGATGTTCACCTAGATATGTGATTCCCGTGTGAGATTCACCTAGATATGTGATTTACATGTGAGATTCACCTAGATATGTGATTCCCATGTGAGATTCACCTAGATATGTGATTCCCATGTGAGATTCACCTAGATATGTGATTCCCGTGTGAGATTCACCTAGATATGTGATTCCCGTGTGAGATTCACCTAGATGTGTGATTCCCGTGTGATGTTCACCTAGATATGTGATTCCCGTGTGAGATTCACCTAGATGTGTGATTCCCGTGTGATGTTCACCTAGATATGTGATTCCCGTGTGAGATTCACCTAGATATGTGATTCCCGTGTGAGATTCACCTAGATATGTGATTCCCGTGTGAGGTTCACCTAGATATGTGATTCCCGTGTGAGATTCACCTAGATATGTGATTCCCGTGTGAGATTCACCTAGATGTGTGATTCCCGTGTGATGTTCACCTAGATATGTGATTCCCGTGTGATGTTCACCTAGATATGTGATTCCCATGTGAGATTCACCTAGATATGTGATTCCCGTGTGAGATTCACCTAGATATGTGATTCCCGTGTGATGTTCACCTAGATATGTGATTCCCGTGTGATGTTCACCTAGATATGTGATTCTCGTGTGAGATTCACCTAGATGTGTGATTCCCGTGTGAGGTTCACCTATAAATGTGCTTTCCTGTGTGAGGTTCACCTAGATATGTGATTCCCGTGTGAGATTCACCTAGATATGTGATTCCCGTGTGATGTTCACCTAGATGTGTGATTCCCGTGTGAGATTCACCTAGATGTGTGATTCCCGTGTGATGTTCACCTAGATATGTGATTCCCGTGTGAGATTCACCTAGATGTGTGATTCCCATGTGAGATTCACCTAGATGTGTGATTCCCGTGTGAGGTTCACCTAGATATGTGATTCCCGTGTGCTGTTCACCTAGATATGTGATTCCCGTGTGAGGTTCACCTAGATATCTGATTCCCGTGTGAGATTCACCTAGATATGTGATTCCCGTGTGAGATTCACCTAGATGTATGATTCCTGTGTGATGTTCACCTAGATATGTGATTCCCGTGTGATGTTCACCTAGATATCTGATTCCCGTGTGAGATTCACCTAGATATGTGATTTACATGTGAGATTCACCTAGATATGTGATTCCCATGTGAGATTCACCTAGATATGTGATTCCCATGTGAGATTCACCTAGATATGTGATTCCCGTGTGAGATTCACCTAGATATGTGATTCCCGTGTGAGATTCACCTAGATGTGTGATTCCCGTGTGATGTTCACCTAGATATGTGATTCCCGTGTGAGATTCACCTAGATGTGTGATTCCCGTGTGATGTTCACCTAGATATGTGATTCCCGTGTGAGATTCACCTAGATATGTGATTCCCGTGTGAGATTCACCTAGATATGTGATTCCCGTGTGAGGTTCACCTAGATATGTGATTCCCGTGTGAGATTCACCTAGATATGTGATTCCCGTGTGAGATTCACCTAGATGTGTGATTCCCGTGTGATGTTCACCTAGATATGTGATTCCCGTGTGATGTTCACCTAGATATGTGATTCCCATGTGAGATTCACCTAGATATGTGATTCCCGTGTGAGATTCACCTAGATATGTGATTCCCGTGTGATGTTCACCTAGATATGTGATTCCCGTGTGATGTTCACCTAGATATGTGATTCTCGTGTGAGATTCACCTAGATGTGTGATTCCCGTGTGAGGTTCACCTATAAATGTGCTTTCCTGTGTGAGGTTCACCTAGATATGTGATTCCCGTGTGAGATTCACCTAGATATGTGATTCCCGTGTGATGTTCACCTAGATGTGTGATTCCCGTGTGAGATTCACCTAGATGTGTGATTCCCGTGTGATGTTCACCTAGATATGTGATTCCCGTGTGAGATTCACCTAGATGTGTGATTCCCATGTGAGATTCACCTAGATGTGTGATTCCCGTGTGAGGTTCACCTAGATATGTGATTCCCGTGTGCTGTTCACCTAGATATGTGATTCCCGTGTGAGGTTCACCTAGATATCTGATTCCCGTGTGAGATTCACCTAGATATGTGATTCCCGTGTGAGATTCACCTAGATGTATGATTCCTGTGTGATGTTCACCTAGATATGTGATTCCCGTGTGATGTTCACCTAGATATGTGATTCCCGTGTGAGATTCACCTAGATATGTGATTCCCGTGTGAGATTCACCTAGATATGTGATTCCCGTGTGATGTTCACCTAGATATGTGATTCCCATGTGAGATTCACCTAGATATGTGATTCCCGTGTGAGATTCACCTAGATATGTGATTCCCGTGTGAGATTCACCTAGATATGTGATTCCCGTGTGAGATTCACCTAGATGTGTGATTCCCGTGTGATGTTCACCTAGATATGTGATTCCCGTATGAGATTCACCTAGATGTGTGATTCCCGTGTGATGTTCACCTAGATATGTGATTCCCGTGTGAGATTCACCTAGATATGTGATTCCCGTGTGAGATTCACCTAGATATGTGCTTTCCTGTGTGAGGTTCACCTAGATGTGTGATTCCCGTGTGAGATTCACCTAGATGTGTGATTCCCGTGTGATGTTCACCTAGATATGTGATTCCCGTGTGAGATTCACCTAGATGTGTGATTCCCGTGTGATGTTCACCTAGATATGTGATTCCCGTGTGAGATTCACCTAGATATGTGATTCCCGTGTGAGATTCACCTAGATATGTGATTCCCGTGTGAGGTTTACCTATAAATGTGTTTTCCTGTGTGAGGTTCACCTAGATGTGTGATTCCCGTGTGAGGTTCACCTATAAATGTGCTTTCCTGTGTGAGGTTCACCTAGATATGTGATTCCCGTGTGAGGTTCACCTATAAATGTGCTTTCCTGTGTGAGGTTCACCTAGATATGTGATTCCTGTGTGAGATTCACCTAGATGTGTGATTCCCGTGTGATGTTCACCTAGATATCTGATTCCCGTGTGAGATTCACCTAGATGTGTGATTCCCGTGTGATGTTCACCTAGATATGTGATTCCCGTGTGAGATTCACCTAGATATGTGATTCCCGTGTGAGATTCACCTAGATGTGTGATTCCCGTGTGAGGTTCACCTAGATATGTGATTCCCGTGTGAGGTTCACCTAGATATGTGATTCCCGTGTGAGATTCACCTAGATATGTGATTCCCGTGTGAGATTCACCTAGATGTGTGATTCCCGTGTGAGGTTCACCTATAAATGTGCTTTCCTGTGTGAGGTTCACCTAGATGTGTGATTCCCGTGTGAGGTTCACCTATAAATGTGCTTTCCTGTGTGAGGTTCACCTAGATATGTGATTCCCGTGTGAGGTTCACCTATAAATGTGCTTTCCTGTGTGAGGTTCACCTAGATATGTGATTCCCGTGTGAGATTCACCTAGATGTGTGATTCCCGTGTGATGTTCACCCAGGGGCAGATCTAGAGAATACTGCTACCCGGGACGATGTAGGGGGGGGATTGGGGGGATTTAGGCCCCACCCCCTTTTTGACATCTGAGGCTGCCGGCGGCTGCATACTATGTGCAGGTCCGTTCAGCAGTGACAGGCAGGGACAGTGTGTTTAAAACACAATCAGAGCGGCCGGGCAGCACGCTGGCCCTGCCTGTCACTGCTGAATGGACCTGCACATAATGTGCAGCCGCCGGCAGCAAGCCCCCCCCCCCCCCACCCCCTGGATCCACCACTGTGTTCACCTAGATATGTGATTCCCGTGTGAGGTTCACCTAGATATGTGATTCACGTTTGAGATTCACCTATAAATGTGCTGAGTGGTTAGCATTGCTGCATCACAGTGCTGGGGTCATGGGTTTGATTCCCACCAGGACTCTCTCTGTCTGGAGTTTGTATGTTCTCCCTGTGTCTGTGTTGGTTTCCTCCCACACAGTAACAGGTAGGGTAATTGGCTTCTGACAGAATAGACCGTAGTGGGT
Organism: Mixophyes australis; assembly: GCA_036250195.1. Classification (NCBI taxonomy): domain Eukaryota; kingdom Metazoa; phylum Chordata; class Amphibia; order Anura; family Limnodynastidae; genus Mixophyes; species Mixophyes australis. The sequence continues at coordinate 498,105,466 of JAVHZZ010000001.1, forward strand.
ATATGTGTGTCTGTATGTTCAGGGATACTGAATGTAAGCTCCAATAGGACAGAGAATGAGATGAATGATTACATATCCTCTGTACAGCGCTGCTTTGTGACACTATATAATTAAACAATAATAATACGTGAGTCTGTCTCACCGGACCTGTCCAAGTGCTGGGACTGCAGACTGCTCAGTAATACATCACAAATCACATAGAAATGCTGTTCTGTCACCTGTTCCATAAACACTTATTTATTTATTATTTATAAATAATTTATCCAATAGTTTAAATAAGGACATTGTCATTTCAGCAAAAAGAATGATGTTAGTTACAGACGTTTCTTTCTAGTTTTTAACACTGTAGGTCAGTCTCACAAGAACCCAGCCACACGTACATATAATTCATATAGGAAAGGTCCGTATGAATAGAAGTAAAATATAATATTATGTAGTGCTGACGGTCATTGGCTCTATTCCGACCAGGGCACTATGTGTGGAGTTTCTATGTTCTCCCCGTGTTTGCATGTGTTTACTCCAACACTTCAAAAACATACTGAAGGCTAATGTTAGTGTGTGTGTGTGGTAGGGAACTATAGACTGTAAGCTTCACAGGACAGGGGCTGATGTGAATGATTAACAATCTCTGTAAAGCATAGCCGGATTAAGGGGGGGGCACAGGGGGCATGTGCCCCGGGCCCCCCTCTCTCTGAGGGCCCCCCGCCGCCAGTATGACTTCTTCTGCTGTCAGAACTGACAGAAAGCGCACCAGACATCCCTCTCTCCGCCGGCGGGGGGGGGGGGCGCGCCACCCGCATTGCCTCTGTAGCTGCCCAGCTGACAGAACCACATCTGACACCCCACGCATGCGCGATGTGCGCCCACTCTTTTTTTAGCAGCACCGCGGCTGCTGTAATAACTAAAATGGCCAAAATGGAGCTGCTGCGCATGTGCAGATGCAGCAGCTCCTCCTCTGCATGAAGACTTGACAGAGACAGTAGGTGAGTGACCAAATAATTATACTAAAACTAAATATATATAGAAAACCCTTAATAACATGGGTATATCTTGAGTAAATATGTAAACTGTAGCCACCAATAACAGTAAGAGTACAATATATATATATATATATATATATATATATATATATATATATATTCTGGCTACATTTTACATATTTAATCAAGCAATCAAGTCATCATGCTATGAGGGGTCTTCTTAAATATGATTTTTTATTTTATCAGTAGTGTTTCAATAAATATACATTAAACATTGAGATTAGGCTGCTAGAGCAAATTGAGTGGCAAATTATATTTTATTAATCTTTAGTAAAGTAATTACTGAAGCTGTATAGTTATATTAATGTTTGAATAAAATTTTAATACATTATGTATAATTTATATTTATTTATTTATATATATATATATATATATACACACATATTTATCTAATTAAAGCTTTAATATAAGTGGCAGACTTCGATAATAACTTTAATAATGATTAATAATAAAATAGAGGGTCCTGCATGATTATTACACATATGTATACATAAACTTATTTATATATATATATATATAGACATATATAGTCAAAATTGGTGTTACGTTAACATTTTTATGTTAATTTAAATATGCGGTATCATTGCTATTTTTAATGTGCATTATAAATTGTATTTTTAAAGTGTGTTATCAGTGCTAGTTTTAGCGTGCGGCATCATTGGTAGTTTTAGCGTGCGGCATCATTGGTAGTTTTAGCGTGCGGTATCATTGGTAGTTTTAGCGTGCGGTATCATTGGTAGTTTTAGTGTGCGTTATCAATGGTATTTTTAATGTGCAGTTTCAATGCTAGTTTTAATGTGTGGTGTCAATACCCATTTTAATGTTGCCTTTTGATGATTGTTTTAATGTACAGTATTTAAGTTTGTGTAAGCAATGATTTGTCTTGTGCAGACAACCTAGGCGAGCCCTCTGGGAGTCATACTGTGGACTGTAGGTGATGTAGGTGTGTCAATGCTTATAGCCTTATACCCAATGGTGTTATTTTAAATGCGTTTTATACAGAGGTGCTTGTACATTTTACAAGTACCTGTACTAATATATATATATATATATATATATATATATATATATATATATATAATTACATCCAGCCATCATATGTTCAAATCTTTGTGGACCTAACTAGCTTTCCAGAAGGAGATTATTGGATCGGAGTAGAGGCAGGCAGCTGTAAGTAGTTTTAACATATATATATATATATATATATATATATATATATATACATATGTATTTGTGTTATAGTATATGTGTATATATATATAATATATATTCTACAGTGGTGGTAGTGCGGGTATATATGTTGAGGGTGATAGGAAACAGCAATGGAGGGGCAAAAGAGTGAAGGAGGAGGCAGTGAGAGGATGCAGAGGGGCACAGAGTGTGTGGATGCAGAGGGGCACAGAGGGTGTGGATGCAGAGGGGCACGGAGGGTGTGGATGCAGTGGGGCACAGAGTGTGTGGATGCAGAGGGGCACAGAGTGTGTGGATGCAGAGGGGCACAGAGTGTGTGGATGCAGAGGGGCACAGAGTGTGTGGATGCAGAGGGGCACAGAGTGTGTGGATGCAGAGGGGCACAGAGGGTGTGGATGCAGAGGGGCACAGAGGGTGTGGATGCAGAGAGGCACAGAGGGTGTGGATGCAGAGGGGCACAGAGTGTGTGGATGCGATGCAGAGGGGCACAGGGTGGGTGGAGATGATGCAGAGGGGCACAGGGTGTGTGGATGCACAGAGTGTGGATGCAGAGGGGCATAGAGTGTGTAGAGATGATGCAGAGGGTGATAGGAAACAGCAACAGAGGGGCAAAAGAATGAAGGAGGGGCAGTGAGAGGATGCAGAGGGGGCAGAGTGTGTGGATGCATAGGGGCACAGAGTGTGTGGATGCAGAGAGTGTGGATGCAGAGGTGCAGATAGTGTGTAGAGATGATGCAGAGGGGCACAGAGTGTATGGAGATGATGCAGAGGGGCACAGAGTGTATGGAGATGATGCAGAGGGGCACAGAGGGTGTGGATGCAAAGGGACACAGATTGTGTAGAGATGATGCAGAGGGGCACAGAGTGTGTGTATGCAGAGGGGCACAGAGTGTGTGTATGCAGAGGGGCACAGAGTGTGTGTATGCAGAGGGGCACAGAGTGTGTGGAGATGATGCAGGGGCACAGAGTGTGTGGAGATGATGCAGGGGCACAGAGTGTGTGGAGATGATGCAGGGGCACAGAGTGTGTGGAGATGATGCAGGGGCACAGAGTGAGTTAGCTGTAAATTATTATTTGACAGAAATATAATAGAAAAAAATATATAAAAATATTATTTTCCCTTGGATTTATGTGTATTATTTTTGCAAACAACTTACTAAGTATGTTCGTCCTGACCTAAATACTTATTACATTATTTTGACCCAACTACTTATAAAACGGGACTGCTAGGTAATTATTTTGGATGGGTGCCTTGAAAAAATTATGGAGACTCTAAGGGTGCCGCAAACTTGAAAAGTTTGGGAACCACTGCCTTAATTTTAGATCTTAGGGGCCCCCCTGTCTGAAGTGCCCCGGGCCCCCCAAAGCCTTAATCCAGCTCTGCTGTAAAGCAGTGTAATATGCTGTTGTACAGTGTACAGTCTGATAGTCACAGCTCCTATCTCACTTGTTCTGCAGGGAAGTGGTGGAAATTGACTTATTCCTGAAGGAGACAGCAAGTCGAGAAGCCAATGCCAAGGTGCGTCTCCAGCAATTCATCGAGGAGCTTCTGGACCGGGCGGACAGGGCAGAGAAACAGTTGCAAATCATCAGTAGTTGTGGGAGTACCCCTAATGGCAGCCTCGGGAGGTGCAGTGTCCCCGGATACAAGGTCCAGGAGTCCCGGATACAAGGATCCAGACAGGTACGTGGGAGAACCCTTAATGGCAGCCTGGGGAGGTGCAGTGTCCCCGGATACAAGATCCAGGAGACCCGAATATAAAGACCTAGACAGGTACTCTTAATGGCAGCCTGGGGAGGTGCAGTGTCCCCAGATACAAGATCCAGGAGACCCGAATATAAAGACCTAGACAGGTACTCTTAATGGCAGCCTGGGGAGGTGCAGTGTCCCCAGATACAAGGTCCAGGAGATCCAAATACAAGGACCCAGACAGGTACGTTGGGGAACCCTTAATGGGAGCCTGGGGAGGTGCCGTGTCCCCGGATACAAGGTCCAGGAGATCCAGTTACAAGGACCCAGACAGATTTATGAGACTGCACTGGAGGGTGGTAAACCCACCAGGATTTCTAGCTATAACAGCCCATCGAGTGACAGCAGGCAGTGACATTACATGAAAATATGGCCACACATAGTTTATACTCTACATAGACAATGATATTAAATAAGGAGATGATCAGTGGACAGTCATATATTCAAGGTAAATAAAGTTATTTTTTCTGTTTTGTTTTCTTTGTGTTACACAGACCCTGGTAACGATCAGGCTAACTGGCTAGTCATAGCCCAGAAAAGATTTGGAGATTCTCTGGTTTACCAGTATTGCCCTTTCTCTCACCAAATATCCTATTTCCATCCAGTTTAACAACACCTGTTGCCTCTTTGCCATCTTCAACTGCCTCCTTCTTCCACTCTTCTCTTACAGCCCTTGACTTTGCCACTCACTTCAAGGCCACAATTGACACCATCTGTCAAGAAATCTCCACCTGTCCAACTCCACCCACTTTGCTCTCGTACCCAATACACCTTCTGTTTTTTTCCATCAGTCTCTGAGGACGTGTTCCATGCTCTTCTGTCACCTTCTCCCCACTCTACAAGCCCCCTTGCCCTCACATTCTCTGCTCCATCTCTCCCAAAGCCTCCACCTAGTCTACTTATTCAACTTGTTCCTCTCCATTGGCATCTTCCACTTATCCTTTAAACATGCTCTTGTCTTACCTATCCTCATAAAACGTTCTCATGATGCTTTCTCTCCAACTACCACCCAACTTATCTCCTCCCATACACAAGCAGCTTGTCTATAACCATTTCACAATCTTCCTGTCCTGTCTCTCACTCCTTGACACTCTCCAAGGTGGCTTCCATTCCCTCCACTCCATTGAGTCTACCTTCACTATAGTCAACAGGTTTTCTCTCTGCAACATCTAAGGGTCACCTCCATCCTCCTCATCCTGGACCTCTCTGCTGCCCGCTCCTCATGCACACATTCCACTCATTAAATCGTCCTGGCACTGTTCTATATTGGTACACTTCCTACCTCTCCGACTGCTCCTTCTACTTTTTATTTCCAGCAATTTATTCCCTCATTTCACGCTCACACTCTGGTGTCCCACAAGGCTCAGTCCTTGATCCTCTTCTCTTCTCACTGTACACCTTCTCTCTTGGTGAACTAATGAACGTCTTTAGTCTTCACCTCTAGGCAGATAATATCCAAATCTACCTATCCTGCCCTGACTTCTTCCCTTCTCTCATTTCCCATGTGTCCAGCTGTCTCTCTGCTATCTCCTCATGGATGGCCCAATGTTGCCTGATGTTCAGCCTAAAACAAAGATAATCTTTCCTCTCTCTAGTCTCCAAACGGCCCCACATCTCCCTCTCCATTGACAACACTATACTCTCTTCTGTTGCTCATGTTCAACCATGCCTCTACCCTCTCCTTCACTAACCACACCTGGTTGCTCTGTCAAGCCTGTTGCTTCCATCTTTGAGGCATCACCAGGATAAGACCCTTTCAAATCTCTCATCTGCAATCTCATTATCTTACATTTTGACTATTGCAACCCTGTTTCATTCTCACCTGTCTCTGCTCCCTTCAATCCATTCTCTACTTTGCAGCAAACACTAATTTTCCTCTCACGCCACTCTGTTTCCTCCTCCAAACTCTGCAAAGCTCTAACTCATTTCCAACTTAAACTCCTCACCCTCACTTGCAAAGCCCTAAGCCAATTCTCACCCCCGTATATCTCTGACTTCATCTCACTCCAAAATGCCTCCTGGCCGCTCTGCTCTGTCAGTGAGCAGCACCTTATCTCCCCACTGATAAGCACATGCCACTCCTGCTTCCAAGATTTCTCCTGTGCTGTTCCCCACTTGTGGAATACACTTCACGTCAATCAGACTATACAGCAGTCTCCAGAGTTTTAAACACTCCTTAAAGACCGAACTGTTCATCAGAGCCTACCTAGCCCCCCCCCCCCCCCCCCCCTGCACCCATTCTTACTCTGTGTTGACCCCACTTGTCTCAGGGCCTCCTGTCTTTTTGTCTGCTCCCATCTCGCCCACCTGTGCATCCCTGCATCATGCCTCTTGCGTGTTCTGTACAACACTGGTTTGTTATATACCTTACCGATTATGTCATGTATACAAATTATGTGTAATTCCCTGTTATTATTGCATTTATGCTTCTTGAATGTATTTTGCGTGTTAGTCCTCTACACTCTTATTATATGTTCTACTTCTCTACTATGTGGAGCAGCAGAATTTTATGGCACTTTGTAAATATACCATGATAATAGTTTAAGGAAATGTAAGTCACTGGAATGGTACAATCAGAGCAGTTCAGAGCAGCAGGAGAAGTGGCGGTTTGTTGTGCCACCATATACCAGAACACTTCCACCACTGTATATACATATATGTGTGAAGGCATCCATAGATTACCCTTCTGTTTGGGCTACGCGATTCTCATGACACAGGGGATAAAGAACACAATAGGTAACACCACACAACCCCCCTTGACACAGCTGAACACTTCATCACTCAAGCTGCAGACATAAAGGAAGTTTTAGATGTCCAAGCAGCGGCCTTCTCACCTCTTTGTCTGTTTTACCCAGTTTGTTTATTAGTTTACTATGTTTGTCCCCAATTGTAAAGCGCTATGGAATATGTTGGCGCTATATAAATAAATGATGATGATGGTGTCCAATATCTCTTAGAGTATCTAGGAATGGTCAGTATAACAGTAATGAACTGCGCCTTCATTCCCTTCCTCTAGAGGGCAGACAGGCACCAGGAGTCCGGCTCTACCACCCGTGGCTCATACCCAGTATCCAACCAGCGTTCATCCTCATGCGTCGGGTAAGTTATCGCCTTTTCTTGCTCCAGGTATAAGAATAAACAGCAGCTTTGCAAGCAGATCCAAATGAATACATTTAGTTTGCCAAGTGTAATAAATAATTACTTACAAGAATAGAATATAATAGTCTGATGCAGGGACTTTGCTAACCCCTGAAGTCCTGAGCTGGAGACAGAAATCATGTTTGTCAATGTATGTTCCAAGATGTCAAGTAATATCCATCTAGGCAACACACCTGGAGACAGCACAAAGCTATTCCTATAAGATCATACTATCTGCTTTTATTCCTCAACAAGCAAAGCTCAATGTAACTATGGGCTGTAGCAAACTCTGAGGAAGAATAATGTTTATTCTTCCATAATTATTAGATGCATCAGGGTCAGAAATATAAGTGGAATAGAAAGCGATATACACCAATAACTGGTGCAGCTGGAATAATAAAACAATAGCATTGACTGTATAGACAAGACTGTGCTCTCACTGGTGCACAGGTACAGGTTAGTGGCTTCTGTCATGTACAAAGTCACAGCGGTAACAACTGTTCTCTGACTGTTTATAACCTGTTGTTATAAACATCAATATGTTCTACTGTAAACTTCTCTATGCAGTTTGGAATAAGAAAAGCTGAGAAGAAGCTGCAATTTCACAGGAACGAGGCTTCCTGTAGGTACATGACCTGGCTGAGAAGAACCAATTATTAGTGGCTAGAGCTAGTTCAGAGTAACACCGAGAGACGTTATGGAAACAAGTGTGAATACCTGTGCCAGCTTCTAGTGACCTTGGACATGACACCTTGTGGGTCATTAACAATGCAATCTCTCTGTAGTATTTGTATCTATTACTTATAAAGCGTTGACAAATTACATACAATGACGTGAAGCAGAAGGTAAAGATGGCCCTGCCCAATCTAAGAGGGTTGGGTAACACTTGATACATAAGGTAATAACAATAGTAGCTGCAGGTCGGGAATTTGAGTGCGGCTATTGTAAGGAGCCCCCAGTAATAAAGACATCATTGGCCACTGGCATCTCTGTGCAGCTACCAGTTGTGCGTCATGGTTGGAATGCGGTGGACAGTTCTACATAAAACTGTATGCGCTATAGAAGAGTAAACTATGAAGTTACCCTAAAGAATGAATAAGTTGGGACTAGAGCTTGGACGTTTGGGACTAGATTCTGAAACCATGACCTTTGTTACATTCGCAGAGTCCCGGGAAGGGTGAAGACGGTATCGCAGAGCTCTGGCTGCTATGACAGTGATGGAGCAGAGCAGGTTGCTGTGGATGACTGTTTGGAGGATCATGCTTACACAGGGAACAACCATGGAGGGGACAGCAGCTTTGAGAGAAACAACAACCGTAGCTCAGGCCTCCGCAGGCAGGCCATCCAGAACTGGCACCGTCGGCCTTACAGGAACAGCACAGAAGGAGAAGAGGGAGACATTTCAGATGTAGGTTCCAGGACCACGGAATCCGAGGCCGAGGTCTGGGAACAGGAGAGCATTGGGTCTGCGGAGCTCAACACAAACCGGTCGTCAGAAGGCTGTCGGCCTAAGGGTGAGTCTGGTCCATGTCTGTACTTGTGGGACAATGACACAACCATATAGGTGACATATACAATGTCTGCATCTGCTTGTTACATAAAAATGCATGTAAAAGAATTGCCCTCCAACCACCCGTCCCCGGCTCAGACCAATGTGTGTAATACCACCCATTCATGCATGGAAGGCAGGGTACATTCTATGTAAACCACAAGTATTGTGTAAATAAGAGATAAACTGACGTAGCCACTTTTTGCGGCTGGGGTGGTCTGTCTGAGGAAGGTGGAGGAAAGACCAATACATCCATATCTCTCAGGATGTTTAATAGCAGTTCATGTTTAATATATCAATACGATTAATATGATCCGTTCTGTCCAGTATATAAATCTTCATTATAATCTATAGGTCGCTGTGATGGGAGGCTGCTGAGGCCAGAGAAGGGGAGTCCGTCACGTACCAATGAAGTCATCAGCCCGGAGATCCTGAAGATGAGGGCAGCGTTGTTCTGTATATTCACCTACCTCGATACCAAGACTCTGCTGCGGGCTGCTGAGGTCAGCAGGGATTGGAAGTTTGTGGCTCGGCACCCGGCTGTCTGGACCCGGGTTTTCCTTGAGAATGCGAGGGTCACTCCTAAGGTGAGAAATGTGGGGGGGGGGAGATCTGTCTGTCTGCTGTGTACAAATGTTTGAACCCACTCCTCATCCGCCAGCCATAGGTCAAAGAGCACGATCTTATCTGATTCTGCTGGATGGCCACTGTCATTGAGTATAATTCTTTCCATCTTAATGACAAGCTTCCTATGTATGGGATTATACGGTATGAGAAAGTCATTATAGTATGTAGATAAATTTGATACATCCCTGCTTCTGTTTTACACTTCCTGCTTGTTGGTTTCATGTCTCCCATGTTCCAGCTATCTCTTCATCTGTCCATCAATCTAATAACTTCCTATTAACAACACTCATGCTGGGTGTCATTTACAAAAGGATATCAATTACCGGTCACTTTACATGCTGAGAGCACTTTAGTAAGATTGTCTGAGATGTAACTGACATGAGGGAAAACAAGTTCCAATGCTGGTCTGGCTGTAACCTGAGCATGTTGTTCAGCATGTTGGTCTAGCAGTATCCTGAGCACACTTGTCTGCCTGTGTCTTAAACCTGCTGCAGAGCACTTATCCGGCAGTAGCCTGAACACATTGTCCATCACGTTGGTCAGGTTGTAACCTGAGCCTGCTGGTCTGCCTGTGTCCTGAATATGCTGCCCAGCACGTTGGTCTGGCTGTAACCTGAGCCTGCTGGTCTGCCTGTGTCCTGAATATGCTGCCCAGCACGTTGGTCTGGCTGTAACCTGAACACACCGGTCTGCCTGTGTCCTGAACACACTGCCCAGCATGCTGGTTTGGCCGTAACCTGAACACGCCGGTCTGCCTGTGTCTTGAACCTGCTGCTGAGCACTTATCTGGCAGTAGCCTGAACACATTGTCCATCATGTTAGTCAGGCTGTAACCTGAGCCTGCTGGTCTGGCTGTGTCCTGAACACTGCCTAGTAGCTGGTCTAGCTGTAACCTGAGCCTGCTAGTCTGGCTGTGTCCTGAATATGCTACCCAGCACGTTGGTCTGGCTGTAACCTGAACACACTGAATTGCCTGTGTCCTGAACACGCTGCCTAGTATGCTGGTCTGGTTGTAACCTGAACACACTACCCAGCACGCTGGTCTGGCCATAACCTGAACACGCTGCCTAGTACGCTGGTCCGGCTGTAACTTGAACACGCTGTGCAGCACGCTGTCTGGTGTAACCTGAACACCCCAGTCTGCCTGTGTCCCGAAAACTGCCTAGTATGCTGGTCTAGCTCTAACCTGAACCCTGAACACACTGGTCTGGCTGTGTCCTGAACACGCTGCCCAGCACGCTGGTTTGGCTGTAACCTGAACACGCTGCCCAGCACGCTGGTTTGGCCGTAACCTGAACACGCCGGTCTGCCTGTGTCCTGAACACACTAGTCTGGCTGTGTCCTGAACATGCTGCCTAGCACGCTGGTCTGCCTGTGTCCTGAACACACTGGTCTGGTTGTGTCCTGAACATGCTGCCTAGCACGCTGGTCTGGCTGTGTCCTGAACATGCTGCCCAGCACGCTGGTCTGCCTGTGTCGTGAACACACTGGTCTGGTTGTGTCCTGAACGTGCTGCCTAGCACACTGGTCTGGCTGTGTCCTGAACATGCTGCCCAGCACGCTGGTCTGCCTGTGTCGTGAACACACTGGTCTGGTTGTGTCCTGAACATGCTGCCTAGCACACTGGTCTGGCTGTAACCTGAACACGCCGGTCTGCCTGTATCTTGAACACACTGGTCTGGCTGTGTCCTGAACATGCTGCCTAGCACGCTGGTCTGGCTGTGTCCTGAACATGCTGCCCAGCACGCTGGTCTGCCTGTGTCCTGAACACACTGATCTGGCTGTGTCCTGAACATGCTGCCCAGCACGCTGGTCTGCCTGTGTCGTGAACACACTGGTCTGGTTGTGTCCTGAACATGCTGCCTAGCACACTGATCTGGCTGTGTCCTGAACATGCTGCCCAGCACGCTGGTCTGCCTGTGTCGTGAACACACTGGTCTGGTTGTGTCCTGAACATGCTGCCTAGCACACTGGTCTGGCTGCAACCAAAACACTGGTAACACAAATTTCCCCCTTATAAAGTTATAAATAGAAAACTCTTTTTAATTCCTTTTTTCTATGTTCAATTTCCAGAAACTGAATACATTTGACATAAATAAGGGGCGTCATTTAGAGGTGGATGCATTTGCACTCAAAACATATGCAGGGAAAAGATGCATGTAAAAAAAAAGTATATTTAAATATGCTCAGTCGGACGCTCAAAAACAATAGCATATGCAACAGATGTACATCAGGAGTGTATACTTACGTTTCACGAAGCAGAGACAGCACACGTACAGATGCGAATAGACAATCACATTACCCTATTCGTACACAATATAGTAATGTAATGAAGTGTCATATACACAAGAGAGAATAGTGTCTTGAGTTATTAATAAATGTGAAAGTAATATGTTATAAAATTCATACATAAATACAAATTAAATTAAAATTATATTAAATAAAAAATAAGTTAAATCAAATAGCGTCTGTTATTTTTCCCTTTAAAAATCAAATGGAAATCTTCCATCCTTCTTTGCACATATCATATAAAATAGTTTGTATAAATCTTGGGACATACATGAGCAATAGAAACATATATCTTGGTGATCAGCGTAGCAGCAATTAGAGCTATGAAGGAAAAATGACATCCCCCCATCATTCTAGAACAGCAGCACAGGTGAGACATGGGCAGACCTCCACAGGAAACGCATCCCATCTAAAGTGACCACAAATATATCAGCAGCTCTTGTGTGTATAGGTGGGTATTATATAAATGTTTCCCTACCATAGGCAAACCGAGGGGGGAGGGTTTAGTGCCTGGAAACCCCCCTCCAAGCCTGGGGCACTGTGTAATTGAAGTGGCTGGACCCCGAAAAGAGAGAGCTGCATGTACCTAACAGTAGTGCACACAGCATTGCCCATGTATATTATGGGGATAGGGAGAGTTGGAGAGCAGCCAAGCACGCTCTATAATTATAGCCCTGCCCCAATGCATGCTGGTCATGCCCACTGGCGGCGTGGTGTGGAAACCCCCTCTGCAAATCCTGTGTTTGCCCCTGCCTACATAAGTTATTAGATAAATATCCTGGATAAACATTTAGTGAGCGCTTTTCCTTGTAGCTGCAGAAACAGCTGATAGCATACCATCAAACCCAGTATCACCTAACCCGGGTCACGAGTACATAGTTAACTAAATGGTAAATGGAGAAATCTCCAAAGCTGGATCCAGAAGTCGGAAGAAGTCTTAAAGATTCCGACAGGGACTGTAACAAAGGAAAACTGATCCAGTCACTGTATAAAGCCAGGTTTGGTTTTTGCATATTGAAAGCTGGTCATGTACAAAGTTGTAGAGATATTGCTTTACATTTTGGGGGACTGAGAGGATGGCATCTAAAGAGTTATTACAGTTAGAGGCTGGCATAATGTTGGGCCCGATAAAGGGCAAATTAAACGGCCCTGGTTATTATATTTATAATCTTTTTATTTACAAAACGCTGTACATTGAGGGGATCATGACATGACACAAACATGACATACAATGATATGAATCAGAAGGTAAAGATGACTTTGACCAAATGAGCTTACAATCTAATGTGTGGGGAACACGTGATACACAAGGTAGTCAAGTAAGAACTGTGTTTGCTGGTGGGGAAAGTGGCTGTTGTTAGACAACAACACTCTCAGCCTCAGCCTCCATTGACGCAGTCCTTGGAGACTGGCATTTCTGTGCAGCTACCGATGAGTTAGAAAGGCTGGAGCAACAGATAGTAGAAGGCAGAGACACAAAACATGAACCAGTCACTGTAGAAATCTTACAACAGTAAGCCAATGCCCAGATAACTCTGTGCTTCTCCTCCGCTTTCCACAGTTGTACTTTCTAGGACTGTTATGTAACAGACTATTAATAGATTTGAGGCCTGCTTTGTCCCAAACGGTGGAATTCTGGGTTATGTAGTAAGGACCGGTGGTAGTCAGTTTAACAATACTGACTACCCCGACATGGACTAGGACGACATGAGGATTCCGAAGAACTATTACCAAGACCTGAAAAAAACAACTCACCATGATCCAGGTGACTTCATGTGACGACACGATGTCTTGCCAACTGTGGAAAATGACATCATGCGAAAACGCGACTCCTCTTAAAGTGACGATGGACCAACCCGGCTGCCATTCATCTAATGTAAGTATTATTTTAGGGTTAGGGTTAGGAGTTAGAGTTAGGATTAACCTTACCTTTACAAGCTGGGTCCGGCTTATAAAGGTAAGGTTAACCCTAACTCCTAACCCTAATACCCCTAACCCTAAACCCTAACCCTAACTCCTAACCCTAATACCCCTAACCCTAAACCCTAAAATAATACTTACATTAGATAAATGACAGCCGGGTCCAACCATCGCCGCTTTAAGAGGAGTCGCATTTTCATGTGGTGTCATTTTCCACAGTCGGCAATACATCGGGTCGTCACATGAAGTCACCTGGATCATGGTAAGTCGGTTTTTTTTCAGGTCTTGGTAGTACTTCGGAATCCTCATGTCGTCGTAGTCCATGTCGGGGTAGTCAGTATCGTTAATAGGTACTACACATGTAAGGACAAGTATGTAGACTTATATGCGTTAAGTTTATATTTGTGTCATGGTATGTGCTAGATTTTACGTGTGGACCTTAGTACAGGATATTTGATGGAACCTCTTGGTTATGTAGGTGAAGGAAAGTGATTACGCTTCTTTCAGTGCTTACATTCTTTTCTAGGAGGGTGTGGGCATAGATGTCCTGGAGCCAATCTCTACAAAGGTGGTATTGACAAGCCAATAGTCCTCGCAGGTCAGGTGCAGTGGCGATGTTTGAAGGGGGTACATTAGTCTGAGAAATTAAATAACCTTTAACATCTATAGTTTTTATTGAAAATTTTTCAGGAATATTGGGGAAACAGTAAAAAGAGGGGAGGAAGGAAAGAAACAGCGTGGAATAGAGAGAGGGGTAACAAATAGGGGAGTGGACACAGACTGAAAATATATCTAACATATCCAAGATACAACACAAAACTTAACACATCCTTCTAACGCTTGGAGAAAAGCAAGCTAGCCAACTATGATATAACTTAGGTGTGGGGAGTCTCATTAAGGCTAAATGGTGGGGATATATATTTATATTACTCTAGAAAATAGAGGAGCCTTCCCCGCCTGTGATGTACTCATTGCCATTTGATAAGTGGAGAAGAGGCAGAGGAAGAAAAAGGCGTACCTTGAGCCTCCATTTCTAATTTATAAGTATTTATGTAATTCTTGGGATGGGATACCAAATTGTTCCTGTATTTGGTGAAATTGGAGTAATGTTTCAGCAGAGAATAAATTAGAAAAAGTAGGAATTCCCTGAGAGTACCAGGTTGAGAGGTTTAAACTTGGGATTAGTTTAGTTAGGGCTTTTAGTGATAAGTTACAATTAGGCAAAACTATTTCTTTGTTCAATGCCACTGTCCCATCCCAAATTTTTAAGGAATCAGAGATTGCAGTAAACTTCGTGTTAAAGTTCGGTCTTAATGTTTTGGTGGTCCAAATTAAATCTTCAATGGGGTAATCTGGATGGGAGGCTCTTTCCAGGTCAACCCATGGTTTGTGGGCTGACGGAAGTGAACAACCTCATAATTGTGTTAGGATACAAGCCTCCTGCTATTTTGTCAAGTTTGGGAGAGTTAAGCCTCATTGCTGCTTAGGTAGGATTATCTGATTGTATACAAGGCATATATTCCAAATATATGTGGTCATTACTTTATGGAGTTGTCTATATATCTTTTGGGGGTAATGTATGGGATAGTGCAAGAAATATACATTAATTTTGCTAGTAACATAATTTAAATGCCACAAGGCGGCCTAACGAGTATACCTCATAGTTAACCCAGCCATTATTATTATTGTGATTATTATTATAGTAGATTTGTAAGGCGCCACAGTGCTCCGCAGCACCGTACAGTAGGGAAGACAAGGACATACATAATATACAATTTAGCAAAGGGCGAGCATGTGTTTATGGGGCACTCATAATTTTTAATGTATATCAATAAAATTTGAAGGTTTTATATTTTTCTTATCCCTTGAGTGCCCCATAAACACATGCTCGCCCTTTGCTAAATTGTATATCCAGTACTTCTGTGTGGATGCACCATTTCTAGTATGATGGGACCATAATATAAATTTAGAACTTATTCTGATACAGGTATCCCTTCTTCTAGAATATTGGGATTTTCCTGGTGCGGTATAGTTGTTGTTTTTTTCTAAGAAAGGACATACATAAAACAGGACAAACGTAAAAAACAAGAACAAACAAGGCAAACAAAATGAATCAGAGACGAGACAAGGCACTGGTCAGAGGTAGATCTAAGAGGACGGCGGGAGAGTATTTTGATATGAGCTTTGAGATGTATGCAGGGGTGTTGTTGTTGAGGGCTTTGTAGGTAATGGTGAGTAATTTGAATTTGATTCTGGAGGACACAGGGAGCCAGTGCAGGGATTTGCAAATTGGTGCAGCAGATGTGGAGCGGATGGATTGAAGTGTGGATATATGGGTGTCAGGAATGCCAGATAGCAGAAGGGTTCAATAGTCAAGACTGGACATGATGAGAGAATGGATAAGAATATGTTGAGTAAGAAAAGGGTGTATTCTGGCAATGTTTTTAGGGTGGAATTGACAGGACTGGGAGAGAGTCTGGATGTGAGGAATAAAGCAGAGGGCGGAGTCAAGTGTGACACCAAGGCAGCGGGCTTGGGAGTCAGAACGAAATTGTGGTGTTATTGACAGTGAGTGAGATTTGAGGGCAGGTGTTAATAGTCGCGGCGGCCGCGGGCACCGCCGCGACTCTCATTGTCTCCCAGCTCCTGTCCCGGCCATCGCTATGGCGACCGGGACGCCACTTCCAGTCCCGACGTCCTGGTTGCCTAGGCAACAACCGGGACGCCGGAGATTACATCACGCAGCGCCCGGCCAGCTGTCAGACAGCCGGGCACATGCGCACAGGGGGCATAGTACTCAGCCAATAGTGGCTGATTGAGGAGGCCCTGCTACACTTCTACTGGCTGTATGCCAGTAATTTATCATGCAGCCAGCCGGCTGATTATTCCTGCTGGATATCCTGTAGCCTCATTGGCCATTAGTAATTAGCATTAGGCTATTCCTGTGAGTGCTAGTAGGGCTCTGTTCTGATTGGCCCCTGGTACTATTTAAGGCAGTGAGGACTGAACCTCACTGCCGGTTATAGCGTCCTGTTCACAGTTCTGCTGCCTGCTTGTGCTCTCTCTGTTTGGTGTTTAACCTGTGACCGGCCTCCCGTGTATGACCCTCGCTTGTTCCTGGACCTTGAACCTACGCTTCTGACCCTGACTATTTGCCTGTATTCCGGATTCTGCTCCTTTGCCTGTGCCCCTGATCTTTCACTTGTCCCTGGATTCAGAACCTGTGCTTGTGACCTCTATCCTTGGTTTTCCCTGCCGGATCCCCACGCTGCTGTCTGCCAATCATTGCACTCCTGGGTTCTCCTTAGCCGGTATACGATTCTCGACCCTCCGTCAGCCTGCGGCCAAGTCTGTCCCCACCACTAGGGGCTCCAGCGAACACCAGGCTTTCGGAGTAGACTCCGAGTTTCACTGTGCTGGCTAGGGAGTTCCTAACAGCAGTTGGTGATTCTGGCAGGAGGGAAGATAATAAGTTCTGTTTTGGACATGTTGAGCTCTAGGTAGCATTGGGACATCCATGTGGAGATAGCAGAAAGACAGTTGGTTACACGAGATAGTATAGAAGGAGAGAGGTCAGGGGAAGAGATATAGATTTGGGTGTCGTCGACTTAGAGGTGGTCTTGAAGGCCGAATGAGCGAATTAGTGTCTCAAGAGAAGAGGTGTACAATGAAAAAAGTAAAGGGCCAAGAACAGAGCCTTGTGGGACCCCAACAAATAGTGGGAGTGGAGAGGAGGATATGACAGAGGTAGAAACACTAAAGGAGCGGTTCAATAGGTAGGAAGTGAACCAGGAAAAGACTGTGTCACGAAGGCCAATGGAGTAAAGGGTGTGTAGGAGAAGAGGATAATCAGCAGTATCAAAAGCATCAGAGATGTCGATGAGAATGAGTATGGAGAATTTACCATTAGATTTTGCAGTAAGTAGATCATTGGTCACTTTCTGAGAGCAGTTTCAGTGGAATGTTGGGGGCGGAAGCTTGATTGCAGAGAGTCGAGAATGGAATGAGAGGAGAGAAAGTGAGACAGACGTTTGTACACTAATCGCTCAAGTGGTTTTGAGGGAAAGGGGAGGAGAGAAATAGGGCGGTAGTTGGAGAGAGAGGCTGAATCGAGAAATGGTTTCTTTAGAATAGGTGAGATGAGCACATGTTTAAAGGAGGATGGAAATGTGCCAGTGGAGAGAAACAGGTTGAAGAGGGTGTTAGTGGGTGTAGAGTGAGTTAGACGCGGGCATGCAGCAGAGGAGAGGGAGCGGAGTAGTTGGGAGGGAATAGGATCGAGGGGACAGGTTGTAGGGTGAGATGATAAGATGAGTGCAGAGACTTTGTCTTCAGTTACTGGAGAGAATGAATTAAGTGTGGATTGGGGAGTGTAAGTAAAGTTGGGTGGAGTGGAGTAAGTGGAATTTGGCATGAGGAAATATCTTGTAGACTGGTGTCAATTTTGTCTTGGAAATAGGTGGCAAAATCATGGGCAGTGAGGGAGGAAGGAGGAGGAGGTGCAGGTGGGCAGAAAAGTGAGTTGAATGTGGCAAAGAGGCAACGTGGGTAAGAAAACTGGGTGGATATTAGAGATTTGAAGAATGTTTCTTTGGCAATTGAAAGGGCAGCGCTGTAAGATGAAAGGATGAATTTATAGTGGAGGAACTCGGGATAGGAACAAGATTTCCTCCAGTGGCGCTCTGCAGTGCGAGAGCACTTTGTAGATAGCGGATCTTTTTTGTTGTGCCATGGCTAGGGTTTGGATTATCGGAGACTATATGTAGAAGCTGAAGCTGCATTGTCTAGGGTTATGATTATCTAACCAGTCATCAGGGGCAGGCTGGGCCAAGGAGCAGGGGGGCACATGTCCCCCGGGCCGGACTAAAAAAACTATTTGGGGGGCGGCCCGATGCCTAATTTCACCAGCCACCTTCTCGTTATGCCGCAGCTCCGACGATCGTCCTCCCTCCCTTCCACTAATGGCTTAGCTGTGTGCGTGACCTGGGACGCGCACCACGTGATAGGTGCCGTCCCATGTCAGAAGACTGCAGAGCGCGGAGCGGATCGAATAAGGTAAGTGCGGGGGGGTTGTATATTGTGTGTGTGTCAGTATATTGTGTGTGTGTCAGTGTCCGCATATTGTGTGTGTGTCAGTATAGCGTGTGTGTGTGTGTGTGTGTGTCAGCCTGCATATTGTGTGTGTGTCAGCCTGCATATTGTGTGTGTGTGTGTGTATATATATATATATAAAAGTATGGAGCCAATATATTGTGTGTGTGAGGGGCCAATATATTGTGTGTGTGAGGGGCCAATATATTGTGTGTGTGAGGGGCCAATATATTGTGTGTGTGAGGGGCCAATATATTGTGTGTGTGAGGGGCCAATATATTGTGTGAGTGAGGGGCCAATATATTGTGTGAGTGAGGGGCCAATATATTGTGTGAGTGAGGGGCCAGTATATTGAGTGTGTGAGTGAGGGGCCAAAATATTGTGTGTGTGAGTGAGGGGCCAGTATATTGTGTGTGTGAGGGGCCAATATATTGTGTGAGTGAGGGGCCAATATATTGTGTGAGTGAGGGGTCAATATATTGAGTGTGTGAGTGAGGGGCCAAAATATTGTGTGTGTGAGTGAGGGGCCAGTATATTGTGTGTGTGAGGGGCCAATATATTGTGTGAGTGAGGGGCCAATATATTGTGTGAGTGAGGGGTCAATATATTGTGGGAGTGATGGGCCAATATATTGTGTGTGTGTGTGAGGGGCCAGTAAATGAATGTAGTGTGTGTGTGGGGGGGGGGGGGGGGGGCAGTAAATGAATGTAGTGGGGGGGGTCAGTAAATGAATGTAGTTAGTGGGTGTGGGGATGTTCTTAATATAATGTGGGAGGTAGGCTAATAATTTAATTGTGGAGTGCAGGTGGGGACTAGTTATTGGGTGCTATTTTATTTGGGGTGATGGTGGGGCATTTTAATTTAATAGTGGGGCCTATGAATTTATAATGGGGTAATTAGACCTTTAATTTAATGCTGGGGTGGTTTGGGAGCTATTTATTGATTGTGGGACTGTTTGTGGAAAATGAGGTATATTTATTAAATGTGATTATGTATTTTTAATGCCTGTGATTGTTGTGGGAAATGGTAATATTTGTTAAATGTAATTGCTATTTAAATTATTGCTGGGTCTGTTTGGAAGGAGGGAAATAGGTTTATATATTAAATGTGTGTGCTATCTAATGTCAGGGTTGGTTGGAGGGAAAGAGATCTATTTAGCAAATGTGAATATTATTTTAATGTTGTGGCTGGAGGGAGGCCTAATTATAAAATGTGGGTGCTATTGATGTAACACTGGGACTATTTGGAGTTTTATAAATTTTATGTACCCATTTTTTTCCAAATAGGGCCTCCAACATTCCAGGATCCAGACAACCAGCAAATGAGCTAAAGTAACCAGCAGCCACAAGTGATAAATATATATTGTACCAAAAACCACCCTTTAAGGATGGGCCGCTACTTATGGGCCAGTGCTGTGTGCTTGCCCCCCAGGCTGAAGTCTGCCAGCCCTCCCCTGACAGTCATGATTAGATTAGTAAAATAGGATGTTTGGGGTGAGGTTGACCTTAAATATTTGTTCAATTGTGGCTGGAATTTGAATGCCCATATAGGAGAGGTAGTCTTTTTTCCATGTATAAGACCTTCTGATTTGGTGGTATTTAATTTATACAGAGAGAATCTACTATAGCGATCTAGAATGTCATGGAGGGCTGACAGTGAAGTCTCCAGGTTAGTCACAAATAACAGGACATCGTCAGCAAAAAGACATAACTTGTGCGTGTTTTCTTTCAGGGTAACATAGTAAATCTGTGGGAAGATCTAATTCTCTGGGTAAGGGGTTCAATAGCCAGTACAAACATTACAGTGGAAAAGGAGGGCATCCCTGTCTAGTGCCATTTGTAATTTGTAATGAACTAGACAGGAAGCCGTTGCTAAAACACTCGCAGAAGGTATATAAAACCATAATTGATCTCAAAATATCATCCTGAACACCAAACCTAATAAACTCTTGCATATATTTCCAGTTCAGACTATCAAAGGCTTTTTCAGCAGAAAGAGAATGCACTATAAACTTGTCACGATTCCTTTAGAACAATTCCACCACACTGAGGACTCTGCCGGTGGGCTTAATATGAACCTTACTTGGTCCAGATGGATGAATTGTGGAATAATGGGGCTTAGACGGTTACCTATCAACATGGCAAACAGTTTTACATCAGTGGTTAAAAGAGCAATAGTTGTGTCATACTGGGTCCTTTCCAGGTTTTGGTATTATTATTATTACCATTTATTTGTTAGGTGCCACAAGGTATCTGCAGCGCCGCACACAGTACTAACAGTAGACTATACAGGGTGAAACCATACAGAACAATGAACAAAAAGTACCAATTCTTCAGAAACTCTGGCCAGTCGTATGCAGTAAAGAAGGAGCGGAAGAACAGGTATGGAGACAGGAGGGGAGGGGGCCCTGCTCATACGAGCTTACATCCTAAGGGAGGGTAAACAGACCAGGCACAATAGGAGCCAGTTGAGGCAAGAGGAGAGAAGGGAGGACGAGCAAAGGGAGGATATGGGGGTTAAGTAGATGGTTGGTAGGCTTTGAGGAAGAGGTGAGTTTTGAGTGCACGTTTGAAGGAGCACAGAGTAGGAGAGAGACTGATGGAACGAGGGAGGTCGTTCCAGAGAAGGGGGGCTGCACGGGAAAAGTCTTGGATTCTGGAGTGGCAAGAGGTGATAAGGGTGGAGGAGAGACGGCGGTCGTTGGTCGAGCGCAGGGAGCTGGCAGGAGTGTGAATGGAGAGGAGGTTAGAGATATAAGGGGCAGTAGATTGGAGAGAGCCTTGTAAGTGGTGGTGAGGAGCTTGAAAAGGATTCTGTAGGGGAAGGGGAGCCAGTGTAAGGCAAGGCAAAGGGGAGGCAGAGGAGGAGCGGCGTGAGAGGAAGATGAGTCTTGCGGCCGCATTGAGTATGGAGCGGAGGGGGGAGAGACGGGAGTGGGGGAGGCCAGTGAGGAGGAGGTTACAATAATCAAGGTGGGAGATGATGAGTGCGTGGATGATAGTTTTGGTGGCATCCTGAGAGAGAAAAGGACGGATGCGGGCGATGTTGCGTAGTTGGAAGCGACAGGCTTGGGCAAGGGAATGAATGTGGGGGGCAAAAGAGAGAGAGAAGTCGAGGGTGACACCCAGGCAGCGAAGTTGGGTGACAGAGGAGATGGTGGTGTTGTTGACGACAATAGAGAGGTCATCGTGGGATGGGTGTCTGGGAGGAGGAATTGGTATTGTGAGTGTTTGAGCCTCTAACATTTTTTTGGGGAAGGTACCCTTTTCATGGAAAAGTTTGGTTAAATTTGGGGCAAGCTCTTCCCTAAACGTGATAAAGATATAGAAATTGTTGATATAACTATCTGGGCAAGGACCTTGTCTTTGGGGAGTTCTTTTGATTATGTCTTTGATTTCTTGCTGGATCCATTAGTGACTCAAGCACTCTTGGTTTAGAATGGGAAAGTTTAAGTCTTTCAGGAGTACATAGATAGTGTCATGGGATGGTAGGTCTAGGTATTCTAGGTAGACAATAGGGAGACTTAGATAATAGAGTTGGGCATATTAATTAGCAAAAGCGTTGGCGCTGTCTGATGGGTTATACATTTTGTACTTTGTTGGTTAATGAAATATTTTATCCTATTTTTGGTTTAACATCCCCTGATTTTACAAGCTGATAACCTCCTAGCCCAGTTACCTGTGACATGGAATAATTTTTGGTGTAGACAATTTAAAGCTGCTTGCATGTGTGACAAGAACACTGATTTCTGATTGAGTTTGTCTCTCATTTAAGAGATTTAAATGGCTTTAATGATTGAGTGAGTATGGCCTCTAGATCAGCTTGTGTTTTAGCATGGAGTTTTTTCAATATGGAAGCAGTTTGTATAGCTATACGTCTTAGTACAGCCTTCAGGGAACATCAATAAGTAAAGATTGGTTAGTTGGCTTAAATAAAGTTAAAGCCTCACTCATTGCCATTTTGGCCTCTGGTGAAGTAAGTATATAGTTTGGGAGTCACCTAGGCCATGGAGGTATTTTACATATTCACTCTAGAGGCATGTGGCCTTACCACGTAATCCGGGGAATCTTAATAAATTTAGTATGTTGGAGTATCCATTAGTCAGAAAGGATGAGATCAAATCGTGAATAAGAATTGTGGAGCTACAGAAAAAAGTGTAATATCAGTCTTGAGGGGCAGAGACCCACTAAACATCATAAAGGCCATATACTGCTTAAAGTTTCCAAAATTCTGTGGAGGGGCCTGTTTCATTGCTAGATGTCTGAATTTTAGAGGAATGTTATCTGTCAGTTTTCGGGTCTAAGACAAGATTTAAATCTCCAAAGAGGATTAAGTTGCCTGTCCTCAACTTTTTATTTTCCCACAGACTTGTCTAAGAAAGAGAATTTGTCTATAAGTTGGTGCATATAACAATATGATGGTCACCCATTTGTCCTCTAGTGGGCCTGTGAATATTAAGAACCTACCTGTTACACATCAGGGTCTTAGCCGCATTTACCTCATCCGCCGCTGTCATATCACAGCTACCTGGGTCCCTCTTGGACGCCTGCAGCGTTCCTGTCTATCACATATCCGTTTGTAAACAAACACATACTGTTTGTTCTGCTGCATGGGCGTGGCCATCTTGGATGCAGTCAGTTGATCATTCCAAACCAACCAGATTCAGCAGCTGTGATCACATGAACTGTGCAGCCAATAGTTGTTTGGGACACCCTATTTAAATCTGCTGCTGAGATCTGTTCCTTGCCAGAACAGTACACTTCTCTCCTGAGGATAAGTCTAGGCTGCAGGTTCCAGTTGTTCCTGCACTGTTCCTGATTCCCTGTGTTTACAAAGTGATCCTCTTTAGTGTACATCCTGCTTTACCATCTACATATCACTTTGCAATTATCCTGCATCCTGAAGAGCATATCTTCTTCCAAACATCCTGCATTATCCGGAGCTCATCATTCTGCAAGTACTCTGCACTTCCAAGCTGCTCATATTCCTGCAATATTCTACATTTATCAAGAGTTCTCACCTCAGTAAGAACTTTGCACCATCCAGTATCTATTCTGCAGTACCAGTGGCTTTACCAGTATCACCTGTTCTGTTGCTACAGCTGGTTCTTAGTCTATAGGGCTTATTTCCAGTTCCATGTATCTGTGTATGGGTTCCAGGTCCGTACCTGCCACACAGTCCTGAGTTCGCCATTCCGTGTCACGGTTCTGAGTTCCTATTCCCTGTCTCCAGTTCCAGTTCACTCTGTTCTGAGTTTCCGTGTGTTTCCTATCTGAGTTCTTATTAGTGTGTTCCAGTCCCATGTGCTTGGCCACAGGAGCCGGGATTGAGTTCCCACGAACAGTTCCAGTCAGTTGTTATGCCGAATTCCAGTCCAGTACTCAGGCAAAGACTCCGGTCCTTATATTCCTATACTCCTTGTGCTACTCTGAGGACTTTACATGAGCAGAGAGATCATCCAGGCCGCTAGGTTCTGTTTCAGTCCTGCTCCAGCTAGGCCAAAGGGTCCAGAATCGGATCGAGAAATACAGATGACCGTGACAATACCATTTTTATCCTCCATATTAGCTTTTAAGGTGAAGGAAAGTTTTGCATGAAATACAATGGCAACACCATTTCATTTAAAAGGACCATTAGCAGTATAGCAGGTTGTGTATCTGCTGTCTCTAAAGAGAGGTGGAGCTTGTGAGGAAATATGTGTTTCCTGTACCGCAACCACATCTACTCTATCATTGTGGAAGGTGGAGAGGGCAAGCCGTCTTTTGTTGGGGGAGTTAACTCCCTTAGCATTTAATAGAAACATTTGAAATTAAACAATTAAAATATTTGTCCTGCCCATATAGAAAAACTGGAGACGACCCCTAGCTCCTTGGTAATAGTATGTTTGGACTTGATTATAATAACAGCCCACTTGAGTGGGACATCTTTTGGCCCAGACGGATGCATGCATTCCTTTCTTCAGGAACATTGCAAGAGACTTATCAAAGTTTACAAAAAATCCTGAGATAAAACCGAACTCCTCAATCCTCACCATTTAAGGGAGACAACTTTGGGTTGCAGATGTATAGAAGAATAACACTGACAAATGACTGATGAGGTCCAATGCAAGGTTAAAAAGCGAAATGGGGCAGTCCTGATGTGTTCCTCTAGTCAACTCCACTATGGTTGTAGTCATCCACTGACCAATCAGGAAGTGGTGAGAGTATAACAAAGGTATTTAACAAAGTCAATAACTTCTGCATCAAATGCAGTGGAGAAGAGCAATAAGAATAGACCAGAGCATTGTGGCCATAACTTTTGCCATTCAAGGATGAGAAGCGGATTGGGTGGCATTGTGTTGCTAACTTAAGATCTTTACCTGGGTTTGGGTTAATAATCATGTATGTCTCAATAAAGCTTGACAAGATGACCGAGAACTGTGGATTGTATGGTAAAGCGTTAGTAATGTTGGAGCAACATCTGTTGTAGAATCTTATAATACTCAGAGGTAAGGCCATCCCACCTGGGTATTTATAAGCATGCACATACTGGCATTCATTTCTTGGAATGTAATATTTGTTTCAAGCAGGTCTTTCTGGGTAGAGATGAGTTTGGGGAGCTTAGCATCATTACGCAATTTGCCCTGAAATGTAGAGTCTGGAGGGGTAGCTCTGATAAATTTGTAGTAAAAGGTGTGAAATACTTTGGCGATTCCTTTACATTTCGCAAGGAGTATGTCACAAGCTTCTGCTTTACTTTTTCCCCCCGAAGTCCTCTTTTTCACCACACCCCCAAAAAATGGCAACATTTTCTAAATTTCTTCACTTCCTCCTCTTCTTAAAAATTCCAAACCCAGGAAGTACACAGCTGGGTTGTTAGGACTTGTTTTTGTACTTATTAGTATTGTACTTAGAGATGAGAAACTGTTCTCTGTTACTTGTATTTTGTGCTGTCTTCTTCTATAAAGAATGGGTGGTAGCATGAAGAGTATCAGTCATCTCTTGCGTCCTTTTATCTTCATTTTCTGACTAGCTCAATTCAATGTTACAGAAGCAGTTGGATCTCCAGGGCTGTAAGTAACGGGCTTGTGGGACTTCCTGTACTGTACTCAGTCCAAGGTGATGCCCAGCCGATAGCAGGGTCTCACCTGCTTGTGTCCATATGTGGCTGCCTCTCAACGGCACCCCATCCTTCAGCACCTCCCCCACTACACGTGGCACATCTCTACCAGCGAAGGTGACAATCTTCTCCATTGCAGACTGCCTGTGATTTCTTTAGCTGCGTGGAACTGGCAGGCTTTCCCTGCTCCCCATACAAGTCACATTCTTGGGGTTTGGGCAGGTTCCTGACTCATGCCCAGTTTGCATTCAATTCCGTATTATTTGGGCTGCCCCCTTTCCACCTTTTCTACCCAAAGTTACACTGTGTTTCGCACTCATACCACCCTTGACTAGAAAAGCAACTGGAACACTAGAACACAGGCACACAAGCCAGACTCTGGGTACAAATCACAATAGTGATGCAGCAAATAAATAGTAATTGTGCCCTGAATTTACCAAAATGTGTCATGTTTAATTGTGTACCCTGCAGAGGTTGTGTTAACTTCAAATTTAGGGTTTGACCAAGGTGCCAAACATTTGTATACAACTGTATGTAATTGTATAGAAAACTGGCTAAAAGATTGTGTCCATAGAGCAGTTGTCAATGGTTCATACCCTAACTGAATAAAGGTTATAAGTGATGTACCCGGGGTTCTGTCTTGGGACTTTATTTCTAAATGATGCAGAAGTTTGAATTACTAGCGTTTTCTTTGTATTCCCATATGGCACAAAATGATGTGATGTAATAGAGTCCAATCCTCACAATGGGATGTAGGGATTTAGGCAGCAGTATGGCTAAATGTAGGATTATTTAGGGCTAAAATATACATGCTGCTTACAACTTAGGTGGAATCCTATTATGATGGAGAAAGATCCACATATAATTGACATAGTAATAGCATGCAATGCCAGGAAGCTGAAGTCAGAGCCAGCAGGATATTATGATGTATTAAAAGAATAAAGTTTACTTTGGCCTCACCTTGAATATACAGCTCAGCTGTCTGCTCATTTGTCAATCATTTTATAAGAGCAGTAGGAAGTCTTGGTCCTTTGACCCCTCTGAAATTGTGGGCCCAGGGCAAATGTCATTTTGTGTGACCCTAAAACTGACAGTCAGGATCTCCCAGTATGAGAACTTATTCACCTGCCCTGGAGGACCGTGTGTGCTTTAATACATTGTGGAAGTTTACTACGTGTGGAAAATAATTGGTGAATTTTTTCCATGTGTCACTTAGCCCTGTAATCCTTAGCCCTGGAGAAGCGGCATACTCTTTTAATTTAGGGGGGTCTTCACATCCTTTTTGAGATAATGTCCCGTGAATTGTTTTATATGAAGGCTTGACCTAGAACAATGCGGTGTATGTCACTGGAACCTCTAACATCAAAACCTTTCAGACTCCCTGAAAGGATCAACATGAATTCTCACTTGATCTCCAGAGGAGGATTAACTGTTTGCATCTGTACACATCCCTGCTCTTAAGTTGTTTCCACCTGTCTACACGAGAGCAAGTACAAAGGGGGCATTTGTCCCAGGACCAAAATTAGACTTCATGGTTAGGAAAGGAGAAAAAGCTTCCATCTTAGCCCTATGAAGTCCGAGGAAGAACCTCCTCTTTGAGGTGATCTGATGGTCGGAGTCAAATTCAAAAACAGAAAAAAACTAACCTCAAGCTTAAATGAGTTTCTTGTTGCTTAAGTAGTCGTAATATTAGTCCTACTTCTGAGCTTCCCCCAAAATTTGACCCTGGACCTAACAATCCAATTGGTATGGGGGGACAATTATTGTAATTTTTTTGTTCTGGACTGATTTCTTAAAGTGACCATGCCAGATTCCTCACTTCACAGAGGGCCCAGTAAGTTTGACTTCCAGCTTATTGTGACAATAATTCTAGCTGCCTGTCCTGACCATTGTCTGAATACATTTACAGGACCTCCGATCCTGGACATTACATGTCCCCCACTGGCTGCCCCTTGCTCATGTTGTCCTGTTCTCCTCTGCAGTTTCTGATCACCCTATCACAGTGGTGCACACAAACTCATTCTCTGACCCTGCAGAACCTCAAACCCCGGCAAAGAGGGAAGAAAGAAACCAAGGAGGAGTACATGAAAAGCACAAGGTGAGACCCCTGTACCACCACCTGCTCCTGGAATGGATTTCCAGACCCTTCTTCATCTTCATATTCCACATTGTAACCCATCCCGCCCCATGCCTTGTTGTTTATCCATCATTTCCTGTTCTACCTAACTTTGTAACCTCTCCCATATCCATCATCCTCCTTAATAGTCTATTATCATCTTCACTGTCTTGCAGGTTGCTATACTTTCTTTTATAAGAAAGGCTAGCTACCATTATTAGAGCCAATATCTTCATATTTCTGAAACTTACACCAGGACCCCTTCTCTCCATTCAGCATGAGCGGCCTCCACATCATCAGCCTTTCACCTCTCTCCTGTCATCATTATTGTATCATCGCTTCACCCCCCCAACACCACAATCACCATCCTCCATTCCTGGAGTTTTCCTAGTAAGGTTATTCTGCTTTGAGTGGAGTATATAACATGGAGTAGATTTCATACTGTGTATGATTTGGAAATCGCTCTGCACTCCCACCCACCTGTATATTATTAACATACATAAAGTGTTTATAACATCTGGGGTAATAGAGTGTGTCCGGCAATGTGAACTCTCCCACCCTTCCCTTATGTATGCGATATGTCAGTGCACTGTTGTATGAAACTTGGGATGGGAGCACCTTCGTTATCGCAAAGTTCAGTTTCCACTCATTATTTTTTCCTTTTCTCAGAGTAACAGTGTATGTACCCTATGATAAGACTCTACATAGATATATTTATGTCTTCTAACTAGGGGCTGTCTTGAAGCCGGCCTGGAATCTCTACTCAAAGCAACAGGGAGGAACCTGCTAATACTGCGAATATCCCACTGTCCTAACATCCTGACTGACCGATCCCTATGGCTGGCTAGCTGCTATTGCCGATCCCTGCAAGCTGTGACATACAGGTACTGCCAGCATGGTGAACAGTGGGGGATCATGGAATAACTGCTGGGCAATGCACCAATTACACTGCGCACTGCCAGATCTACTCATATAACATATTATGTTACGTGGTGACACTAGATTTGTGTACTACTCATATAACATATTATGTTACGTGGTGACACTAGACTTGTGCACTACTCATATAACATATTATGTTACGTGGTGACACTAGACTTGTGCACTACTCGTATAACATTATGTTACGTGGTGACACTAGACTTGTGCACTACTCATATAACATATTATGTTACGTGGTGACACTAGACTTGTGAACTACTCATATAACATATTATGTTACGTGGTGACACTAGACTTGTGCACTACTCATATAACATATTATGTTACGTGGTGACACTAGACTTGTGCACTACTCATATAACATATTATGTTATGTGGTGACACTAGATTTGTGTACTACTCATATAACATATTATGTTACGTGGTGACACTAGACTTGTGCACTACTCATATAACATATTATGTTACGTGGTGACACTAGACTTGTGCACTACTCGTATAACATTATGTTACGTGGTGACACTAGACTTGTGCACTACTCATATAACATATTATGTTACGTGGTGACACTAGACTTGTGCACTACTCGTATAACATTATGTTACGTGGTGACACTAGACTTGTGCACTACTCATATAACATATTATGTTACGTGGTGACACTAGACTTGTGTACTACTCATATAACATATTATGTTACGTGGTGACACTAGACTTGTGCACTACTCATATAACATATTATGTTACGTGGTGACACTAGACTTGTGTACTACTCATATAACATATTATGTTACGTGGTGACACTAGACTTGTGTACTACTCGTATAACATATTATGTTACGTGGTGACACTAGACTTGTGCACTACTCATATAACATATTATGTTACGTGGTGACACTAGACTTGTGCACTACTCATATAACATATTATGTTACGTGGTGACACTAGACTTGTGCACTACTCATATAACATATTATGTTACGTGGTGACACTAGACTTGTGCACTACTCGTATAACATATTATGTTACGTGGTGACACTAGACTTGTGCACTACTCGTATAACATTATGTTACGTGGTGACACTAGACTTGTGCACTACTCATATAACATTATGTTACGTGTTGACACTAGACTTGTGCATTACTCATATAACATATTATGTTATGTGGTGACACTAGACTTGTGTACTACTCATATAACATATTGTTATGTGGTGACACTAGACTTCTGCACTACTCGTATAACATATTATGTTACGTGGTGACACTAGACTTGTGTACTACTCATATAACATATTATGTTATGTGGTGACACTAGACTTGTGCACTACTCATATAACATATTATGTTACGTGGTGACACTAGACTTGTGTACTACTCATATAACATATTATGTTACGTGGTGACACTAGACTTGTGTACTACTCATATAACATATTATGTTACGTGGTGACACTAGACTTGTGTACTACTCATATAACATATTATGTTACGTGGTGACACTAGACTTGTGTACTACTCATATAACATATTATGTTACGTGGTGACACTAGACTTGTGCACTACTCATACAACATATTATAATACGTGGTGACACTAGACTTGTGCTCTACTCATATAACATATTATGTTACTTGGTGACACTAGACTTGTGCACTATTCATATAACATATTATGTTACGTGGTGACACTAGACTTGTGTACTACTCATATAACATATTATGTTACGTGGTGACACTAGACTTGTGTACTACTCATATAACATATTATGTTACGTGGTGACACTAGACTTGTGTACTACTCATATAACATATTATGTTACGTGGTGACACTAGACTTGTGTACTACTCATATAACATATTATGTTACGTGGTGACACTAGACTTGTGCTCTACTGATATAACATATTATGTTACTTGGTGACACTAGACTTGTGCTCTACTCATATAACATTATGTTACGTGGTGACACTAGACTTGTGTACTATTCATATAACATATTATGTTACGTGGTGACACTAGACTTGTGCTCTACTGATATAACATATTATGTTACTTGGTGACACTAGACTTGTGTACTACTCGTATAACATATTATGTTATGTGGTGACACTAGACTTGTGTACTACTCGTATAACATATTATGTTACGTGGTGACACTAGACTTGTGCACTACTCGTATAACATTATGTTACGTGGTGACACTAGACTTGTGCACTACTCGTATAACATTATGTTACGTGGTGACACTAGACTTGTGTACTACTCATATAACATATTATGTTACGTGGTGACACTAGACTTGTGCTCTACTCATATAACATATTATGTTACTTGGTGACACTAGACTTGTGTACTACTCATATAACATAGTATGTTATATGGTGACACTAGACTTGTGCTCTACTCATATAACATATTATGTTACGTGGTGACACTAGACTTGTGCACTACTCGTATAACATATTATGTTACGTGGTGACACTAGACTTGTGCACTACTCGTATAACATATTATGTTACGTGGTGACACTAGACTTGTGTACTACTCATATAACATAGTATGTTACGTGGTGACACTAGACTTGTGCTCTACTCATATAACATATTATGTTACGTGGTGACACTAGACTTGTGCACTACTCGTATAACATATTATGTTACGTGGTGACACTAGACTTGTGCACTACTCGTATAACATATTATGTTACGTGGTGACACTAGACTTGTGCACTACTCGTATAACATATTATGTTACGTGGTGACACTAGACTTGTGCACTACTCGTATAACATTATGTTACGTGGTGACACTAGACTTGTGTACTACTCATATAACATAGTATGTTACGTGGTGACACTAGACTTGTGCTCTACTCATATAACATATTATGTTACGTGGTGACACTAGACTTGTGCACTACTCGTATAACATTATGTTACGTGGTGACACTAGACTTGTGCACTACTCGTATAACATATTATGTTACGTGGTGACACTAGACTTGTGCACTACTCGTATAACATATTATGTTACGTGGTGACACTAGACTTGTGCACTACTCGTATAACATTATGTTACGTGGTGACACTAGACTTGTGTACTACTCATATAACATAGTATGTTACGTGGTGACACTAGACTTGTGCACTACTCGTATAACATATTATGTTACGTGGTGACACTAGACTTGTGCACTACTCGTATAACATTATGTTACGTGGTGACACTAGACTTGTGTACTACTCATATAACATATTATGTTACGTGGTGACACTAGACTTGTGCTCTACTCATATAACATATTATGTTACGTGGTGACACTAGACTTGTGCACTACTCATATAACATATTATGTTACGTGGTGACACTAGACTTGTGCACTACTCGTATAACATATTATGTTACGTGGTGACACTAGACTTGTGCACTACTCGTATAACATAGTATGTTACGTGGTGACACTAGACTTGTGCACTACTCGTATAACATATTATGTTACGTGGTGACACTAGACTTGTGCACTACTCGTATAACATTGTGTTACGTGGTGACACTAGACTTGTGCACTACTCATATAACATATTATGTTACGTGGTGACACTAGACTTGTGCACTACTCGTATAACATAGTATGTTACGTGGCGACACTAGACTTGTGCACTACTCATATAACATATTATGTTACGTGGTGACACTAGACTTGTGCACTACTCGTATAACATAGTATGTTACGTGGTGACACTAGACTTGTGTACTACTCATATAACATATTATGTTACGTGGTGACACTAGACTTGTGCTCTACTCATATAACATATTATGTTACGTGGTGACACTAGACTTGTGCACTACTCATATAACATATTATGTTATGTGGTGACACTAGACTTGTGCTCTACTCATATAACATATTATATTACGTGGTGACACTAGACTTGTACACTACTCATATAACATAGTATGTTATATGGTGACACTAGACTTGTGCACTACTCATATAACATAGTATGTTATATGGTGACACTAGACTTGTGCACTACTCATTTAACATATTATGTTACGTGGTGACACTAGACTTGTGCTCTACTCATATAACATATTATATTACGTGGTGACACTAGACTTGTACACTACTCATATAACATAGTATGTTATATGGTGACACTAGACTTGTGCACTACTCATATAACATAGTATGTTACGTGGTGACACTAGACTTGTGCTCTACTCATATAACATATTATATTACGTGGTGACACTAGATTTGTGCACTACTCGTATAACATATTATGTTACGTGGTGACACTAGACTTGTGTACTACTCATATAACATTATGTTACGTGGTGACACTAGACTTGTGTACTACTCATATAACATTATGTTACGTGGTGACACTAGACTTGTGTACTACTCATATAACATTATGTTACGTGGTGACACTAGACTTGTGCACTACTCATATAACATATTATGTTACGTGGTGACACTAGACTTGTGTACTACTCATATAACATTATGTTACGTGGTGACACTAGACTTGTGTACTACTCATATAACATTATGTTACGTGGTGACACTAGACTTGTGCACTACTCATATAACATATTATGTTATGGGCTGGCACAGTGGTTAGCATTGTTGTCTCGCAGCCCTAGAATGTGTGTGTCTTTGTGTGTAAGATAATTTACACCGTCGGCTGTAATGGGGAAGGGACTAATGTGAATGATGTAATATGCTCTGTTAAGCACTACATAATATGGAGACACTATATAAAGGTTAATAAACCATCTTCTTTTTGACACATATAGAAGTGCAACTGATCCTGTGGGCCATGAAGTCATATGGGCTCTCGGAGCTGGCTGCAGAGACATCATCTCCCTCCAGGTGGCACCATTGCATCCTTGGTAAGAGAGCACAGATCGCTGTATCTGAACGTACATGTGAGATGGTCCTGCTAATTCACAATGTATCTGCTGCTACCATAGTATTGTAATGACACAGATCTGCCCACAATATAACGGCCTGGGATCACATTGCTTGTATTCCCTTTCTATGCAGCCTTATGTCTGAACCACAGCATCATAATGAGGGCTGTGTGTGGTGTATATAATTATTGTGGCATGTATCTACAATTATATAATATGCTGGTTTGATCTATACAGAATTTCCCGTTTCATCATGCCATCATATATCCTTCATGCAGCGCACTGTGTTTAACAGACTGGAAGAAATGATGGAGTTGGCAGTTGTTAAAGTAGTATAAATCCTTTATCACATTGCAGATTATAGAGATTATATGCAGCATGTTGACTGCAGAACTAGCCTGAGAACACCACTGAATTCAAATTGAGCTTTTATTTTGTAATTGTCTTGTTAAAGACGGGCTAATATACATCCCATTGGTATCCTCTTTGGTTGCTAGAAGCATTGAAAATCACCTTACATTTCCCTGTCAGATCCTCATTTTTTGGGTATAGAAACATGTAATAATCCTGCACTGTTCTATTCTCTCTCTTCACAGCCAGCAGCCCACGCGTTTCAGTAACCGCTGTCTGCAAATGATTGGACGGTGCTGGCCTCACCTCAGGGCGCTGGGCGTCGGGGGAGCTGGCTGTGGGGTGCAAGGGCTTTCTTCATTAGGTAATGGACTGGTTGCTAAATATTCCACATTCTCACAACTGTATAACAGGTTAGAGATTATCAGATCTGGGATAATAATCATCATCAGCTATTTATATAGCGCCACTAATTTCACAGCATTGTACTCATTCACATCAGTCACTGCCCCACTGGAGCTTACAGTCTAAATCCCTAACACACATACACAGACAGACAGACACACACAGACAGAGAGAGGCTGCTCATGTAGAAGGATTGACTCCTGTATGAAACAAAGTTTATACATCCAATACGTACATTTGTTTGATATGGGATTGTCCTTTAATTATCCACATTTTAAAGATATGATTAATGTTATTAGAAATGAGATAAGACTAGTAATTTTACATCTTTAATAATTGACTATCTCATATTATTATAACAACTTTTAGTGATACTGTTGCAAATCACCCATCGTGCTTTGCAAGTGTGAATTCTGATGTAAAACAACCCAGATTACAATTAGGAAGTCATTCTGGTTTCATCATATTGCTAACAGATTATGTTTATCTCCTTGACAATAGAAGAATTTAAGCATGAACATCACAGTTAACTTTAAATCTTTTCATATATCTTGCAAAATGTTATGAAGTTGGTTATAAATATAATTATTGAGATATAAATGAATCTTACCTTAGACTGTGATGTTAGATCTAGCAGTGGCAGAAATAGACAGTGAATATATACAGTACACACTTGCTCACTAGACAGCTGGTAAATGTGAGTGACATCATAAGAGCTATCTGTGATGTAAGTCTGTCACATGTCCAGTCCAGTCTGGATAGAGAGACATTACCTTGCTATTAGTGAAGTCCTAACTGCCAATGACGATACTAAATCTGTATTTTGCACATATTGTACTAGTGTCCTAACCAATCTGTGATCTTCTCTCCATAATATCTGATAATATAAGACACCCTCTGATAGGGAAATCCGAACCAATGGAAATGTTAATAAATATTTGCTCTGAGTTGCACCACTCTCACGTCATACACTTCACGCTCAGGATACAGCTATAATTTACTCCTCGATCTTAGGGATGTGATTCAGGTTCTACAGAAGCCATGTTTTTATCTATGTAACATTGACACACATGACCTTCATGTGATGCAAAAATGTTGTTATATGTCGACAGACTATATGGAATAAATGCTCCAGAAAGAACATGGCAGATAAAGGTCCACAATGTAGGAGATACCCAACCAGATTTTGTGTCCATCCCACAACAGTCCAGTTTCATAATATGGATGATCTATATGTAGCACGTTTCCATGTATGGATCCCCACTTCTCACTGCTATTTGTGTGCCCCCTACAGCTCGGAACTGTATGCGGCTACAGGTGCTGGAGCTTGATCACGTGACGGAGATCAACCAGGAGGTGGCAGCGGAGGTCTGCCGGGAGGGTCTGAAAGGGCTGGAGATGTTGGTTTTAACGTCCACCCCGGTGACTCCAAAGGCTCTTCTGCATTTTAACAGTGAGTATTGCTCTCAGGTGGGAATGGCATCAGTTTCGCTAACATAAAGGATGGGAATCATGCTTCATGGCCCTGTATCTTCTCCTATAGGTGTATGTCGCAATCTGAAATCCATCGTTGTGCAGGTTGGAATTGCAGATTACTTTAAGGACCCGAGTAGCACCGAGGCTCGGAAGCTGTTTGAGGAAATGGTCAATAAGCTGCAGGTAGTTATTGTATCTTATTTCTTATTATTGCAATGTCCGGTAAATCACTCTGGTTGTCTATAGGCTCAAGCAGGCGACACGTGGAAAACGTGAAGTGCAGCAAGTGTCGGGTGACACAGAGGTAGTGACAAAGTCTGAAAGAACTGTCCGGCCTCTTGTTATGTTTATATCCAGCCACCGGACCATCAGATTGGTCAGAACCATTATAGTCCCAGAATCCTGTTCCCAGAGTCCCATATTTACCATAAATAGTTTGTTGATACCAACAGGATTTTTTAACGGACAAATAAGGTGTAATTCTATATATACAGGTACTGCTCAGAAGTCTCATTCAGATTACTCCATTACCACTGTGATCACAAGTCTCAGGGAAGGGCATATGGGTGTTACTAGAACACTTCTATACCCAAGTATATATCAGAGCAATATACAGGGGTAAAAATATTACATATCGCATATCAGACCAGTACATAGTGCTGCAGGACATATTGTATCACAGAACATATATAGCGGAATAGTTTGGTATTGTAATTAGTATATTGTAGTCCAGAGATCTCACATGCAAGCATATGGTATCACAGAGCAGTGTAAATGCCAGTTTAAAATGGCGCTCTCACGGCTTACAGTTAGTATCTTCCGATTAGCGGAAGCACCTTGTAAGTGTTGATGTCTTACCAGATATCTGCAGATAAAAGCACAAGACTTCTGTCTCTTAATCACTAGGTTAGAAGCTGCTTTACTATGTACTGATGCTGGTGGCAGGTAGTTGATGAGGAAGCTGGTGGTACAATATATCCATCCGTTGTGGTGACATTACTGGAGAACACTTTACGGCACTGGATATTGTGGGGTGTACAAGCATGACTGATATGTCTTGTTTTTCAGGCTCTTAAGAAGAGGCCAGGGTTCTCCAAGATATTACACATTAAGGTGGAGGAAGGCTGCTAACCCCATTTTATATGAACCAGACACTGTTCTTTGTGATCTTGAGGTCTCGTCCGATACCCAGATTTAACCGTGTCGTCTCCCCATGGGAAGTGCCACCAAGACCTATTGCCAAATATCCGTATCCAAGAGTTTTTCTGGAAGGCCTTACAATGGTAACGAAATGGAGGAAAGCAGGGCCCCTCCATCAATGCCGGACTGTAACAACAAAGGGTTCTTTGTTCAATTTCTTATTCTTTATGTTCTATGTGGATTCATTGCGATAGCCAAGAAATGCCGCCCTGGTGGTCTGCCGAGCTGCGCCAGAATACGAAGCACGGCGTAGGATGTCTGTGTGGACCCTAATATTTGTGTTTCTGTCAAGTGAGATATGCATATAGATCTGTATATTAATATTTAATTAATATATATCAATATTTTAAAGATAAATATATATATACTATTATTTTAAAAATACAGCATCATTGGAAGCCAACAGGTAAAACTATTAAATTATGTTCAGAGTAATATACCGAGGAACTCTTGTCATTGGTGATAAGTAAAGACTGAATCGCCCTCTCTGTTCACCGTGTGACGTTCCTTGAATAAGCAACAATGTCTTTGGAAAGGCAATAACGCACGTCGGCAGTTATTTCATTCAACGTATCGCACACAAGAGATTGATGCGTCCACGAAGAGCCACCAGCCTTGAGTAGGCGGCTACATTACAGACTGTGTCAGTTAAGCCATTACGGAGCATTGTCCCATAAGGACTTTTGTCGAGATCTCGTCCACGGACATGAATGGAAAGGACCTCATTCAATCAGGGTGCCATAAGAGACACTGATACTCCACTGACATCTTTCTTTATATTCACATTATTTTCTCTATATAAAACCCATGGACTCTGGATGCCCAGGTTTGTTAATGGCAAACACATAAATAGGATTAGTTTTAGTTTATGCCGGAAGTGGGACAGCACCACTAGATAACAAGCACTTTATTTCCAACAGTTACTGGAGTATAAGGGGATCAGAGATGTGTTTCGTCTATTTGTCGGCCTCAAGGTAGTCTTCGGTTACCACCAAGTTGTCATCTACCTTCATTGACCTTGACCAAAGTTCCCATGGTCAAGTGTTGTATGAAAGGAGAAATGTTATGTGAGGGTAGGAAGAGTCTAAAGTTATGTAATAGCATACACTGGAAATTGTATGCCACTTTTTAACCCAATAACCTTAATATTCTTGGTCTTTTATGATGTGACTCTACATTGACCCTATTAGTCTAGTCTACAGATTGTATCGGTGAGGATTTGAACAGGGTAAATGGAAAACTTGGCACATGATTAGAATTATTAGGCTCTTAGAGTAGAAATGTAAAAGAAGCTTGGTCCCTTGTCTTACACTGGAATTAATTCCTGGACTGTACAGTAATATTCCAGCACTGCTCAGAGATTGGTCTTTCTGTATAATGGGGGACAGTTCTCATAACTGGTCTACACATAACTGAGCTATAATCCATAGTAACTATATCCCCGTTCCCTTGCTGTAGACATCTCAACACATCCATAACTTGTTTATGGAGGGTTTTGCTAAGGGCGGTTTGTGACATCTGTGGCCCTGGGCCACATCATTCCTGTGAACACCACTTGCACATTACAAAATGGGATTTAGTTGACATACAATATATACAGTATTGTTTCTGAGTTTGGGTTGTGTTTCAACTCATATAATTAATTGATCCCATCAACCTACTACTAAGTGGCAGCTCACCGTGGTATTAATGGCTGTAGGTGGACAGCATGCGAGAAGTGTACAAAGAACAATATTCCCTTTAAAGTGGCAGCACCATATACATCTGTAGTCAGGGGTATGCCGTGTAATGATAAAATATACTGTTAAATACCCTTTAATATTAATCCAAAACCCGTATGTCAGGCCATGACTGATGAGTGTGAGTGGGATAACATTCTATAAGATGTACTGCAGGGACTTGAGTTGAAATTCCCAAAGTTGATGCTTAAAAATCCCATTTTCATTGCACATCTGATTTTGGCAAATTCAGTCTGTATTAAATGAAATCCCATTAGCACTGTTTGCTTTGCCGGGTGTGCGGTTATACTGTGGGCTCCTCCGTGGGACGATGGTGCAGGGATCTACTGATAAATGCTCCAGGAATAATGTGTCTGTGCCTCCAGATTGGTTACTGTTATATTATTTTTGCTTTCTTGGAATGATCACCTTTCTGTGGGTCTGTGGTATTGTAGACCAGTATATATCTTACTGGGGCTAAGGTCTCACTTTGCATATCAGAGATATCCAAGACCCCATTATATTCCCATGTTTTTGGAGTTCCCAAGTGACCTGTAACAGTAACAATCCACAGTCCTAGACTACCTGGAACAATGGCTGCCTCAAATCATTAAGGATTCAGCCTCTTGGGACCATTATAATATTTTGAAAGACACTAAAATGAGAAAACAATCACTGTAAAGGAGTCACTTTTACACCACAACCTGTGGGTGAAGCCAGCGGGTCCAAGTTACCTCCTAATCCATTGCCATGTGATAGCATCTGTCTAAAGGAGAAAACAAAAGTCTGACGATACCGACAGTGGTGTCGTCATCACTATGACTCAAAGAAGTTATTGGGAATGAATTCCTGCAGCTGATATACTGCAGTTAGCAGAATCGTGGGAATATTGCATGTAACAATAGTGTCCCAGACGTCCGTTTAAGAATGGGAGCCCTAGTGTGTGTGTGTGTGTGTGTGTGTGTGTGTGTGTGTGTGTGTGTGTGTGTGTGTGTGTGTGTGTGTGTGTGTGTGTGTGTGTGTGTGTGTGTGTGTGTGTGTGTGTGTGTGTGTGTGTGTGTGTGTGTGTGTGTGTGGGGGGGGGGGGGTTGTCAGCATTTGGTTTAGTTAAGACAGTAGACAGTTCCAAGTCACACATTATTACTGCACTACCCTAGTTATAGAGCTAAATCATTTATAAACATATTACTATATAGAGATTAGAGGTCACATAGCGGATATTATCTTTATTTTTATATAGAGTGCTCTATGTCAAATCAAAAGATATTTTAGATAAGGCAAAGAAGCTGGGGTACAAAAAGGAGTCCCCCAGTTTACAGACTGAAGATCATATATTTATTATTTGTTGTAAAAGTAGGGAGCTGTAGAATTTACCTACATTTCGGATTAACTCCTCTAATCTCAATAAGCAGAGAGTTACTCCCTCATATTGTCTATAAGCAGCGAGTCATAGCTCCAGAACTGGAGTTACTCCCTCATATTGTCTATAAGCAGCGAGTCATAGCTCCAGAACTGGAGTTACTCCCTCATATTGTCAATAAGTAGCGAGTCACAGCTCCAGAACTGGAGTTACTCCCTCATATTGTCAATAAGCAGCGAGTCATAGCTCCAGAACTGGAGTTACTCCCTCATATTGTCTATAAGCAGCGAGTCATAGCTCCAGAACTGGAGTTACTCCCTCATATTGTTAATAAGTAGCGAGTCACAGCTCCAGAACTGGAGTTACTCCCTCATATTGTCAATAAGCAGCGAGTCATAGCTCCAGAACTGGAGTTACTCCCTCATATTGTCAATAAGTAGCGAGTCATAGCTCCAGAACTGGAGTTACTCCCTCATATTGTCTATAAGCAGCGAGTCATAGCTCCAGAACTGGAGTTACTCCCTCATATTGTCAATAAGCAGCGAGTCATAGCTCCAGAACTGGAGTTACTCCCTCATATTGTCTATAAGCAGCGAGTCATAGCTCCAGAACTGGAGTTACTCCCTCTTCTTGTCAATAAGCAGCGAGTCATAGCTCCAGAACTGGAGTTACTCCCTCATATTGTCAATAAGCAGCGAGTCATAGCTCCAGAACTGGAGTTACTCCCTCATATTGTCTATAAGCAGCGAGTCATAGCTCCAGAACTGGAGTTACTCCCTCTTCTTGTCAATAAGCAGCGAGTCATAGCTCCAGAACTGGAGTTACTCCCTCATATTGTCTATAAGCAGCGAGTCATAGCTCCAGAACTGGAGTTACTCCCTCTTCTTGTCAATAAGCAGTGAGTTATAGCTTCAGAACTGGAGTTACTCCCTCTTCTTGTCAATAAGCAGTGAACTATAGATTTTCAACTGGTGTGACTCCCTAATTACTCCAATAAGCAAGGATTTATTCATCAAGAGCTGGGTGACTCTTCCATATAAACAAGTCAGAGAATCACAGCTACAGAACTAGATGACCTTGTTAGTTATATTTAGTGTACCAGGGAAGAAAAGTTATTTAATATTAGTGGTGCCATTGTAGATTACATGGCTGGTAACAGAAGCAGTCTGTATTTAGTGGGGAGGGGAGAGTGCCACTTCTTTGCTAATTTAACGTGATGGGCTCATTTTATTTTTATTGCCAAAAAGACAACATTATTCTAGGTATTACTGTCCCAAGTACTCATTTTCATATTTGAACAAGTTAAATGATTGCTGTATTCTTATGACAAGTGTTTTCTTCAAGCATCCAGAGTGACGCTGATAACCAATGGCACATTATTATTATTACTAAGGTTCTATTAATCATTGCAAGGATGTAGCTCATTTCATGTACCTCCAAGAGCTATCCACTGAATTGTCAACCCCTCTGATAAAAAGTTTTCTTGAATTTAATAAAAGTTGATACATTTATGTTCATCTTCTTCCCATGAGAATACAGGTTAATAAGATGTGAACATGGCACTATACAGATTAAGAAGAGGAACGTCCTATTCAGATGTGTAGTGATGAGCACTATCCCAGCCTGGAGACAGATTACTAAACTCCCAACTGTTACTCTTAACATGTCCCACAAGGGAATATGCATCTACCTGTCCACAGGTACACATACTGCTCCAAGACTCTGTGTAAGACAATCTACAGTGGACATAGGCAATCTCTGGCTCTCCAGCCGCTGTGGAACTAAAGTCTCATAATGTATGGTCAGTAGCTGAACTAAGCACTTCATGATCATTTGTCTGATCAGTGAGCTATAAAATTCAGTGTACCTGGGTTTTGAATAAGAGTACATGTTAAATACAGACAAGCAAATAACTGCTTACTGAAGTAGTGCATACAGTGTCTTAATATGTGCGGAGAATATTGGGAGAAACGCTTGATGAATGAATGCTGTAAAATCTTATTTACTCGTAGCAATGTACCTTTTTGCCAGATGTTGATAATGGTCTATGTAAAGGTTTGTTTGCCGATCAGGCCCCTAGCATAGTCTGTGACACTATCTAAAACCATGGGCATATTCACTTTGCTCTTTTGGTGAACTTTGGGCTAATAACTAACATATGACACAGACATCCGTTACTATATAATTCTGTTCTGGGACAGCTGGCTATGTGTTCACATTCATTAGAAATCCAAAAGTAAGAAATTAGCAGGAACAGGTACACAATGCTGTCCCAAAAGCTGGCACCTGTGCGAGATCAAGACCAAGTACTACTATACTGATAAGACAGACAAATTCTCACTGTTTGTTTGTGTTTCCTCCAATGGCATCAGATAAGAAGGGGTTAATGTTCCCTTTCACTTGAGTCATCACTGCCCAAGATGCTGCCATTGTTCTAGTCCAATGTACTTGTCACGAGCTGCGGCGGTACTCACAGCCGCCGCGGCTCGCTTCCTGTCCTCCCCGGCGTCCCGGCCATCACCATGACGACCGGGACGTCACTTCCCCTCAACTCCCGACTGTTGCCTGGACAACGGCCGGACGCTACTCCAGCGCGCACGCGCATATTGTAATTATTAGATTCAGGTGTGTATGACAGGGCTAAGCCCTGATTGGTGTCTAGTGTAGCAGGCAATTAGCCTGCAAGTGTGCACTGTCCAGGGGCAAGCCCTGATTGGTCCATCTGGGTACTTAAGGCAGTGAGGTCTGCTGCCTCATTGCCGGTTATAGCTGCTGTCTGCTGACCTGCTCTGTGCCTTGTTCCTGCCCGTTGAATATTCTGCTGATTACCCGTGTATGACCCTTTGCCTGGATTTGGACCTTGCCTGTGTATCTCGTGACCCTGACCTCTGGTGTGTTTACCGACCTTCCTGTCTGCTCGTGACCCTTGACCTCGGCCTGTTTATTGGAATTGCTATCTGCTGGCGGCCCTTGACCTCTGCTTGGACTTCACTTCGTTTACCTGGGTTCTCCCCAGCCGGTACACAATTCACGACCCTCTGTCAGTCTGCAGCCCAGTCTGTCCCCACTACTAGGGGCTCCAGTGAACA
Source organism: Mixophyes australis (assembly GCA_036250195.1). Taxonomy (NCBI): domain Eukaryota; kingdom Metazoa; phylum Chordata; class Amphibia; order Anura; family Limnodynastidae; genus Mixophyes; species Mixophyes australis. The sequence goes on from JAVHZZ010000001.1 coordinate 498,148,742, forward strand.
CCTGACTGGCAGAGTAGATTCCGGGTTGTGTTGTACCGACTGGAACGGTTCCTAACAGTACTGTAATAGAATCTGAATCTTCCTGACAATGTAAGCCTCCTGGATACACAATTTAGCCCACAGTATAAAGAGTTGCTTTGTCCTTCTATGCCCTTTAGTCCAGTCCATAAAAGTGTATTTCCATAACAAAGCCCAGACAAAGAAATCTCTCTTCCTTTGTGGACATTTTGACCTTGGGAGAAGGGAAGGAAAAATATCCTGATGTACATGAAAGTCTTATAGTACTTTGGGATGGAAAGCAGGATTTGTCCTAAGAACTACCTTATCCTGCAACATCTTAAGGAAATGTTCTTCTGCCCATAGAGATTGCAGTTCTGACACTCTGCATTCTGGTGTAATCGCAACTAAGAAGACAACTTCCAAAGTAAGGATAGTTACTGAAAATTGTCCAAACAGATCAATACACCTTGGAAGTAGGTTGTTTTCCTGTCTTTAATAAAGTGGGGATTACCTTGATTGAAACACCTTGTCACTCCCGTAGTCTCTGTTCAGTAACCATGTCATAAATTGCAAGGATGGCAGATGTAATATTTAACCGTGATGACGGAGGTTCGAGGCCACAAAGGGAGATACCATGGTTGTGACATTGAATTACCTCTGCAAGCCATGGTCTCTTTGGCCAAAAGGGACAAGAAAACAATTACTTTTACTCTGTCCTTTCTGATCTGTTTGATATTGTGTAAGTCGGTTATGTGGGCTGCTGGTAATACCTTCAGGCTACTCTTTGCCCTTTATAACAATGGTCAGACTACTCCCATCATTGATGAATGACGTATGCGATTACTGACCGATTTGTCTGAATGAATTCTGACCTATCTTGTAATGGTTTCCTAGAACTGAAGACATACTGCCAACATTTCTCAGCTATTTCATGGCTGTATGTTCCGTTCATAATCCACAAGCTGTCAGGTGATCACATCTGACCCATCCGGTCTACCAACCATCTGTAGTAATGATCACCCGATGGTGATCTGAAAAAACTTTTGTTCTGGTCAGTGTGTCTTTCCTCGACCACCATTGCAGATTTTACCTTCCTTCCCTTTGCAATGGAATCAATTGATGTATGTCTTCGACATCTTACACCAAGCTTTATGTAAACATTTCTGCAGGGAGTAGCCTGCAGGAACAACACCTCTTGAATCAACCTTTGACTTCTTTCTAACGACAAGAAAGTAAACATATCTAGACAAATTCCTAGAAATTTCAGTTTCTGAGATGGTTGTAAAGGACTCTTTTCTATATCAATAATCCAATCATGCTGTTCCTGGTATAAACTTGTATGACCCATGCTGTAGCTTGGAGTCCTCCTGTATGGTTCTTGCCTTTATCAGAATATCATACAGATAGGGCCATAGTAGCAATTCTTGTCTTATCTTTGCAATTACCACCAGTACTTTCTTAAGGGTTCTCAAAGCTGTTGACAGTCTGAGAGGAAGACTCACTGATTGGAAATAATAGTTGAATAGCAAGATCCTGAGACATTTCTGATGTAATGGTGGTGGTATGCATCTTTGAGATCAACTTAAGTAAGAAAGCTCCCCATATCTCTACTGCATTCATGATGTAACAAAGGGTATTAAACCTTGAATGCCCTGGTTCCATAAATCCAACATCATTCAATATCCCCCTTTGTATTTTCCTAAAATGAAAGTCATGGAATAAAAACGTATTTCTTTTATAAACAAGAGCTCTGACAATCACACCCTGGTTATTAGTAACAGCAGACTGCCCAGTGTTGCCAAGTCCTTGGGGTTCTTTGAATCTTGCACCCTAGTGGGGTTTGTACTAATCTAGGATGTCCTTGAGGCTAGGTACACACTGAAGAATTTTTTCGACCAATGTAGTCTGATCGCTTGGGCGATTCATGCATACACACTAGACACGTTTTAAATGAATAACGAAAGACGGACAGTCTGGGCAGCGACTTTTCACTGCCATATTGTCGTGTTAAAAGATTTGGATTACGTACACACTGAAACGACATATGTGATCCCTGCAGTGATATCCCCAAGAAGTTTAAATAATGGGCCAAACATGTTCATTAAGAACCACTCAAAAACTCTTTAAAAGGAGAAGAAAACACATCTTCTTCATTCATTCTGTAACACATAGTTGTGTACAGTGTACATTTGTTCGCAACCACACAACAATTTATTTTACTATTATGAATACTGTTGAAGAACAGCAAGCTACTGGTCTTTTGCCAGTCACTATGGCAAGAAGACTGAAGTATAGACCCAAAGGGAAAGGAGAAAGAATCGGTCTTGTTGGACCAAAGACTGGTTCCAGAGGAGAGACTCACTCTCTCAGATGCCCCTGGTGCAGGAGATACGGGACCCTGATGACTTCAAGAATTTCATGTAAATGAATGAACCCACATTCCAGGAACTGCTCCAACTAGTCACTCCTCTGCCTAACACAGAAGGAGGACAACCATTTAAGGAGACCGATATCTGCAGAGTAGAGACTGGTTGCTACCCTCTGAATTTTGGCCACAGGAAGGTTTCTGGCAGATCTCAAATACAGCACAGCAATTTCACCTCAAGCTCTGGGTTTGATAATACCCGAGATTTGTGATGCTATCATTAAAGTTCTGTGTGAACAGTATATGAAGGTTGGTAAAAAGAACACATCAATGCAGGAGACAGCTACTATTGTTTTACTGTTAGAAGCACCAAATTACCAATTGAGTGACGTACGGACACCGCAAAACGTGGGAGAGGTAGAGACATCAGAAATTTACATACATATGCCTTTAAATTTAAAAAGGCAATGTTGGAACCTCGCAGGGACACTGTTTAAAATGGGGTCCCGACATTGCCGCTTTAAATTGAAGGGCGCACTGACGTCACACAGTGGTGCCGGAGATCTGCACAGTCGTTTTTCAGGCAAGTCTGTCATTCTAGCTGTCGTTTTTTCATTCAATGTTTTTTTTATTGTAGGTGTCCTCTGTGTCGGTATAGTCAGCATCGGAAACCCATACCCCACCCCTTTTACTGTGCCCTAGAGCACGATGGGTAAAAACCCAACATCAGCATTATTGCACCCATCCATAACACTACAAGAGAGCTCTATGGAGCAGTGTTACTTGGGTGTAGGGGAAGGGTTCCTCCTGCAGTTACATTTTAACGAGAACAACCACATCAACTAAAAAGCAAATTAAATGAACCAAAAAACGAAAATTGTAAGCAAATGCTGAAAAGCATTCCATAAATCAGAGCATTTTCAAAGTGATATAATAGGATTTTTGTACGTACCAAAAATCTCTCTCTCTTAACACAGTTGGGGGACACTGCTCACCTTGGGGTTTAGAGGGCGCTGTGGGAGTAAAGTCACTAAAGACTTGTCTAGCCTGCTCCTCTCGCCTCTATGCCCCCTATAGCCCAAAAGTACTCAGTTTATTTAACTGACAAAGCTGCAAGAGGGCGAAACACAACCAACAGAACAACAAAGGAGTGGGAGTGCAGTGTCCCGCAACTGTGTTCAAAGAAAGAGTTTTTACGGTAAGTACAAAAATCTTATTTTCTCTATCACACCAGTTGGGGAACATTGCTCACCATAAAATTTACAACCAAAACTGGCGTCTTTGGAAGTGCAGACATGAAGACGGTAAAATCTGGTGAACGTATGGACAGAAGACCAAGTAGCTGCCCTACACAACTGCTCAACCAAGGCCCCATGTTGCGCTCCCCAGGAAGCGCTTACTGACCTGGTTGATTGAGCAGTAAGGCCTTCAGGCACTGGAGATGCTTCAGAGATATAGGCCTGGTTATCGTTTGGTTTGTGGCTGGCCAGCCACACTTACGAACGTCATACAACACCAGAAGACTGTCCGTCTTCCAAACAGAAGCCGTATGGTTCACATAAATTCTTAAATCTCTGACCTCATTCAACAACAGAACTGAATCCTGGCTGCTAGCATGTTAATCCTGTCATAACACCGAAAAAGAACAATTTCAATGTGGAACTTAGAGACCACCTTCGGTTGAAAGGAAGACTTAGTACAGAGAACCACACGGCCATCATGGAAGACCAGAAAAGGGAAGTGACAGGACAGAGCCTCCAACTCCAAAACACGCCAGGCCAAAGAAATAGCCAGCAAAAAAATATACCTTCCAAGAAAGAAGTTTTAACAAAACATATTCCATTGGTTCAAAAGGTGACTTCTGAAGAGCCGTGAGAACCAAATTAAGAACCCTTGTTGCCACCAGCGGAATAAAGGGTGGTTGAACATGGAGGACCCCCTGAAGAAACGTGTGCACGTCTGAAACAGAGCCAGTCGCCTCTGGAAATGGACAGACAATGCTGACACCTGGAATTTAAGAGACACCAGACACAATACCTTGCCCAGCTTGTCCTGAAGCAACGCGAACACACTGGACAACCAGAAGGAAGAGGTTGACACCTTTTTCTTGTAAGATTTCCAAATACGATGATAATTGTTGGAAGATGTCGGTTTTCTAGCCTTGATCATAGCTTGAATAACACTTTCCGGAAAAAGATTTTTCTGGAAAATCAAAGATTCAACCTCCGAGCCTTCAAAGCCAAGCGTGCCAGGTCCTGATGGAAGAACAGACCTTGGCCGAGAAGGTTCTCCCTGAGAGAAAGATGCCAAGGTGGATCCACGGACAAGGCGAGAAGATCTGTATACTAAGGACCTCCTCGGCCATTCTGGCGCTAGAAGAATCATTGGAACCTTTTCGCACCTTACCCTTTTCAATGCCCTGGGCAACATCAGTTGGAGGGAATAGGAATACCAACCTGAAGTTCCAGTGAACAGTCATGGCGTCCACTAAGAACGCCTGAGGATCTTGGGTCCTGGCACAGTACTTGCTTACCTTGTGGTTCAGCTGAAAGGCCATCTGTCAGGCACCGTCCCCGCACATTCACCCGATGCCAGGGAAAGACGCCTTCCTCTGTGGCAGTACCATTGCGTCCCGTTGCCTAGCAAATGGACACATCTCTTCTTCCTGGTGAACGCCGTCGTTGCTAGCCAATGGGACACTGGCTGTTCGGCAATCAGCTGTTCTGCCATCCTATTTACTGCCACCAATGAGAGAGCAGCACTGTCTATTTAAAGGAGGCTCTGGCGCCATTCTGGTGCCAGAGTAGCAAGGTCTCCTTATGCTCCAGAGTTCCTATTTGCTCCCAAGCATCCTGACTGACTCTACTGCTCAAGACTTGGCTTTCCCTGACCTCCCATTTGGATCTCCTTCTGGCATTTATAGATTTCCTGGCTTGACCTACGGCTTCCCGACTACGCTCCTGTCTGACCCTGTTGTACCTTTCTGTTTGCACGGCCTGACCTCGGATTGCTTGACCTCACTTATTCACCTATTACTTCACTGGTGGCTAACTACGAGGGCCGCGACCTGCGTGTGTCTACAGCTAACTCCAAACTCCCTTGCGGGGGTCCCTGGCGAAGACCAGAGACACGTTTAAACACTGCGCCTCCTTGTTTAGCAGTGTAAATACCAATAAGTAGGCCTCAGGTTCCTGCTAGTCGTGACACCATCATGTTGATTTCTGGCTGACCCCACCAGTGAACTATCTGCGCGAACACCTCCAGGTGTAGAGACCATTCACCTGTATGGAGGGTATGCCGAATTAAGTAGTTGGCCTCCCAATTTTCCACAACTGGAATGAATACAGCTGAAATGGCTTGAACCTACTGTTCCGCCCATTTCATGATTTTAGACACTTCTTTCATGGCAAGAGAACAACATGGTCCTTCTTGATGATTTATGTATGCTACGGACGTGGCATTGTCCGATTGATTTTGGATCGACCAATGTTGTAGATAAGCCTGTGCCTGAAGCAGAGCACTGAAAACTGCCCTCAGCTCAAGAACATTTATGGGCAACCTTGCTTCCGCCCACGTCCAAGTCCTTTCACATCGGAGATGGAGAGTGACTGCACCCCAGCCTGAGAGACTCTTGTCCGTGGTCACCACCGTTCAATTCCAAACCGAAATGGGACGTCCCTGGCTAAGGTTTTCCATCCGCAGCCACCAGAGTAAGGAAAGGCGTGTAGCAGACAACCGTAAGAACTGACCTGCCAAGCGAGGGTCCGATCTGGCCCACTTTGCAAGGATCTCCTACTGGAACTTGCGAAAATGAAAGTGAGCAAACTAAAACTGCTTCAAAAAGACAACACCATGCTTCCCATCAGTTTTATACACTGAAGCACTGAAACGTGTTTGAGAAACAGTAAGGTCCTCTCCTGATGTTGATGTTGAAGTTTACAAATCTTGTCTGGAGGCAGAAACACCCATTCAGAAATGGTGTTGAACAACCCCAGGAACACAATGCGCTGGGTAGGTACCAAACGCGACTTCCTGAAGTTCATTACCCAGCAGTGAGATTGTAAGGTGTCCATGGTCATGCGCAAATGAGACTGGAGAAGAGATATCGACTCCGTGTTTCCCAGATCGTCCAGGTAAGGTAAGATTGTCACCCCCTGTAGATGTAACTGTGCTGCCATGACCGCCATAAACTTTGTGAATACCCTCAGTGCAGTGGCCAGGCCAAAGGAAAGATCCCTGAATTAAAAATGGTCCTGTCCTACCACAAAAGGTTCTGGTGACCCAGATGGGTATGTGGATATATGCATCCTTGATGTCCAATGAAGCTAGGAACTCGCCCTCTTTCCATGGAGTTGATCACAGAACAAATGGATTCCAGACGAAAACTGGGCACCCTCAGGTGGGTGTAAAAATCCTTCAGGTTTAGAATAGGCCTGAAGAACATGACCAGATTCTGCACCAGGAAGAGAGTAGTAACCCCGACCTCTCTGCCCCTGTGTAACCAGAACTATAACCCGAAGAGATTATACAAATCCATGAAGAGGCTCCCTCCTGACCTCCTCTTCCTGGGAGGAGGTGTAGACATGAAGCACCTTGGAGGCGTCCCACAAGGTCCAGAACATACGCCCCTGGACACTACACCCTTTACCCAGGGGTCTGAGGTCGAACAGATGCACCGCTACCAAAAGAGCAGCAGATGAACTCTTACCACCGACATGTCCGGTGGGGGAAGCAAAGCGTCATGAGGTTCGTTTTTCGTTTGGCATTGATGCAGAACGGCGTCCTATCCAACCCTGCCTTCCCCTATACTATATTCACTCAATATATTGACAAAAGTATTAAACGTATTCGGACGCTTGACCATTACACCAACAGGGACTGTAATGACATTGTATTCAAATACATATACTTTAATATAGAGTTGGTCCCCCTTTTGCGGCGATAACAGCTTCCTCTCTTCTTGGAAGGCTTTCTACAAGATGTTGGGAGTGTTTCTGTGGGAATTTGTGCCCATTCATTCTGTAGAGCATTTATGAAATCAGGCACTGATGTTGAACGAGAAGGTCTGGCTCGCAATCTCCGTTCCAGTTATCCCAAAAGTGGTCAATGGGGTTGAGGTCAGCACTCTGTGGGGGCCAGTTAAGTTCTTCCACACCAAACACATCAAACAATGTCTTTGTAGGCTTTGCGCACTGGGGCACAGTCATGTTGGAATAGAAAACGGCCTTCCCCAAACTGTTGCCACAAAGTTGGAAGCATAGTATTGTCCAACATGACTTGGTATGCGGTCATGTAAACCCATTCTATTAAGCTCCCGCAACACCGTTTTTGTGCTTAAATTAGTGCCAGTGGACGCTCGGAACTCTTCAGCTTGGCAGCTTTTACGTACCATGCGCATTAGCTGTTAGAGTTGCTGTTCCTAAACGCTTCCACTTTCTAATATTACTTACAGTTGACCGTGGAACATCAAGCAGATATGAAATTTGACAAACCATCTTATTGTAAAGATGATAACCTACCACGCTTGTAGTCACTGAGCTCAGAACGACCCATTTTGTATCACAAATGTTTGCAAACGGAGACTGCATGGCTGGTGCTTCATACACCTCAATTCAATAATTAACAACTGTGGCCAAATACTTTTGACCATAAAGTGTATATAAGATTGTCTATCGGCTATAATGTGGAAACTAAATGTACTCTGCTATGTGTTCAAAGGTAGGACACTAATGAAAAAACACAATCACACTGATCGATATATAGAAATGCAAATTCCTCAATATCTATACATTCTCACTCCCAGGGAAGCTGTGCAAGCCTGCGGTGCATGTCACTGTCTGTCACTGTCTATGGTGCCCAACAGATGTAAAAACACATAATGACACAAGTCACACAGACGGCTGGTGGGGACTGCGCTTCGGTGACAGCTCCCCACCAGCCATATGCCTCACTACCTGTTTCTGCCACCCAAAACTTCTCCCGATACCGGAATACAGGCTGGACAACGTCCGCTGGAAGCTTTGCCTCCACTGGTACAAGGGCTCCCGGTGCATGCTACACCCTCCCTGGAAGTGGCTGGGTTCTGTGCACACTTATAGTGCCAGGTGACCCTTTTTCCAAGAGCCCTACATTTTTTGAGGGGGAGGTGGCAATAAAGCACCATGGGCGCTCTCCCTTTAGTAGGCGATTGCCTCAGTAAAATTCACTCCAACTGCTAAAAATCTAAAAAAAAAAAAATTTTTTTTATAAAGAGCTGGACTAAATCGTGCCACTCATAGGCACCATTACCAAACCAGTACTTCCGGCTGGAGGGTGCATAGAGATGAGGAGAGCAGGCTAGACAAGTCTTTAGTACCTTTACTCCCACAGCACCCTCTATACCCCAAGGTGAGTAGTGTTCTCCAACTGGTGTGCGAGAAAATTGTGTTTGCTCTCATTATATAAGGGACAGAGCCTATTACACCTGCCAGTCAGCTGGTTTACATATATAGATGACAACCATTTATCACCGTCATTAGAGTAAGTGTCCCACTTTGGTACTCCCAGCTACATAAGAGCCTGCCTCCAGCAGTATTTAGCTGCCTGTATGTGTGAGCGAATAATCCCACTAACCCACACAATGTACAATTACATGCGCAATGTGAAAATACTACTCCAAACACCCTCCTGGACGTCTCAGGACACCATAAAACCTACCCGTCAGGAATAATATAGATGTACAATGACTTTGTATCATATAAAAGGTGCATTTGACACATGTATTAGAACATTACATCACTACTCTCTGCTCCTCCCACTATAATCACTCTTAGGGATAGATTTACTAAAGGGCGGTTTGATGAAACGGACAGGTTTTTTTTCTGTTATTGTATTATAGGCGAAATATGAATATATAATTATATTAACTGGACAATATTATTTGATTGGTGAATATAATTATTTATGATGCACAATGTGGCATTACATAGTGCATCCATAATATAATACACTAACGTCATACAAAGAAAAATAAAATTTGCCCCATAAGTTCATTAGAAATGAATTTTGACCCTTTATCAATAATGATTGCCCCCATTATTTATATGTGAATGGTGCTTTCCCTTATGCTCTGACTCGCAGGATGGCTCAAACAGCATGTTTGAGCTATCAAGCCAATGAGAAGCTGGCATTAAAAAAAAAAAAACACTGTCTTTTTGATGGCGGTTTAGATGTTTGCAATCCGCCACCCATTTTACATCGCAGCCTTAAACCGTCCTATAATGAATGCGCCGGTTTGAAGCACTAAACCACCGGCGATGTTTGGTGGTTTTAGACCATCACACACGAGTTTTAGTAAATTTACCCCTTAGACTTTCCGGTTACCTTCCACCCCTCCCCCTATCATGGCTCTGTCCGACACATGTAACCATGTCCTTACTAGCAGTCACACAAGTGGACTTAGCAGCTCTCTCTCAGCACATCACTGATAATCCATTCAACTGAGATTAAGCGCTCCCTTAAAAGTTCCATTTGCCTACCCCATCCCAATTGACTTCCCCTTCACCCTCCACCTGCCCCATCGTCTGTTTGTTCCCCCCACCTCTAGTATGCATACATTCCAGTCCAAGATTTCTCCCAATCTCATTATTACCTCCCTCTAGAATGTAAGCGCTGATGTGCAGGGTCTACCCTATACCTCGCTGCCCACTCTCAGCCTTCCTACACTATACCTCGCTGCCCACTCTCAGCCTTCCTACCCTATACCTCGCTGCCCACTCTCAGCCTTCCTACCCTATACCTCGCTGCCCACTCTCAGCCTTCCTACACTATACCTCGCTGCCCACTCTCAGCCTTCCTACACTATACCTCGCTGCCCACTCTCAGCCTTCCTACACTATACCTCGCTGCCCACTCTCAGCCTTCCTACCCTATACCTCGCTGCCCACTCTCAGCCTTCCTACACTATACCTCGCTGCCCACTCTCAGCCTTCCTACACTATACCTCGCTGCCCACTCTCAGCCTTCCTACCCTATACCTCGCTGCCCACTCTCAGCCTTCCTACCCTATACCTCGCTGCCCACTCTCAGCCTTCCTACACTATACCTCGCTGCCCACTCTCAGCCTTCCTACACTATACCTCGCTGCCCACTCTCAGCCTTCCTACACTATACCTCGCTGCCCACTCTCAGCCTTCCTACACTATACCTCGCTGCCCACTCTCAGCCTTCCTACACTATACCTCGCTGCCCACTCTCAGCCTTCCTACACTATACCTCGCTGCCCACTCTCAGCCTTCCTACCCTATACCTCGCTGCCCACTCTCAGCCTTCCCACACTATACCTCGCTGCCCACTCTCAGCCTTCCTACACTATACCTCGCTGCCCACTCTCAGCCTTCCTACCCTATAACCTCGCTGCCCACTCTCAGCCTTCCTACCCTATACCTCGCAGCCCACTCTCAGCCTTCCTACCCTATACCTCGCAGCCCACTCTCAGCCTTCCTACACTATAACCTCGCTGCCCACTCTCAGCCTTCCTACCCTATACCTCGCAGCCCACTCTCAGCCTTCCTACCCTATACCTCGCAGCCCACTCTCAGCCTTCCCACCCTATACCTCGCTGCCCACTCTCAGCCTTCCTACACTATAACCTTGCAGCCCACTCTCAGCCTTCCTACCCTATACCTCGCAGCCCACTCTCAGCCTTCCTACACTATACCTCGCAGCCCACTCTCAGCCTTCCTACCCTATACCTCGCAGCCCACTCTCAGCCTTCCTACCCTATACCTCGCAGCCCACTCTCAGCCTTCCTACCCTATACCTCGCTGCCCACTCTCAGCCTTCCTACACTATACCTCGCAGCCCACTCTCAGCCTTCCTACACTATACCTCGCTGCCCACTCTCAGCCTTCCCACCCTATACCTCGCTGCCCACTCTCAGCCTTCCTACCCTATACCTCGCAGCCCACTCTCAGCCTTCCTACCCTATACCTCGCAGCCCACTCTCAGCCTTCCTACCCTATACCTCGCAGCCCACTCTCAGCCTTCCTACTGTATACCTCGCAGCCCACTCTCAGCCTTCCTACCCTATACCTCGCTGCCCACTCTCAGCCTTCCTACCCTATACCTCGCTGCCCACTCTCAGCCTTCCTACACTATACCTCGCAGCCCACTCTCAGCCTTCCTACACTATACCTCGCTGCCCACTCTCAGCCTTCCTACCCTATACCTCGCAGCCCACTCTCAGCCTTCCTACCCTATACCTCGCAGCCCACTCTCAGCCTTCCTACCCTATACCTCGCAGCCCACTCTCAGCCTTCCTACACTATACCTCGCAGCCCACTCTCAGCCTTCCTACACTATACCTCGCTGCCCACTCTCAGCCTTCCTACCCTATACCTCGCAGCCCACTCTCAGCCTTCCTACCCTATACCTCGCAGCCCACTCTCAGCCTTCCTACACTATACCTCGCAGCCCACTCTCAGCCTTCCTACACTATACCTCGCAGCCCACTCTCAGCCTTCCTACTGTATACCTCGCTGCCCACTCTCAGCCTTCCTACCCTATACCTCGCAGCCCACTCTCAGCCTTCCTACCCTATACCTCGCTGCCCACTCTCAGCCTTCCTACCCTATAACCTCGCTGCCCACTCTCAGCCTTCCTACCCTATACCTCGCAGCCCACTCTCAGCCTTCCTACCCTATACCTCGCAGCCCACTCTCAGCCTTCCTACCCTATACCTCGCTGCCCACTCTCAGCCTTCCTACCCTATACCTCGCAGCCCACTCTCAGCCTTCCTACCCTATACCTCGCTGCCCACTCTCAGCCTTCCTACACTATGGCCATCATATCTTATGCTGAATTATATCTGTGATATGCTGTTTACTCACACCTGTAACTGTGCGAGCTGTAAAATTGTTCACACACATTCTTTTAGTTCTCCAATTTTATGCTTAATTGTACCCACATCTTTGTATGCTTACTGTATTCATGTAGGACATATGTGTACGATGATCTGTGGTGTCCTTACCAACAAACGCTGATGATCTCCTTATTGGTTATGTAACTGTGGGGCATTTTATCACACTAGGCACTAATTATGTACTTTTATTTTCCCCAATACTAGATGGTGTGGGATCACCATTCATACATGGGGAAAACCCAGCCCAGCTCTCTCTTGTGAATATTTCCCTGTATATTATCTAATACACCAGCTCCCTTTGAAGGTTAAGAAATGCCCATATAATGAGTGAGCAGAGTAGATGCTGAGTACGGATAAGGAGTAGTTCATACAGATTTCTTTGTAATGAAAACTGAATGAACATCTGCACAACACTCAGCAGCGATGGCTGGGAATGAGTTATGAGGGCAGGGGTATGTTTTCTGTACCCTGGGAGGTAAAGTGGACAATGGGCCACTGTAGAAGACAATAGGTCCTATACAATATCCTAGAGATGATGCTATATAATGTATTAGGAAGACTACTGGGGCTCTGCTGTAACCTATACAAGACATAACATTCCAACGAGTAGCTAAGAGGGTTGGTAGAGCGAACCCCATCCCAGTATATGACATCTGCTTTTTATCTAGAAGACGACCAATAAACACAGTCCATTCAGTGAAGTGCGTTTTATTGTTGTTTAGATGCTTTTGTTCGGAGAAAATAAATACAGTAACAAAACCAGGGACATCCCCCCTTCAGGAAAACAACAGCACAGTGCGAGGATGATACCAGTAAAGACGTGGTCCTACAGCTGGAGGAGACCACTGATCAGTCCGCTCCTCTAACCCTCACTCACAAGAAGCAGCATCTGAACCGTAGTCATCATGGTCATTACTGGCAAAGTGCGACCATTATCCCCAGACTTTTGTGGGTATTTCCCTCGCTAAACTCAATACACAGCCCAGTCATGGTGTAATCCCCACTGCAGATCACCCCCCACAGTTTCTCTTACATCAGTACTCAAGTGACGAAAACATGTTAGGACCCGACGTCAGGCTGGCTTAGTGCTGGTGCGGTCTACCCCTGCCCCGACCAGCCGGAGCGCCATCTACTGTGGAGCGAGGGTTCTTGATAGTCTCATCTACAGACAGGATGAGACAGGCGGCTTCTGAGGCTGCGGTCAAAGCGTTGATCCTCACAATGGACGGTTCCCACACAAAGGCTTCAAAATTATCAGCTATGTCTTCATTGTTGACATCCACGCCATACCACGTCCCACCCTGCAAACATTCCCAGCATTAGAATGGTAAATACATATGGTTATCACCGGGAGGTAAACAGCAGAGGCACAAGGAGGACATTAGATCTATCGGTGCAGTCTACAACTTTACTGCTTTCCCAGTCACATTGCACTGACTATCTTTGGACAAGAAAGAAGGGTAATGGATTTGCAGATCGCCTACGGAAAGATGACCAAGCAGATGTCTGCTGCTAGACTAATGCTGCTGTGTAACTAAAAGGTCTCCATGTCCCCAATCACATGTAATGTGTGTGTCCTTTCTGAGGTCACATTAAATGTTCTCCAGCAGAGAAGAGAAAGATAAACTTCAGAAAACGGTTACAAACACCTCGCACAGGACATTATACAATGTCTGCTGCACACTCTGATGTGGGGTAGAGTGCAGCCGTGTCCAGCTATCCAGCACACAGTAGGCTATGTGATCTGGTTTGGCCAGAAGACCATGTGACAGGGGTGTGATAGGACATGAGGGAGACTAGCCATTGGGCACACTGCTCACCTGGGCATGTTTCGCTCTCAGCTTGTTCAGGATGTTGGTGGCATCGAACCCAGCATTGTCACAGAGCTGCCTGGGGATGATCTCAAGGGCTTTTGCGTAGGAGCCAATAAGAAGCTGCTGCTTGCCAGGGATTGTCCTGGAGTAATCCCTCAGGTACTTGGAAAGTTCCATTTCTATGGCTCCACCACCGGCAACAACAGAGTCGTTCTAGAGAGACAAATCCAGCGTTAATGTAAATCATCGGACCCATTTGGGAACACACATTTCCAACAAGTTTCAGCATTCTGAATGAGTTTATGAAGGAACCGGTCATACCTTGATGGCTCTTCGCACAATCATGATGGCATCATGCAGAGATCGCTCAGTCTCCTCCATGAACTGCTCAGCACCACCTCGCAGTATGATGGTGCAGGTCTTGGCCTTTGGGCAGCCGGTAAAGAAGTTAAACCTGCAGGGAGTACAGAAAAGAAGAATTGACCATCTGACTAGTATGAGATAATCCCTTCAATGAGCAGTAAATAAAGAACAAGTCAACACTGAAACAGACTGACCCCAACAGCCAGACACCATACCTTACAGACTTACAGGAGATGGTGGAGCCTAATACTGAAGGGTAACATACTTAATAGGAGCAGAAAGGAAATATTATTTCCTTTAAAGCAATGGATGCCAAAGTTTTTCAGTTCAAGGCACCCTTAGGGCCTCCATAATTTTTTCAAGGCACCCCTAAGCCAAAATAATTACCAAGTAGTCCCCCGTCTTGCTTACCACTGGACCTGGCTTAGGCACCCTTGTGAGATTGCCGAGGCACCCCAGACACACAGTTTGGGAACCACTGCTTTAAAGTCTTCAAGATCCCCTCAACAAGGGTTGTCAAACACTGGCTGCTCCAAGACAAACCCCCATCCAAAACATCTATTAGGAGATTATCACCATTTTAGGAACAAGCCCAGTCTCAATGTATGTTAGTTATGTCATTATAGAGCTCACCTTTCTCCTCCAACCTGGCTCTCCTCAAAGACAGCGCACTGTCCCAGCACATCATGGGTCAGAGAGTTAACGCTGGTCTGGATAGAGCCCCCGCAGGCCTGAGAAGGAACAGCAGGAAGAATTAACCACACACACAGCAAAGTGACCAGCCGAACACACTACAGGATATGTCAGTTATATTCACATACTTTATGCTTAAACCGCAAATAAAACTGGGTACAGGCAGTGCTCACAGTGGCTTATGGCCATCTTTAGTCACGTTCTTTTATATTGCAAAAAGAAAAAGTACACATCAGGGACTCTGCACAAGATTATACCCTCGCCGGACCGTCCAGTCATGTAACACAAATTACTGTACTTAGCGACACTGATCATGTGTTCAGCAAAGTTACAGAACTCAAGTGCACAAAGTGTCCCTGCGGCTTTATAGATAAGGGAACACATTCAACTATTATATGGGTAAGGATTTAACAACTTCCATTAAAAATATAAAAATAAACAAATAATAATGACATAGAAAACCACTAACACACAACCTGCATGTAAAGGGTCAGATAATAAACTGGAGACCTACACTACAACATGTGCATACAATTAGTGCCATAGGACCAGACAAACTCCTGCCCCAGCTCTGCCCATACTAACTCACAATAACATTACTCCGTTCCTACCATCATGGTCCTCTTGAGGTCTTCTTCAGGTACTCTGCCAGCACAGAACATGTCCCGGTCAGCAAAGAACTGTGTGGCCACATCCCCAATGGGAAGCTTAGAGAGAACAACTTTGGCGCCAGACTTGGAAATCTTCTCAAGTTTGTCATAGAGGATGTTCCACTCAGCGTCTACGATGGCCTGATACTCCTGTGATGCAGAGACACGTTAGGACACCCTGTGATGGACACACATTATATACAATATGAGGAATTCATTTCTCACCGTCACGTTGTTGACCCGGACCTCCGCATTGTCCTTCTCAGCCTTCAGCTCCAGCTCCACATTCAGCAGAGCGATCTTAGGGGATTCGTATTTCTTGGGCTGCATCTCAAACCCAGCGTAAGAGAAGGTTTTCTTGAAGGCGACTCCGGCCACCAGGTGAGATTCCTGCAGGGAAAGAGCGTCAGTAGCAGCCGCGGGTGTGAGAGGAGCACCAGACACACTGGGGCCGACAGCACTCACCTCTAGAGCACCTCCCTGGACTTTCTTGATCCCAATATTCTTGAGTTGCAGCAGATCATCCAACATACACACAGCATCCACTACCATCTTGGCGAAGAAGTCTTTCTGCATAGCGATGAGCTTGGAGCTCAGGGCGGTGGCCGCGCACTTCACCAGCAGACCACGCTGTTCTCTACGCAACAATTATTAAACATAAAGATGCAGCACATATATCTCTGATTCTTACACCTGCATTATAAGCAATACTCACTCCTTATCCTCTTTCTTCACTGTGACGGCAATTTCTTTAATTTTACTGACCGCCTGGAAATAAATAGGAGATATGAAACCCTGGGCTGCATGCAATACAAACAGTGTTTTGAGGAGGGGGGGGGGGGGGGGGGGGGGGGGGTAGGTTAGAGTGAGGAGTATGCAGAAAGGACACATTACATGATACAGTCTATAGTGGTGCAGGTACTCACAAGTTGAGTGGCGGTGGAGAAAGCCCGGATGATGATCTGGGGATGAACCCCTTCCTCCACGTAAGACTTCACCTGTTTCATTAATTCAGCTGCAAGGAGCGTTACAGAGGTGGTTCCATCACCCACCTGGAAAGACAAGACATCCATGTAGATCTCATCTGCCCAAGTGCCCATAATCATAGCAGAAACCTGGGTATTAGGGGCATCCACTCACAGCTGGGTAAGTGGAGAAATATCCCTAGTTTAGTGGTTCCGAATGGAAAGGTAAGTGTGTATAATTTAACCACTGACACTGAAGAGTCTGATCAGGGTGCGGTACCCCCCTATGTGGTCTGGCAGCAGTGCATGTTGGGACAGCGATTTGCTACTTGCACTCCATAGCATACACCATCATGCAGGACTGACAAACCATTCAGACAGGGGAGAGGGAGGGAACACAACTGATATCTGATGCAGACAAGGATCATCCAGGAACAGTAAAACTCTGCATTCCTCCGTGTACAAAAACGTTTTCATTTTAGTTGAAAGCACTCAAATCTCTGGAAGTAATCTTAGAGGGAGACGGCTGCTCCTGCTATACAAATGCACATTCAGGCTCTACCTCTGCATCCTGAGACTTCGCAATGTCCACCAAGGTCTTTGCCGCAGGATGTACAACATCGAGGAGCTTCAGAATGGTGGCACCGTCATTTGAAATAGTGGCTTTACCTACAATCAAAGAACATTACACGCGTTAAGAGCTACAAGACAGATTATTCCACAGGACATGAAGTTAATACATATAACAGATTTATACAGAGAAAAATATAGTTGCTTCTTGCTAGGCAAAGTGTTGTCTTATACAGAGTGTGTTAGAGATGTTCATCTACTGAGTACAGCAGCGTACTTGTTCCAAGCGTGTCCATCTATCCTCTTTAACCGAGAGCCTGAACTGACAGATCAGTATACACCACTGTGTGATTTTCCAGTAATCACCCAAACTTTTCAGTCTAGATACAAGTAAGTAAGTGTGTGTGTGTGTGTGTCTTGGGATTTCCGGTTCCTGCCGTTGTATACATTGAGTTGGAACACAGCTCTATATGAAGTACACGCACACACATCACACTTTTCCAGCTATGGGAACTTTGCAGACCTGGCTGTTAGCAGTAGCTCTCATATAAGACATATATTACACATATCACTGACCTCTGTCATCTACGATCAGTTTATCCATCCCGCGAGGACCCAGGGTCGTGCGCACGGCTTCTGCAATCACCTGACAAGCATTGATGTTGCTCACAAGCTGAGGGATCCCCTGAGAGGTGTCTGTGCCCTCTTTGAGCAGGATAACTGGTGTGGACTGCAAATAAAACATCAATAAGAGGGATAGGAAAACTAATCAGATCTACCAACTACACAGCTCAGCCATTATTACACACCATGCACTGGATCTGTCATCATTACACACAGTCAAACACATTTGTAAAAGTTTCTATGCCATGAAAACTGAAGTTGTTCCATTTGCTATGTGGAAGCTTATACCTGCTCTCCCCTTTCATAGTCTGCTGTACATAGTAAAAGGGTCTACGATGATAAGATCTTGAAACAATTATATTATGGTCATTTAGCGTCAACATATTATGCCACGCTGTCAAGAGAATAATCAATCATTTACTGCCCCATGGAGCTTACGATCTAAATTCTTGACCATTAACACTAACGTGGGCATGACTAAGTTATTTAAACTTTAAGGGGCATATTCAATTGTTGGCATTTCCCGCGGCGTTAAAAATATTACCGTTATTACAGTAATTTTAAGACGGATTTCGGCTCGCAACTCCCCGAGCTGCGAGTTGAAATCCAGCATTAAAGGTACCATAATAACGGTAATAGTGTGCACGCCGTGTTACTTTTCCGAGTAACGCCAACAATTGAATATACCCCTAAGGGGGGAATTCAATTCCCCTAGAGTAACTCCGCGCTAAACCTATTACCGTTAATACGGTAATTTTTACACTGCTTTGCCACGAGCAAAAACCTGGCATTGAAATTACTGTATTAATGGTATCGATAATAGTGCACAGGCACCGTATTAATGGTATCGATAATAGTGCACAGGCCACGTTACTTTTGTGCAGTAACGCAGTCAATTGAATTACCCCAAAGTACAAACCAGCAAATTTAGGAACAAGACAATGTTTGTTTTCTTTTAAATGGTATCCATTAATAAATAGTGTATCACACACCCCTCTCACCTAAACACACAGCTCAACCCTCTTACAGACATTAAACCCATTTCAAATCTATGCTCTATGCTCTCTCGTACCCATCAGCCTCCTCCTCTATCAACACATCCCCTTCATCATAATCATCACCCTGTCACTATCATTACCCCTTAACCCACAAACATGGGTACAAACTTCATACGCATAGTGTCCCGAATTAAATCAAAGCGATGGCCCCAGATTATTACATCTATACATTTAAGTTTGCGGATGATATTAGTATGCACGCGCCAACACACATAGTACCAGGTAGATGCACTATATACACACATCCTTTATAAACAGGGAGAGGGGGCACAACCTGCAAAAACCTTCATATATACATATTGTAATTGGAAAGTACCTATCCAAAATAAGCATTATATATACACACATACTGTACCCAGGGAGGGTGGCACCCTGTATAAGCATTGTATATACATATTGTATATACACAATACAGGTAACACATAGCATTAGGGTAACACCTCCTTATATCGTGTGTAAGATGTCACAGTATATACACAAGAGGGGTAACACTATAAATATGTTCAGTTATGGGATAACTATCCCCCCAGTGTAACAGTACAGCCCCAGTATCCAGTATAGTGACCTATATGAGGGTACCCCCAGCACACAGTATCAGGGTGACTCCCCTATATGGGGGTACCCCCAGCACACAGTATCAGGGTGACCGCCCTATATGAGGGTACTCCCAGCACACAGTACCAGGGTGACCGCCCTATATGGGGGTACCCCCAGCACACAGTATCAGGGTGACTCCCCTATGTGGGGGTACCCCCAGCACACAGTATCACGGTGACCGCCCTATATGAGGGTACTCCCAGCACACAGTACCAGGGTGACAGCCCTATATGGGGGTACCCCCAGCACACAGTATCAGGGTGACTCCCCTATATGGGGGTACCCCCAGCACACAGTATCAGGGTGACCGCCCTATATGAGGGTACCCCCAGCACACAGTATCAGGGTGACTCCCCTATATGGGGGTACCCCCAGCACACAGTATCGGGGTGACTCCCCTATATGAGGGTACCCCCCAGCACACAGTATCAGGGTGACTCCCCTATATGAAGGTACCCCCAGCACACAGTATCGGGGTGACTCCCCTATATGAGGGTACCCCCCAGCACACAGTATCAGGGTGACTCCCCTATATGGGGGTACCCCCAGCACACAGTATCGGGGTGACTCCCCTATATGAGGGTACCCCCCAGCACACAGTATCAGGGTGACTCCCCTATATGAAGGTACCCCCAGCACACAGTATCGGGGTGACTCCCCTATATGAGGGTACCCCCCAGCACACAGTATCAGGGTGACTCCCCTATATGAAGGTACCCCCAGCACACAGTATCGGGGTGACTCCCCTATATGAGGGTACCCCCAGCACACAGTACCAGGGTGACTCCCCTATATGAAGGTACCCCCAGCACACAGTATCGGGGTGACTCCCCTATATGAGGGTACCCCCCAGCACACAGTATCAGGGTGACCGCCCTATATGAGGGTACCCCCAGCACACAGTATCAGGGTGACCGCCCTATATGAGGGTACCCCCAGCACACAGTATCTCCCCCCCCCCAACATGGGGGTACCAGCCAGTACCCGGCATTGTGCAGCCTCCCCGGGTCACACGTGTGTCCCCCATCCAGAGCCCGGATGCGGCCTCTCCCATCCAAACACCACCAGTGCAGGCCCGGGGAGGATGTGGGGGGTACACCGGGCCCAGGGAGAATGTGGGGGGTACACCGGGCCCGTGGGGTGCGGGGCTCGGCAGGATGGCGGCGGATTCTCTCACTCACCATCATCTTGTCTAATGTCTGGGATCAGAGCCGGCTCTACAACTCCCACAATGCACCGCAAGGAACCTTCCGGAACCTTCCAACCGTCAACTAACGCTGGGCGTAACAATACGCTGTTACCATGGAGACAGGGCCCTGCGGGTCACGCCTCGATGCCAGGAGAGAGTTAGAGATTGGTCACTGAGTTAATCTGTCACTTCCTATTGGTCGGCTACCATAAACAGTCACTATGGAGTACCAGAGCCTGCGCTCCATAACTCCTCCCCCTCCTCTGATTGGAGATGACGTTACCTTTCTTCTCTCCTATTAGTCAGCTGGATACAAAGACTATAGTGAAGCCGTAGGTCGCCATATTGGTACAGTCTGGCTGTCAGTTATTCATTTCTATATATTAATACGGGCCTCTAAGTGGAGATACGCCGGTATTATAAGCTACTGTGAAGGGTACGAGCTCGTTACTCTCTGGTACTGAGAGAGACACAGGGTTCCCAGTATCTCTGTTCTCCATTCATTACACAGGTCGGATCCAGTTTGCGTAAAATGTGCGGTAATTGCGCTTCTATTAAGACTAGTACGGTAAAGAAGGATGATTGACGCTGCATTGGGCCAATCACACTCGAACACTCCTCTCCACCAATAGAAGGCAGGGAGGAGGGACCTGATTCCTGAGCCAGCTGCTAGTGGTACTGAGGAGGGTCCTGATGTCCACACAGTGCTGGGAGCCATGGGGAGCAGAGTGTGGAGGCTCTGCCTGCTGACCCTGCTGCTGTCACACCCCCTGCTGGTCTGGGGTAGGTATAACAGCTGGGAGCCATGGGGAGCAGAGTGTGGGGGCTCTGCCTGCTGACCCTGCTGCTGTCACACCCCCTGCTGGTCTGGGGTAGGTATAACAGCTGGCACAGTGCTGGGAGCCATGGGGAGCAGAGTGTGGAGGCTCTGCCTGCTGCTGTCACACCCCCTGCTGGTCTGGGGTAGGTATAACAGCTGGCACAGTGTTGGGAGCCATGGGGAGCAGAGTGTGGGTGTGCTGCCTGCTGACCCTGCTACTGTCACACCCCCTGCTGGTCTGGGGTAGGTATAACAGCTGGCACAGTGTTAGGAGCCATGGGGAGCAGAGTGTGGGGGCTCTGCCTGCTGACCCTGCTGCTGTCACACCCCCTGCTGGTCTGGGGTAGGTATAACAGCTGGCACAGTGCTGGGAGCCATGGGGAGCAGAGTGTGGGTGTGCTGCCTGCTGACCCTGCTGCTGTCACACCCCCTGCTGGTCTGGGGTAGGTATAACAGCTGGCACAGTGTTGGGAGCCATGGGGAGCAGAGTGTGGGGGCTCTGCCTGCTGACCCTGCTACTGTCACACCCCCTGCTGGTCTGGGGTAGGTATAACAGCTGGCACAGTGCTGGGAGCCATGGGGAGCAGAGTGTGGGGGTGCTGCCTGCTGACCCTGCTGCTGTCACACCCCCTGCTGGTCTGGGGTAGGTATAACAGCTGGCACAGTGCTGGGAGCCATGGGGAGCAGAGTGTGGGGGTGCTGCCTGCTGACCCTGCTGCTGTCACACCCCCTGCTGGTCTGGGGTAGGTATAACAGCTGGCACAGTGCTGGGAGCCATGGAGAGCAGAGTGTGGAGGCTCTGCCTGCTGCTGTCACACCCCCTGCTGGTCTGGGGTAGGTATAACAGCTGGCACAGTACTGGGAGCCATGGGGAGCAGAGTGTGGAGGCTCTGCCTGCTGACCCTGCTACTGTCACACCCCCTGCTGGTCTGGGGTAGGTATAACAGCTGGCACAGTACTGGGAGCCATGGGGAGCAGAGTGTGGAGGCTCTGCCTGCTGACCCTGCTGCTGTCACACCCCCTGCTGGTCTGGGGTAGGTATAACAGCTGGCACAGTGCTGGGAGCCATGGGGAGAAGAGTGTGGGTGTGCTGCCTGCTGCTGTCACACCCCCTGCTGGTCTGGGGTAGGTATAACAGCTGGCACAGTACTGGGAGCCATGGGGAGCAGAGTGTGGAGGCTCTGCCTGCTGACCCTGCTGCTGTCACACCCCCTGCTGGTCTGGGGTAGGTATAACAGCTGGGAGCCATGGGGAGCAGAGTGTGGGAGCTCTGCCTGCTGACCCTGCTACTGGCACACCCCCTGCTGGTCTGGGGTAGGTATAACAGCTGGCACAGTGCTGGGAGCCATGGGGAGCAGAGTGTGGGTGTGCTGCCTGCTGACCCTGCTGCTGTCACACCCCCTGCTGGTCTGGGGTAGGTATAACAGCTGGCACAGTGTTGGGAGCCATGGGGAGCAGAGTGTGGGTGTGCTGCCTGCTGACCCTGCTGCTGTCACACCCCCTGCTGGTCTGGGGTAGGTATAACAGCTGGCACAGTGCTGGGAGCCATGGGGAGCAGAGTGTGGAGGTTCTGCCTGCTGCTGTCACACCCCCTGCTGGTCTGGGGTAGGTATAACAGCTGGCACAGTGCTGGGAGCCATGGAGAGCAGAGTGTGGAGGCTCTGCCTGCTGACCCTGCTGCTGTCACACCCCCTGCTGGTCTGGGGTAGGTATAACAGCTGGCACAGTACTGGGAGCCATGGGGAGCAGAGTGTGGAGGCTCTGCCTGCTGACCCTGCTGCTGTCACACCCCCTGCTGGTCTGGGGTAGGTATAACAGCTGGGAGCCATGGGGAGCAGAGTGTGGGAGCTCTGCCTGCTGACCCTGCTACTGGCACACCCCCTGCTGGTCTGGGGTAGGTATAACAGCTGGCACAGTGCTGGGAGCCATGGGGAGCAGAGTGTGGGTGTGCTGCCTGCTGACCCTGCTGCTGTCACACCCCCTGCTGGTCTGGGGTAGGTATAACAGCTGGCACAGTGCTGGGAGCCATGGGGAGCAGAGTGTGGAGGCTCTGCCTGCTGACCCTGCTGCTGTCACACCCCCTGCTGGTCTGGGGTAGGTATAACAGCTGGCACAGTGTTGGGAGCCATGGGGAGCAGAGTGTGGGTGTGCTGCCTGCTGACCCTGCTGCTGTCACACCCCCTGCTGGTCTGGGGTAGGTATAACAGCTGGCACAGTGCTGGGAGCCATGGGGAGCAGAGTGTGGGGGCTCTGCCTGCTGACCCTGCTGCTGTCACACCCCCTGCTGGTCTGGGGTAGGTATAACAGCTGGCACAGTGCTGGGAGCCATGGGGAGCAGAGTGTGGAGGTTCTGCCTGCTGCTGTCACACCCCCTGCTGGTCTGGGGTAGGTATAACAGCTGGCACAGTGCTGGGAGCCATGGAGAGCAGAGTGTGGAGGCTCTGCCTGCTGACCCTGCTGCTGTCACACCCCCTGCTGGTCTGGGGTAGGTATAACAGCTGGCACAGTGCTGGGAGCCATGGGGAGCAGAGTGTGGAGGTTCTGCCTGCTGACCCTGCTGCTGTCACTCCCCCTGCTGGTCTGGGGTAGGTATAACAGCTGGCACAGTGCTGGGAGCCATGGGGAGCAGAGTGTGGAGGCTCTGCCTGCTGACCCTGCTGCTGTCACACCCCCTGCTGGTCTGGGGTAGGTATAACAGCTGGCACAGTACTGGGAGCCATGGGGAGCAGAGTGTGGAGGCTCTGCCTGCTGACCCTGCTGCTGTCACACCCCCTGCTGGTCTGGGGTAGGTATAACAGCTGCAACAGTGCTGGGAGCCATGGGGAGCAGAGTGTGGAGGTTCTGCCTGCTGACCCTGCTGCTGTCACACCCCCTGCTGGTCTGGGGTAGGTATAACAGCTGGCACAGTGCTGGGAGCCATGGGGAGCAGAGTGTGGAGGTTCTGCCTGCTGACCCTGCTGCTGTCACTCCCCCTGCTGGTCTGGGGTAGGTATAACAGCTGGCACAGTGCTGGGAGCCATGGAGGGGCAGGGTGTACACATGAACATACTGTAACCTCGATTATTGCTGTTGTTTTGGAGGGAGGTGGGTGTAGATGAACCAGTGTGCGCTTCTTTACATGTGCTTCCCCTGTATATATCCCCAGGTCTCCGTTTCCAGGAATACCTGTATTTCCAAGTGCTGAGCCCGGGAGACATTCGCTACATATTCACTGCCACCCCAGCCAAGGACTTCGGAGGGGTGTTTGTAAGTACAGGTCATTCAATACACACTTCTGTTACCTATTAATGAAGATGGAAGCAATGTCTTCAGTATATAGCGGGTGTATGTGTACTTCTTCCATGTGTCACTCTGTGCTGTTGTGGGTATATATTGAATCCGCTACTCATCAGGATGGCCACTGTCTTGATATTGTTTTCTCTAGACTATGCTCAGTTTCTCATTTCTTTAACACTTCTTTCCCCCTCTCGGATCATCACCTTATTAGTTACTCGCTCAACCCCAGTTCTTTACTCTCCCTGCTGTCACACCCTTCCAAGCCTCCTCATAGCCGCAGGAATATTAACTCTATTGATCTTCAACAGTTTTCCACCTCTCTCCAACACCTTCTCTCCCCAATTTCTACATTCTCCTCCCCTGATCGGGCAGTTCCTCATTTTCACCAAACCCTATCAACTGCCCTGGATCAAGCTGCTTCAGTGACTCTTCATACTCCATGTAGACTTCTCTGTCAACCGTGGCACACTAAAGTAACACAAAATCTACAAAAACTTTCTCATAAAGCTGAACGTCACTGGCGTAAATCTCGCACCTCTAATGACTTCTTCACATATACTTCTATCTACCACTCCTATCGTAATGTTCTGGACACTGCTAAACAAACATACTTCCACTCTCTCATCTTTGCTCAGGCTTCTAACCCCAAACGCTGTTTTAACACATTTAAATCTCTTCACAATCCTCCCACCCCGAACCCTCCATCTACTATCAGTGCTCAGGATCTTGCTTCCTATTTCAAGGACAAGATTGACAAGATCAGAATAGAAATGATATCATCTCCCTGGACAAGCAATCGGCTCAATTCCTTCCCAGCTCCCCCTGACACACTCTCTTCATTTGATCCCACAAATGAAGAGGAAGTTTCTAATATCTTCTTTTTTTTCCTACTCTACCTCCTGTCCTCTTGATCCCATACCCTCACAAATTAGTAGGTCCCTGTCTCCTGTGCTCATTCCACCTTCAACTAAAATCTGTAATCTCTCACTCTCTCTACTGGTATCTTTCCATCACTATTCAGCATGCAGTGATTACTCCTATTCTGAAAAAACAAAATTCTGACCTAAACTCTCTCTCAAATTAGCGCCCCATCTCTCAGCTCCCGTCCCCCTCCAAGCTTCTCTAGAGAATTGCCTACACTCGCATCACATGTTTTCTTTCTGCAAACAACCTCTTGGATCCTCATCAATGAGGCTCTCTCTCTCAACACTCCACAGAGACTGCACTGATCAAGTTTGTCAATGATCTGATCACAGCTAAAACTAAAGGTGATTACTCTCTTCTAATTCTCCTGGATCTCTCTGCTGCATTCAACACTGTTGACCACTCTCTCCTCATACAGACGCTATAATCCCTAGGTCTTGAAGGCACTGTCCTATCCTGGTTCTCATCCTACCTATCTAATCGCTCTTTCAGTGTTAATTTCTCTGGATCCACCTCTGCTCCGCTTCCTTTATCAGTTGGAGACCACAAGGCTCAGTCCTAGGTCCTCTGCTATTCTCTATCTACACCACTTCTCTTGGAAAACTAATAAGCTCCTTTTGGATTTCAGTATCATCTCTATGCGGATGATACACAAATCTATCTATCCTCTCCTGATCTCTCACCATCTGTGTTGTCTCCTGTTACTGACTGTCTTTCTGCCATTTCATCTTGGATGTCTTCTCGCCAACTCAAACTCAATATTTCAAAAACAGAATTATTAATATTCCCACCCGATAATAGAAGCTTCCTGCCTGACATTTCTATTTCTGTTGATAACATGACCATAAATCCCACCCCGCAAGCTCGCTGCCTAGGTGTAATCCTTGACTCGCAACTATCCTTTGTTCCCCACATTGACTCTATATCTAAATCCTGCTACATGCATCTAAAGAACATTTACAGAATATGGACATATCTGACAGAGGACACTGCAAAAACTTTAATTCCTGCATCAACTATTCCCTCCTTCCCAAAATCAGACTCGAGCCCCTACAATCTATTTTGCACGCAGTGGCTAGATTGATTTTCCTTGCAAATCATTTTACATCTGCTGAGTCACTCTGTCAGTCTCTACATTGGTTGCCTGTTTTTCAACTAATCCAATATAAAATTCTTCTACTAACATACAAGGCCATCAACAAAATTGCACCGACATACATCTCCTCACTTGTCTCAAAATATCTCCCTACTCGACACCTCCGTTCTGCACAAGATCTGCGTCTCTCTTCCACTCTCATCACTTCCTCCCATTCCCGGTTACAGGACATTTTTCGGGCTGAACCCACTTTGTGGAATTCCCGCCCTCGCACAATAAGACTTTCCTCTAGTCTTCAAACCTTCAAGCGTTCTCTGAAAACCCACCTCTTCAGACAAGCTTATAGTATTCCTCTACCACCCTCTTAATCTCACTAGGTTACCCTATTACCACCCTCTACACAGCTAACACAAGACAACAACCCTCTGACCACCATAGTTGTTTGACTGAGCATACAGCCCACTAAATACTTTGTAACCTTTGCATTCTAACTGGACAAATATTTAATATGATGTAGCAGTTACCATTGTGTATAAAACCATTGTCCCAAAGATTGTAAGCTTCTGAGCAGGGCCCTCTTACCTCTCTGTCTGTCTGTATTACTCAGTATTGTTTTATTACTGTTTGTTCCCAATTGTAAAGTGCTACGGAATCTGCTGGCGCTATATAAATAAATGTTGATGATGTATTATAGCTGTTATGTGTGTACTTCCATCATGTATCACTGTTATAGCTGATATTTGGTTAGTTCTTTATGTGCTGATAACCAGGGAAGAGCGAGGTTCCTAATAAAAGGAGTAAATCGGAGCTCAGAAGTAATACATACTTTGCACTATCCTGAGAGATTTGATAACATTGCATTTAGGTGCCAAATTTGCCCTGAACCACAGCAGCCAATCAGCAGTAAGCTTGTACCTGTCTGGTGCAAGTTACACAATTAAAACAGACTGATTGCTGTGGTTTAGTGCAATGTTTTGCACCTAGACACGATGTTGGTAAATGAGCCGTATTGCCAGGATCCAGCCTGGTTTTTACCACTGTAACAATAGTTCCCCCACTATATTTGTGGGATCCTATCCTGTCTCTGGTTCTTGGGGGTCTCGGCGTAGTATAAATGTAAGCGAGGGGATTATGGTGAGCAGTTTTGTCTGGCGAGACGTAGATCTGGTAGTGATCTGACCCTAGAGATCTGTGATCTCACGATGTGTCTGTTCCTCCTAGAGTCAGAGATATGACCAGATCCACCTGGTTCCTGCTGATCCCCCTGAGGCCTGCAGTGAGCTGAGTAATGGGGCATTTATCCAGGGGCAGATCGCACTGGTGGAGAGGGGGTAAGTCCTCATCGCTGGCTGATAGCACAGCGCACGTACAGCCAGTCCATGGTTTGTAATCCGTTTCTTTCAGGTCATATCAATGAACTAATGATGATAAACATTTAGCAGGTTAAGAGGAAGCGTTTGACATTTTAGACCGTTGTTCTGACATTACACGTTCTTCCTGTCTCTATGGAAACCGAACAATTGGGGAAAGTGTAACATTTCTGCTTTTATAATTAGATTCTGGATACAAAGCTTTAACTCCTGTGCTTTCCCGTCAGCTAACGACAATGGCTTAATTAACCAGACAAACGGTTCTCCATATGGGACAATCTGGAAGGTTTTATGTCTGTAACATTTGTAGCCGTATGGGAACAGTTATTGTGAGGTCATACGAGGTCACAGCGGCCGAACGCTGACCGATGCCGCACAGACATTTTCAGAAAGGACCAAAGTGGTGTCTGTGCTTCCTCAGAGCTCTCGTACCCTTATTCCTAAGAGCTGCTAGTACTTTCAATGAACACCTCATGTTCTGTAGTTGGATATAGGCAGAGTTCTGTGGTCAGTGTTACCAGGTGATGCCCTTCTCTCGTATGGATGTAGAATCCCTGTGAACGCAGGGTCATTGTATCGCTACAAGAACCTTTCTGGTCTCAGCCTGTGAGATCTCTGACCACTCCGCTCACTAGTGATTCTGCAGTCGCCTAGTGTTATACACAACAGTGACCAGCCCCAACCCCTACAACTGAATCGCCCAATCAGCACAGTGTATTTCTGCACAGCACTACTGTCTAGCTGTCACTCACACTCTGCCTGGTAAGATGGAGAAGCTCCTCCCCCTTAACATGACTAAGCCCAGCTCAGAAAGCACATAGGATCATGTGTAGTTTCTTATAAACATCACTCCAGTTATTTCACTTTGTATATTATATTTTTCATAATTATATTATTCAGCTACACTAACTTACATATATATTAATGTTCTTTGGGGGACATTCTTAGCTTGCCAACATATATCAATGCATGGAGCACAAAGATGTTTATTAAACGCTTTTGTACACCTACCCTGGAAAGATAAGTAGAGCCTTATGATTTGATCCATAGGATACTTCTGCACACGCAGGCCCCTTGCTCAGTTACTTTTTATTGTCTGTTAACAGAGGTTGTTCCTTCCTGTCCAAGACGCGGGTGATTCAGGAACATGGCGGAAGAGCAGTAATTATTGCTGACAGTGCATCGGACAATGACAGCATGTACGTGGAGATGATCCAGGATAACACAGGGAGGACGGCGGAAATCCCAGCCCTCTTCCTGCTCGGAAGAGACGGGTACGTGCAGGCTTGGCACTGGTGGTTTTGATAGAGATATAAAATGAAGCTTGTATGTGTGTCACAAATCATCACTCAAAGCACTTGTGTTTCATATGTTACCGTTCCCAATGCGATGCTGCGGTACAAATCTACCTTACGTTTTTGTTCTGTACAATGAGCAGCTTTCTGAAGTGGGATCATTAGACTGAAACAAGTTATTCTTATTTTAAACAAGTTCTGAATTTGATGGGTTTTCGTTTTTTATAACAATGTGCCGAATAGTATCTATTATTACTTAGAGACGAAGCTACAGGTCTCCCACACTTATAACCGGCCCTTGTACTGGCTTCCTGTACTATATTTACTGTATGCAGCCATCCACAGTTTAATCCTGCCTGGAATATACCTTCCCTGAACTCACAGTACTTCTGTAGCTTGTCTGCTAATTCCTCCTCCCATTTACACCACTTCACTAGTCCTCTTATTGTCTGTGAGGCACTTAGAATGACACCCATCTAATACACCCCTCCCATGTATAGCTACTATGTGGGATCACTGCAAGCCGCGCAGTGTGGATTACACATTACTTGTTACTCTTTAACTTTCATAAACTGTAATATTGTTCTCCGACTGCCAATCCCTTAACCGTCAGCCCAGTGGTGCATTAAGCACAATGTCGTTCTGCTCCGTGGAATCTGCTGCAATCTGTCCTCTGTTTGGGCTTTGTGACTCACGTCGAAGTCTCAGTGATTACTTCCTGGTCTCTAGGTTTAGATCTGAACAGTATTGTCCCTGACAGTGGCTTCATTTCCTTCTCTCTCCATCCAGGTACATGATACAGCGTTCCCTGGAGCAACACGGGCTGCCCTGGGCCATCATCTCCATCCCAGTCAACGTCAGCAGCATGCCCACCTTCGAGCTGCGGCAGCCCCCCTGGACGTTCTGGTAGACGGTGTATTTATACACATTTATGGTTCTCGCTTTTGTGAAGCTGATTTTTTGTATCTCTATTTTTCGTCTTCCTCCTGAATGCTGGGACCAAGCAGCGTTGTACAATACAAAGTGTATGATGAGCTGAGATGTGTCCTCTTTTCTAAGGCTTCTGCCAGGACAATTAGTTTCAAATTGCTGTGTGAGAAATAGAGCAACCTGTTTGCTGGAACTTGTAGTCCCACAGCGACTGGATGGCCGCTGGTTTGCCTACCTGTGCCCAGTTCTGCAGATCGGGGGGAGGGAGTGTAAGATGTATTGTCTGACATGGAAGGTCTCGGCCACAATGACTGAGGATGTGAGAGGACTAAACACAATTCTCAGACATACAATAAACGTGTCACTGAATTCATAGAATGTTTTTTAGAGAATAAGCTTTAAATATTCTGTCCTCTCTCAACGCTCCCAGCTGGTGTTTTATGTCTGATAACCTCCGCTGCCTATTACACCACATCAATGTGACTTTCTAAGGATAAATAAATGATTTACAATGTTTCATGTTATCTCCTGATACAGGTTTAGGTATATTTCAGGGTAGATGAATATAATCTCACCCCATGTTCCTCACTGACTTCCTGCTGCCCCGTCTTCCCTGTGTTACAGTTTCTGGCCGGGGTTATATCCCTCGAGCTGGAGATCCTCATTCTCCTAAACTCAGTACACACATACAGGAGCCCGGCACAGGGATTATTAATCCTTACACAAAAAGAACCTTTAATGCACCAACAATGGGTGAAAGTGGCGCACAGTGCGGCCGTGGTTCGCCGTTCAGATGGGCGCTGTGGAAGACGTTTTGCATTGATGTCCCAACATGTCTGTTCCTTCTTCATGGTTTGCAGAGGACGGACATGTGGACAAATACCCCTGGGCATAACAGATATAAAGGTAAAACATTATGTGTCATGAAGATACCACAGCGTTCTTCTCCTACATCTAAATACAGCCCCACATACAGGTTTTTCAGTTCCCTCCACTGTTACTCTTCTGGTTTTATTACCAATTGTTGCTTCTAATCATTGGAGAACTCTGCACACGTTTATGTCTCTGTTGAACTCCATACACAGTAATAAATAACATGGAGCCTGTTCTACAATGCACAGAATACTGTATGGTGACGCTGGGAGCTGTGGCTGCTGCAGGTGCGTCTACACTTCCACCACAGAGTGTGGATTAGCGCAGGTTCCTCTGAGAGCGACAATTCACTTCAACCAATCTGTACTAGAAACGTATCTGGTCCAACCAAAGATTCCAGGTATTAATTGTATAGTGAAGGGTCTTACTCATAGTGTGTATAATAGACATGAAAAGTACAATTTCAGGTCACTAGTTGTTTAATCCGATGCTCTGTATTTCCAGGGCTTTGAGAGCGAATTCTGTTCCTTGGCCCAAATCCGGAGCAACAGGACCCTTACTAGGGTTGGGAACGTTTTACCTATTGCCACAATTCCGACATGGACAATCCCTGCAAAAAGAATCCGAAATAGTGAAAAACTGAATGCAAATTAAACAGACTTACCTTCAACCTGACGCTGGAGATCACTGATGGAAGCACCATGCCGACAGCCAGAGATTCCGACTGGAGAAGTGTTCAGCGCTGTAGACTGACGTCATCCCGGCGTCTGTCAATACAAATTTAAAGCGTCGATGTCGGGTTGAGTGTTTAAACACTTAACCTTAGGGGTCCCCACATTGCTGCTTTAAGTCAATTGGATCAAATGGGAATCACTGGCTGTCAGCATGGTGCTCCCATCGGTGATCTCCAGCGTCGGATTGAAGGTAAGTCTCTTTTTGCAGGGATTGTCCATATCGGAACAGTGGTAATCGTAAAAACGATTCCCACCGCTTTTCTAAAAGTGGCCAAACAGAACAGACATGCTGAGCTGAGCCACATGGGGCTGGTTAATGTGGCCATTGGATGAAGAGCAGGAGCTCAATGTATCAGTCGGCCGTTAGCCATCATTTTTAAAAAGGGCAATTTGTTAAAGCCCATTGGATTTTGCCTTTTAATTGTCGTTTTAAACAACTGCTGATTTATACGTTTACCCTCAGGTCACAATCTAGGTGCAATGAATGTAGGACTCCTGTTAATCCTGAGCACTTCATGTCAAGACTTTCCGACTCCCTACAGTGATCTCTTCTGGGCTTACCGACAACGTGTAACATAACCTTAGAATGGAGAGTATACATGAGGCAGGACACCGTTATTTCTTTCAAAAAAATTTAAAAACAATTTTTTTTACAACTGGTGCAAAAATTTACAAATCTATAAATTTCCTTTACAGTCTACAGTGCAAGATAGGAGGAGGGTCTGTTTTTTTTTTATCAAATCATACGTATACCGTCAGTGACGCAGCTGATTAGGGTTTATCGAGCCATACGTATACCGTCAGTGACGCAGCTGATTAGGGTTTATCGAGTCATACGTATACCGTCAGTAACGCAGCTGATTAGGGTTTATCTAGTTGTACATATATGATCAGTGATACAACTCATTAGGGTTTATTACTGGGATCAGCTAAGTAGTTTGAAATTTCTATTAGATTGTGGTCTGGATCTCGGAAATAAACCGAGTGTATCTCCCCCACTGCTCCTGTCCGAGGCACCGGTCCTTCTTCTACTGGGACGCCACAGATCTGAGAGAAAGCAGAAAAAGCCGTAAGCTCAGCAGTACAATGACACATGGAGGATGATACAGCCTGTTACTACCAGTTCTAATGCGGAGATTATTGAGTCTATATGACAAGGTTGTGTTGCTAAATTAAAATCACGTTGGGTGATACAAATTGGTTCTGGAAATAGGATGTCTGCCTGAAATCATCTTTTGGAAACTCGGAACCACACTGGAGATCATTACGAAGTGTGCCTGATGAGCTGTGCAGAATGCTTTGGTTATGCAGAAGTATACTCCATGCACGTCCCCTTCCCCCTTCTAAGAGCCACCTCCACAATGTAGGAGCGCACCAAGCTGGGCCGATTATGTTGTCTGAGTGTAAGCTTCTGTGACCTTCACACCAACCCTTTATTCAGGTAAACTTTTCTTGTAAACTACAGCTCAGTTAAGTCTCTTATATTTCTTAAATTAAACATGATCGTGAGGGGACATTGTGACTCTTTTACATGAGGGATAGTTCTGTGGCTGAAGCTGTATGATACTGCACTTCTCTGCTGATGGACAACATGGAGACACAGAACGGGCCTCAGTACAGACTCAAGGAACGCCTTGGAGTTGGTATAAGACTGAAGTTCTTTTGCAGAGTGAGAGTGTTATATTTACATGTTTTTCCTGCTTTATCACAGTATCAATTTATTATTGATTCAATTAAATAAATGAGAGATTTATTACTCGATTGCCAAGGGGTAGATTGCTCGTCTTTTATGAAGAACTGACCTTCCATACCAACACTGGTAACCATGGAAACAGTAGACTGCAATGATTGTTTTCATTGTGCCATAAATTGCCAACAATAAACACTTGTTAACAAGCCATCTATGAAACAGCAGCATACATGTTTCTGAGTTTTCAGGGGGCAATTTCAGACAGAATTTCATGTATAAGGATTTAGTCCAGTACATTGTAGTACTCAGTGTATTGACTTTAAAAAGGCAAAAATCCTTCTTCAGTGGAGTCACCATGTCGGAGTGGAAGAATGAAACGTAGTAGATTTACATAACTTTTCTCTGTCAGTCACCTATGTCTAATTAACATATGAGTTAGAGATATGGACCATCAATACAATTTATTATGACAATGCACTTGTGGTGGTGTATTTTGGTTACAACACAGCTATTGCGATAGCAGCCTCAGTAGACATTCATAGACCATATCCCATATGTGCATATATAATATCTTATTCAGATCTTTGCATAGATAGTTCAGTACTTTATACACAGATATATAGATCAGTATAACTGCAAAAGTTCGAATAGGTAAAAAGTGGCAATAGGTTAATCATGAGCCTCAATGTCCCACTGATAATTTCAGTAAATGGAGGCTATTCATGGGTAAATAGTCTGTTTTCAGTAGTAACAGAATATCGAGGAATAATCCTTATAGGGAAAAAGTTGTTCCAGGAAATGTTTTAAGATGATTAATGACGAAGCTGCACAGCGAAACGCGTTGGATTCAACACTTACACTCTCTGAAAGTGCCAGTTTGGCTGCCATGGAGACATTCTAACCCTGGAAACAGTGAACAGCTTTTCTAGCCCTGCATTGCCGCATGCGCACTTGTGTTAGCCGCGGCTATCACTGCTTTTACAATCAAGGCTTCTACATCTGGCTTCTAACACGCTTTGGACCACATTTCCTGGAACAACCTTTTCCCTATATTCCTTGATATTATATTACTACTGAAAACAGACTATTTACCCATGAATAGCCTCCATTTACTGAACTTATTAGCGGCACATTGAGGCTCATGATATACTTTTTGCGCCGAGGACACACAACAGTTTTTGAGCCCCTGTGTGTTCCCCACATCTCTGACTGTTTCAGGTCTTTGTACATTATTTATTTGTATTATAATCTCCTCAATGTACAGCGCTGTGCAATATGTCAGCTTCATAAGTAAAGGAAAATAAGAATATTGTAGCGAAATTTTGGAGATATTTGTTTTATTTCTAACTAGCCTAATTTAAGGTGGTGAACTGCAACTATCAGCAGTCACTGACCGTGTCTATAGCTTAGTGAATAGCAGACAGTATAGTGATGTCACCAGTACACTGTGTGTGCAGATTAATATTATGTACCACGTTGTCTGCATGCAGGAAGGGCACAAACCTGCAGGTGTTGTAGGACAGTCTGCAGTGGGGTCTCTGTGATTAGACACAGGTCAGCTGACCCCGGCGACGGACGCCGGGCCTTGGGCTCAAACTCCTTACCAACCTCATGGAGGTTAATCTTCTGTATTCCAAAGCTCAGGGCCTTTCTGTCCCCCTGAAATGAATTAAATATCAACAGCGTTATTTCATGATGGTATTAACTGGCTAGATGATCAAGTTCCCCAATCTATCTGTCATTAAGCTGTTACCTCATTCACCTGGCACAGAGAGCATTCCCTTCAGTCACACAGACCACCCTCCATCAGTCACACAGCGCACAGACCACCCTCCATCAGTCACACAGCGCACAGACCACCCTCCATCAGTCACACAGCGCACAGTCCACCCTCCATCAGTCACACAGTGCACAGACCACCCTCCATCAGTCACAGAGTGCACAGACCACCCTCCATCAGTCACACAGCGCACAGACCACCCTCCATCAGTCACACAGCGCACAGACCACCCTCCATCAGTCACACAGTGCACAGACCACCCTCCATCAGTCACAGAGTGCACAGACCACCCTCCATCAGTCACAGAGTGCACAGACCACCCTCCATCAGTCACACAGCGCACAGTCCACCCTCCATCAGTCACACAGCGCACAGACCACCCTCCATCAGTCACACAGTGCACAGACCACCCTCCATCAGTCACAGAGTGCACAGACCACCCTCCATCAGTCACAGTGCACAGACCACCCTCCATCAGTCACACAGCGCACAGACCACCCTCCATCAGTCACACAGTGCACAGACCACCCTCCATCAGTCACACAGCGCACAGACCACCCTCCATCAGTCACACAGCGCACAGTCCACCCTCCATCAGTCACACAGCGCACAAACCGCCCTCCATCAGTCACACAGCGCACAGACCGCCCTCCATCAGTCACACAGCGCACAGACCGCCCTCCATCAGTCACACAGTGCACAGTCCACCCTCCATCAGTCACACAGCGCACAGACCACCCTCCATCAGTCACACAGTGCACAGACCACCCTCCATCAGTCACAGAGTGCACAGACCACCCTCCATCAGTCACAGAGTGCACAGACCACCCTCCATCAGTCACACAGCGCACAGTCCACCCTCCATCAGTCACACAGCGCACAGACCACCCTCCATCAGTCACACAGTGCACAGACCACCCTCCATCAGTCACAGAGTGCACAGACCGCCCTCCATCAGTCACACAGTGCACAGACCAGCCTCCATCAGTCACAGTGCACAGACCGCCCTCCATCAGTCACAGAGTGCACAGACCACCCTCCATCAGTCACACAGCGCACAGACCACCCTCCATCAGTCACACAGCGCACAGACCACCCTCCATCAGTCACACAGCGCACAGTCCACCCTCCATCAGTCACACAGCGCACAGACCGCCCTCCATCAGTCACACAGCGCACAGACCGCCCTCCATCAGTCACACAGCGCACAGACCGCCCTCCATCAGTCACACAGTGCACAGTCCACCCTCCATCAGTCACACAGTGCACAGACCACCCTCCATCAGTCACACAGTGCACAGACCACCCTCCATCAGTCACACAGTGCACAGACCACCCTCCATCAGTCACACAGTGCACAGACCACCCTCCATCAGTCACAGTGCACAGACCACCCTCCATCAGTTACACAGTGCACAGTCCACCCTCCATCAGTCACACAGTGCACAGACCACCCTCCATCAGTCACACAGCGCACAGTCCACCCTCCATCAGTCACACAGTGCACAGACCGCCCTCCATCAGTCACACAGCGCACAGACCACCCTCCATCAGTCACAAAGCGCACAGACCACCCTCCATCAGTCACAGTGCACAGACCACCCTCCATCAGTCACAGTGCACAGACCGCCCTCCATCAGTCACAAAGCGCACAGACCGCCCTCCATCAGTCACAGTGCACAGACCACCCTCCATCAGTCACAGTGCACAGACCACCCTCCATCAGTCACACAGCGCACTGACCACCCTCCATCAGTCACACAGCGCACAGACCACCCTCCATCAGTCACACAGCGCACAGACCACCCTCCATCAGTCACAGTGCACAGACCGCCCTCCATCAGTCACACAGCGCACAGACCACCCTCCATCAGTCACACAGCGCACAGACCACCCTCTATCAGTCACACAGCGCACAGTCCACCCTCCATCAGTCACACAGTGCACAGACCGCCCTCCATCAGTCACACAGCGCACAGACCACCCTCCATCAGTCACACAGTGCACAGTCCACCCTCCATCAGTCACACAGTGCACAGTCCACCCTCCATCAGTCACACAGTGCACAGACCGCCCTCCATCAGTCACACAGCGCACAGACAGCCCTCCATCAGTCACACAGTGCACAGTCCACCCTCCATCAGTCACACAGCGCACAGACCGCCCTCCATCAGTCACACAGCGCACAGACCGCCCTCCATCAGTCACACAGTGCACAGTCCACCCTCCATCAGTCACACAGTGCACAGACCACCCTCCATCAGTCACACAGTGCACAGACCACCCTCCATCAGTCACACAGTGCACAGACCACCCTCCATCAGTCACACAGTGCACAGTCCACCCTCCATCAGTCACACAGTGCACAGTCCACCCTCCATCAGTCACACAGCGCACAGACCGCCCTCCATCAGTCACACAGCGCACAGACCGCCCTCCATCAGTCACAGTGCACAGACCACCCTCCATCAGTCACACAGCGCACAGACCACCCTCCATCAGTCACAGAGTGCACAGACCACCCTCCATCAGTCACACAGTGCACAGACCACCCTCCATCAGTCACACAGACCACCCTCCATCAGTCACAGCGCACAGACCACCCTCCATCAGTCACAAAGCGCACAGACCACCCTCCATCAGTCACAGTGCACAGACCACCCTCCATCAGTCACAGTGCACAGACCGCCCTCCATCAGTCACAAAGCGCACAGACCGCCCTCCATCAGTCACAGTGCACAGACCACCCTCCATCAGTCACAGTGCACAGACCACCCTCCATCAGTCACACAGCGCACAGACCACCCTCCATCAGTCACACAGCGCACAGACCACCCTCCATCAGTCACACAGCGCACAGACCACCCTCCATCAGTCACAGTGCACAGACCGCCCTCCATCAGTCACAGTGCACAGACCACCCTCCATCAGTCACACAGCGCACAGACCACCCTCCATCAGTCACACAGCGCACAGACCACCCTCCATCAGTCACACAGCGCACAGTCCACCCTCCATCAGTCACACAGTGCACAGACCGCCCTCCATCAGTCACACAGCGCACAGACCACCCTCCATCAGTCACACAGTGCACAGTCCACCCTCCATCAGTCACACAGTGCACAGTCCACCCTCCATCAGTCACACAGTGCACAGTCCACCCTCCATCAGTCACACAGCGCACAGACCACCCTCCATCAGTCACAGTGCACAGACCGCCCTCCATCAGTCACACAGTCCACCCTCCATCAGTCACACAGCGCACAGACCACCCTCCATCAGTCACAGTGCACAGACCGCCCTCCATCAGTCACACAGACCACCCTCCATCAGTCACACAGACCACCCTCCATCAGTCACACAGCGCACAGACCACCCTCCATCAGTCACACAGACCACCCTCCATCAGTCACACAGCGCACAGACCACCCTCCATCAGTCACAGTGCACAGACCACCCTCCATCAGTCACAGTGCACAGACCACCCTCCATCAGTCACAGTGCACAGACCACCCTCCATCAGTCACAGTGCACAGACCGCCCTCCATCAGTCACACAGACCACCCTCCATCAGTCACACAGACCACCCTCCATCAGTCACACAGCGCACAGACCACCCTCCATCAGTCACAGTGCACAGACCACCCTCCATCAGTCACAGTGCACAGACCGCCCTGCATCAGTCACAAAGCGCACAGACCGCCCTCCATCAGTCACAGTGCACAGACCACCCTCCATCAGTCACAGTGCACAGACCACCCTCCATCAGTCACACAGCGCACAGACCACCCTCCATCAGTCACACAGCGCACAGACCACCCTCCATCAGTCACACAGCGCACAGACCACCCTCCATCAGTCACAGTGCACAGACCGCCCTCCATCAGTCACAGTGCACAGACCACCCTCCATCAGTCACACAGCGCACAGACCACCCTCCATCAGTCACACAGCGCACAGACCACCCTCCATCAGTCACACAGCGCACAGTCCACCCTCCATCAGTCACACAGTGCACAGACCGCCCTCCATCAGTCACACAGCGCACAGACCACCCTCCATCAGTCACACAGTGCACAGTCCACCCTCCATCAGTCACACAGTGCACAGTCCACCCTCCATCAGTCACACAGCGCACAGACCACCCTCCATCAGTCACAGTGCACAGTCCACCCTCCATCAGTCACACAGTGCACAGACCGCCCTCCATCAGTCACACAGCGCACAGACCACCCTCCATCAGTCACACAGTGCACAGTCCACCCTCCATCAGTCACACAGTGCACAGACCGCCCTCCATCAGTCACACAGCGCACAGACCACCCTCCATCAGTCACACAGTGCACAGTCCACCCTCCATCAGTCACACAGTGTACAGACCACCCTCCATCAGTCACACAGCGCACAGACCACCCTCCATCAGTCACAGTGCACAGACCGCCCTCCATCAGTCACACAGTCCACCCTCCATCAGTCACACAGCGCACAGACCACCCTCCATCAGTCACAGTGCACAGACCGCCCTCCATCAGTCACACAGACCACCCTCCATCAGTCACACAGACCACCCTCCATCAGTCACAGTGCACAGACCACCCTCCATCAGTCACAGTGCACAGACCACCCTCCATCAGTCACAGTGCAAAGACCGCCCTCCATCAGTCACACAGACCACCCTCCATCAGTCACACAGCGCACAGTCCACCCTCCATCAGTCACACAGCGCACAGACCACCCTCCATCAGTCACAGTGCACAGACCACCCTCCATCAGTCACACAGCGCACAGACCACCCTCCATCAGTCACACAGCGCACAGACCACCCTCCATCAGTCACACAGCGCACAGTCCACCCTCCATCAGTCACACAGTGCACAGACCGCCCTCCATCAGTCACACAGCGCACAGACCACCCTCCATCAGTCACACAGTGCACAGTCCACCCTCCATCAGTCACACAGTGCACAGTCCACCCTCCATCAGTCACACAGCGCACAGACCACCCTCCATCAGTCACAGTGCACAGTCCACCCTCCATCAGTCACACAGTGCACAGACCGCCCTCCATCAGTCACACAGCGCACAGACCACCCTCCATCAGTCACACAGTGCACAGTCCACCCTCCATCAGTCACACAGTGCACAGACCGCCCTCCATCAGTCACACAGCGCACAGACCACCCTCCATCAGTCACAGTGCACAGACCGCCCTCCATCAGTCACACAGTCCACCCTCCATCAGTCACACAGCGCACAGACCACCCTCCATCAGTCACACAGTGCACAGACCACCCTCCATCAGTCACACAGACCACCCTCCATCAGTCACACAGACCACCCTCCATCAGTCACAGCGCACAGACCACCCTCCATCAGTCACACAGCGCACAGACCGCCCTCCATCAGTCACAGTGCACAGACCGCCCTCCATCAGTCACACAGACCGTGGCCCCTATATCTCAAGGTACATATACAAATATAAAATATAGTCATGACTACCATGTGCCTGTATGTTGGAATGTTTCTTTTCACAACACCACATTTAAATTCGAATAACCTCCTTGTCATTACAGAACCTGGTTTACCACCTCTTACCCTACACGCCCCTCCTAGACCCCCCCCCCGTTAGACACACTCCCCAACCTGGAAACCAACAAATTGACCGGGCAGCCACCCTATCCTGCTTTCTTTATGCTGCACCTGCCGAGTCAGACCCCAGGGACTCCTCTTCCTTTGTTCCGTTGAAGTCCACATCATACATCTATTCTCTCCTCTCCACCTTCGTGTTGTGACCTTTACTGCCCCCACACCAAGACCGCTTTCCAAATTCCTTGACAACAATGCTCCCATTGACAACCCCAAAGTCTCTGCTGTCACCAAACTTATTTTATTCCCCTTTTCATTGTCACTCCCAGTTGACTTCATCTTCCACCCACGGTGATGGACACTCCCTTGACTTTGTCTTATCCAGCTTCTGCTCCATCTTGTTTCTCCAGCTTCCTTCAGCCACACCTTACGTCATACTTATCCCTTGTACCCTAATCCACACACACATAATGATACCAAAATACTCTCAACCCCATCCACTTCTGATTTTTCTAAATCTACTCTCTCCCATGACTATCCTGTCCCAATCTAGCTACCACATTCCACAACAAAACATTCACTTCAGCCCTAGACAATGCAGCTCCAGCTACAACATATAGTCTCCAACATTCAAACCTCAACCATGACACATCAAAAGTCCTCTCGATTTGCTGAGGAACACTGCAGGAAATTTCACACCAAAGCCGACTTCCTAACGCTAACCCTTACTATAAATTCATCCTTTCATCTTACAACACGGCCCTGTCACTTGTCAAACATACTTCACTTCTACACTATCCAACCAGTCTTCT
Organism: Mixophyes australis; assembly: GCA_036250195.1. Classification (NCBI taxonomy): domain Eukaryota; kingdom Metazoa; phylum Chordata; class Amphibia; order Anura; family Limnodynastidae; genus Mixophyes; species Mixophyes australis. The sequence goes on from JAVHZZ010000001.1 coordinate 498,190,717, forward strand.
AACTCCAGACACCTCTCTGCCACTTTCAGCTTGCTTCTCTGCACCTCCCCCAATCAATTCCATTACAGCCCATGTTGTTCCCACCTAATTCAAAGGAAAAAAATTAACCATCTGAGAAGATATTTCCTCATACCAGATACTGCATACCCCACCCACCTTCTCTTACACTCCCCAATCCTCCCATAAGTTTATTATTCCCAGTAACTGAGGATGTATTCTCTGTACTCATCCCATCATCTCAACCTACAACCTGCCACCTTGACTCTTGTCCACCTCACTTCTCCACTGCTACTCCCACACTGCATGCCTCGTGTTCCAATTCTCCTTAAACAAGTGCTCATCTCACCAAACCTAACATAAAACATCTCTTGATCCAACCTCTAGTTACTCTTCCAACCTCCCGTCAAATCCCTCTCACCATCAACACCAGCATTTCCTCAGTCTCCCAAGCCTTTGTGTCACCCTTGACTCTACCAACTGCTTTATTCCTCACATTCAGTCTGTCTCCCAGTCCTGTCAACTCTACCTTCTACATATTGCTAGAATATACTCTTTTCTTACCATTCTCTCATTGTCTCCCACAAAGACTACTGCTACCCCCTCCTAATCTCTCCATCACCCTTCTATCATGGTTTTAATCCATCCTAAATGCTGCTGCACGACTGATCTTTCTCTTCCACCGCTCCACATCACTGTACAAAATACCTACACTTTCTCCTGTATCCTCCATAATCCAATTCAAATTTCTCACCTTCACCCACAACAACACCAACCCTCAAATCTCATGTACTCTCAGTGGCCATGTTATTAGGTACAACATGCAAAATGCAAATATCTAATCAGCCAATCATGTGGCAGCAAATCAATGCATAATATCATGCAGACATGGTCAAGAGGTTCAGTTGTTGTTCAGACCAATCTGTAGAATGTAGAAGAATTGTGATGTAAGTGGCTTTGACTGTGGAGTGATTGTTGGGGCCAGACAAGATGGTTTAATTATCTCAGAGACTGCTGATCTCCTGGGACATTAATGCACAAAAGTCTCCAGAGATTGCAGATAATAGTGAGGAAAGTACAATACATCCAGTGAGCGTCAGTTCTGTGGGTGAAAACGCCTTGTTAATTAGAGGTGTCAGAGGAGAATGGCCAGATTAGTTTAAGCAGACAGGAAGGCGACAGTAACTAAAATAACCATGTCTTACAACAGTGGTACGCCGAAGAGCATCTTTGAACGCACAGCACGTGGAATCTTGATGTGGATGGGCCACAGCAGCAGAAGACCACACCGGGCTCCACTCCTGTCAAACTGAGGATATGGTGGGCACCGGCTCACCAAAACTGGAAAGTTGAGATTGAGAAAACGTCACCTGGTCTGACTAATTTCAATTTCTGCTGTAACATGCAGGTGGTAGGGTCAGAATTTGGAGCAAACAGTGTGAATCCAAGGATCCCTCTTGCCTTGTGTCAGCGGTGTATGCTGGTGGTGGTGTGATGGTGCGGGGAATGTTTTCGTGGCACACATTAGGCCCCTAAAGACCGATTAATCATTGTTGAAATGCCACAGCCTATCTGAGCATTGTTGCTGACCATGTGCATGCCTTTATGCCCATAGTCTGACCATCTAGTGGCTACTTCCGGCAGGATAACGCATAATGTCACAGAGCACACGTCATCCCAAGATGAACATGACGATGAGTTCAGTGTACCCCAATCTCCTCCACAGACACCAGATCCTAATCATTAGAGAACGTTTGGGGTGTAGTGGAACGGGAGAGTCACAGATGAACATGGTGCCAATGAATCCTCAGCAACTGTGTGATGTAACAAGTCAGCATGGACCAGAATCTCTAGGGAATGGCTCCTTGTTGAATCCACTAACAGAGTTCAGCCTGTTCTAGGGGGAGGGGGGTCCTAGCCAGTACTATAGAGGTGTACCTACTAATAAAGTGACCACTGAGTGTACGTCCCTGTTCTATGTATGTCCTGGTTTCCCCGCTGTCCGGCGCTTGGAGCACTGAGCCTCCTGACAAATCATAGACAATAGCAACAGATTTTATCCCATCAGGTCACACAGATTCCCAGTGATCTGCCTATACCTTGAAGGTGATGACCTCCATGCCCAGCACGCGTGTATAGAAGCTGACAGTCTTCTCTATACTGTGCACAGTCAGCACCAGATGATCCAGATGTTTTATACGGAAAGGAGTCTGGGAATCGGAGACATAACGGATAATACGGGAGACCTAGAACGACAGAGTATCAGTATCAGATTATCCCAGTTCTCTGTGATTATATATATATATGTGTGTGTCCTGTATCACCTATATCCATATATGTCTATATGTGTCCTACATCACCTATATCCATATATATCTATGTGTCCTGTATCACCTATATCCATATATGTGTCCTATATCCATATATGTCTATATGTGTCCTATATCACCTATATCCATATATGTCTATATGTGTCCTATATCACCTATATCCATATATGTCTATATGTGTCCTATATCACCTATATCCATATATGTCTATATGTGTCCTACATCACCTATATCCATATATATCTATGTGTCCTGTATCACCTATATCCATATATGTGTCCTATATCCATATATGTCTATATGTGTCCTATATCACCTATATCCATATATGTCTATATGTGTCCTATATCACCTATATCCATATATGTCTATATGTGTCCTATATCACCTATATCCATATATATCTATATGTGTCCTGTATCACCTATATCCATATATGTCTATATGTGTTGTACATCACCTATATCCATATATATCTATATGTGTCGTACATCACCTATATCCATATATATCTATGTGTCGCACATCACCTATATCCATATGTCTATATGTGTTGTACATCACCTATATCCATATATATCTATATGTATCCTACATCACCTATATCCATATATATTTATATGTGTCCTACATCACCTATATACATATATATCTATATGTGTCCTATATCCATATATATCTATATGTGTCCTACATCACCTATATCCATATAATATCTACATGTGTCGTACATGACCTATATCCATATATATCTATATGTATCCTACATCACCTATATCCATATATATCTACATGTGTCCTATATCACCTATATCCGTATATATCTATATGTGTCCTACATCACCTATATCCATATAATATCTACATGTGTCGTACATGACCTATATCCATATATATCTATATGTATCCTACATCACCTATATCCATATATATCTACATGTGTCCTATATCACCTATATCCATATATATCTATATGTGTCCTACATCACCTATATCCATATAATATCTACATGTGTCGTACATGACCTATATCCATATATATCTATATGTATCCTACATCACCTATATCCATATATATCTACATGTGTCCTATATCACCTATATCCGTATATATCTATATGTATCCTACATCACCTATATCCATATATATCTATATGTGTCCTACATCACTTATATCCCTCAGAGTCTGTAGGCCCATGCTGCAGACAGTGTTAGTCTCTTGCTCTCCTCTACACACAGGACACAGGTGGAAGACAGGGGTGTAGTTACTTCCTTGGTTATTAGTGCTGGAGAAGAAGCATTAATAGGTGGCTTTGTGTTGCGGGTGGGGAGACTGAAGCTGAAGTAGTTGGATGGTGACTAGTGAGGAGGACGAGTGTTTAGACAGAATCAGGGTCGTGGGAAATTGTCTTTGATTGCTGGAACTGCACCATCCTGACATCGCTGGATAAACTGCCTGAGCGCCAGCTGGGAGGTGTCATCACGGAATTACAAAGGACAGATCCTGCTGTCCATCCAGCCAACAACCCCAGGGTGGTGAGTGGTGCACAATATGGTTATAACAAATATATCTGCTGCTACTGTGGATAATGTATATGTGCTGCAGACCTTAATTACTAATCAAATGTATAAAATTGTTGCAAATGTGATTTACAGCTGACACAAAACCTTTATCACAAGTAAAACTGTTCTGGCCCAAGAAGAAAATACTAAACTCTCTCTCTTGCTAAATCCTGCCGCTTCCAGCTGCGTAACATCGCTCGCATCCGGCCCTTCCTCTCCCAAGACGCCACCAAATGCCTTATTCACTCTCTGATCATCTCCCGCTTGGACTACTGCAACCTCCTCCTTACTGGCCTCCCCCTCTCTCATCTCGCTCCCCTTCGATCTGTACTTAACGCAGCCGCTAGGCTCATCTTCCTTTCTCACCGCTCCTCTTCTGTCTCCCCCCTCTACCAATCCCTTCACTGGCTCCCCTTCCCCTACAGAACTCTGTTCAAGCTCCTCACTCCTACATACAAGGCCCTCGCCAACGCCACTGCACCCTACATCTCCACACTCCTATCTATTCATGCTCCACCCCATCCTCTCCGATCTGCCAATGACCGTCGCCTATCTTCCCCCCTCATCACCTCCTCCCACGCGCGTATCCAAGACTTTGCCCGCGCTGCCCCCCTCCACTGGAACAAGCTCCCTCCCTCCATCAGGACTTCCCCTAACCTGTCCAGTTTCAAACGGGCTTTAAAAACCCACCTTTTTCTTAAAGCCTTCCAGTCTCCCACTTAACTACCTACCTTATCCTCTGCCTCTACCCCTTCTTTCCCCTTCCCTGCCTCCGTCCCTCTACTCTCCCTCTCTCCTCTGTGTTTCTCCGTCTGTCCACCCCTCCCCTTAGATTGTACGCTCCTGTGAGCAGGGCCATCTCTCCTCCTGTTTCCACCACTTCTAACTCTGCTCTCCAGCTACTTTGCCCTCTGGGGGTCTCCCTGTCTTCCGCGTGTGTGTGTGTGCAGGCAGTCAGTATTACCCTGGCTGTGTGTGAGTGCAGGCAGTCAGTATTACCTGGGCTGTGTGTGGGTGCAGGCAGTCAGTATTACCCTGGCTGTGTGTGGGTGCAGGCAGTCAGTATTACCCTGGCTGTGTGTGGGTGCAGGCAGTCAGTATTACCTGGGCTCGGTGGGCCAGCAGTTGGCGTAGGGGCAGCATAGTGTCAGAGTAATACAATGTATCTCTCACTCTGTGTATTCCACTCTGTACTTCCTGGTGACACAGAGGAGAGGAGGGAATAACCCACCAGTAACAGCTTCCTCATTCTGCATCATCCATTAACTGACTCATATTACACAGAGGTCTGATCTGTGCACCCTGCTCTGCCGTAACCCAACACCAAGGGTGTAACCAGCGACCCCTCCCCAAATCTGCTAATATATTACATAGTCACATGGACTGTGCCTGTAAGACGTTATAAATATATACTATATACTATATTCTGTATTACAGGATGGTACAGGGAATACTATATTCTGTAATATAGGATGGATAGGATGGTACAGGGAATACTATATTCTGTATTACAGGATGGTACAGGGAATACTATATTCTGTATTACAGGATGGATAGGATGGTACAGGGAATACTATATTCTGTATTACAGGATGGATAGGATGGTACAGGGAATACTATATTCTGTATTATAGGATGGTAGAGGGAATACTATATTCTGTATTATAGGATGGTAGAGGGAATACTATATTCTGTATTATAGGATGGATAGGATGGTACAGGGAATACTATATTCTGTATTACAGGATGGATAGGATGGTACAGGGAATACTATATTCTGTATTATAGGATGGATAGGATGGTACAGGGAATACTATATTCTGTATTATAGGATGGTAGAGGGAATACTATATTCTGTATTATAGGATGGTAGAGGGAATACTATATTCTGTATTATAGGATGGATAGGATGGTACAGGGAATACTATATTCTGTATTATAGGATGGTAGAGGGAATACTATATTCTGTATTATAGGATGGATAGGATGGTACAGGGAATACTATATTCTGTATTATAGGATGGATAGGATGGTAGAGGGAATACTATATTCTGTATTATAGGATGGATAGGATGGTATAGGGAATACTATATTCTGTATTACAGGATGGATAGGTTGGTACAGGGAATAATATATTCTATATTACAGGACGGTACAGAGAATACTATATTCTATATTACAGGACGGTACAGAGAATACTATATTCTATATTACAGGACGGTACAGGAAATACTATATTCTGTATTATAGGATGGATAGGATGGTAGAGGGAATACTACATTCTGTATTACAGGATGGATAGGATGGTACAGGGAATACTATATTCTGTATTATAGGATGGTACAGGGAATACTATATTCTGTATTATATGATGGTAGAGGGAATACTATATTCTGTATTATATGATGGTACAGGGAATACTATAGTCTGTATTACAGGATGGATAGGATGGTACAGGGAATACTATATTCTGTATTATAGGATGGATAGGATGGTAGAGGGAATACTATATTCTGTATTATAGGATGTTACAGGGAATACTATATTCTGTATTATAGGATGGTAGAGGTAATACTATATTCTGTATTATAGGATGGATAGGATGGTACAGGGAATACTATATTCTGTATTATATGATGGTACAGGGAATACTATAGTCTGTATTACAGGATGGATAGGATGGTACAGGGAATACTATATTCTGTATTATATGATGGTACAGGGAATACTATATTCTGTATTACAGGACGGTACAGGGAATACTATAGTCTGTATTACAGGATGGATAGGACGGTACAGGAAATACTATATTCTGTATTATAGGATGGATAGGATGGTAGAGGGAATACTACATTCTGTATTACAGGATGGATAGGATGGTACAGGGAATACTATATTCTGTATTATAGGATGGTACAGGGAATACTATATTCTGTATTATAGGATGGTACAGGGAATACTATATTCTGTATTATATGATGGTAGAGGGAATACTATATTCTGTATTATATGATGGTACAGGGAATACTATAGTCTGTATTATAGGATGTTACAGGGAATACTATAGTCTGTATTATATGATGGTACAGGGAATACTATAGTCTGTATTACAGGATGGATAGGATGGTACAGGGAATACTATATTCTGTATTACAGGATGGATAGGATGGTACAGGGAATACTGTATTCTGTATTACTGGATGGTACAGGGAATACTATAGTCTGTATTATATGATGGTACAGGGAATACTATAGTCTGTATTACAGGATGGATAGGATGGTACAGGGAATACTATATTCTGTATTATAGGATGGTACAGGGAATACTATATTCTGTATTATATGATGGTAGAGGGAATACTATATTCTGTATTATATGATGGTACAGGGAATACTATAGTCTGTATTATAGGATGTTACAGGGAATACTATAGTCTGTATTATATGATGGTACAGGGAATACTATAGTCTGTATTACAGGATGGATAGGATGGTACAGGGAATACTATATTCTGTATTACAGGATGGATAGGATGGTACAGGGAATACTGTATTCTGTATTACTGGATGGTACAGGGAATACTATATTCTGTATTACAGGACGGTACAGGGAATACTATATTCTGTATTACAGGACGGTACAGGGAATACTATATTCTGTATTAAAGGATGGTACAGGGAATACTGTATTCTGTATTATAGGATGGTACAGGGAATACTATAGTCTGTATTACAGGATGGATAGGATGGTACAGGGAATACTATATTCTGTATTATAGGATGGTACAGGGAATACTATATTCTGTATTACAGGATGGTACAGGGAATACTATATTCTGTATTACTGGATGGTACAGGGAATACTATATTGTGTATTACAGCCTGGTACAGGGAATACTGTATTCTGTATTACAGGATGGTACAGGGAATACTTTATTCTGTATTACAGCATGGTACAGGGAATACTATATTGTGTATTATATGATGGTAGAGGGAATACTATATTGTGTATTATATGATGGTACAGGGAATACTATATTCTGTATTATATGATGGTAGAGGGAATACTATATTGTGTAGTACAGGATGGTACAGGGAATACTATATTGTGTATTACAGGATGGATAGGATGGTACAGGGAATACTTTATTCTGTATTACAGGACGGTACAGGGAATACTATATTCTGTATTACAGGAAGGTACAGGGAATACTATATTCTGTATTACAGGACGGTACAGGGAATACTATATTCTGTATTACAGGACGGTACAGGGAATACTATATTCTGTATTACAGGACGGTACAGGGAATACTATATTCTGTATTACAGGACGGTAAAGGAAATACTATATTCTGTATTACAGGATGGATAGGATGGTACAGGGAATACTATATTCTGTATTACAGGACGGTACAGGGAATACTATATTCTGTATTACAGGACGGTACAGGGAATACTATATTCTGTATTACAGGATGAGACAGGATGGATAGGATGGTACAGGGAATACTATATAGTGTATTATAGGATAGTACAGGGAATACTATATTCTGTATTATAGGATGGATAGGATGGTACAGGGAATACTATATTCTGTATTATAGGGTAGGTAGGATGGTACAGGGAATACTATATTCTGTATTACAGGACGGTACAGGGAATACTATATTCTGTATTACAGAACGGTACAGGGAATACTATAGTCTGTATTACAGGATGGATAGGATGGTACAGGGAATACTATATTCTGTATTACAGGATGAGACAGGGAATACTATATTCTGTATTACACGATGGTACAGGGAATACTACATTCTGTATTACAGGATGGTACAGGGAATACTATATTCTGTATTACAGGATGCACCACCTATGCTGGGCTTACTTTGCCACCGTCCCTTTTTGTTATTCTGAATATGCCCCTCTTTCCGCAGTAGGAGGGGCTTATAATGCTGCCACCACTGGGCTCCTTTATGACGCCCAGAACCACGTTCCTTCTGGGTAACTGTCGCTGCTAGTGTACTCCCATGCTGGTACACTTGGGCTGGTACCCCTAACAGCTTAGTAAGGATCACGGTGCTGTGGATGGATCCCCCTGGCCTATAACACTGGCCAGCTGCTGGCCAGAGCAGTGGTACTGGAGAGCTGGGTCCAAACCTCAGAAACAGCCGGAGGACGGATTAGATTTAGGGTCTAATCTGTAGGTCACAGGATTACAGCAATATTAAAGAAGTTGTCAAGCAGGGTCTTGAAGCAGAGTGATGTTTATTGCTCAAGTGTCCTGACAAGGACAGTTCCACTGATTAAAGGTATCAGTGGTCAGGTCAAATGGAACATCAGAATGATACATTTTAGTTTACAAGGGCTCCCTTTTTATACTATTTTCGACACAGCCTTACCAGCTATTTTTAGAATCAGGATGTAACCTGTTTACCAAAACATAGATTTACATGCATTGCAAAGGTAACATTATTTACGCCTATTTATGATATCTTAAAACCTTGCTGTGATATCCTGCATCTTAATTTGGACACAGTGGACATCTGACAGCAAGTCTAATTACATCTTCCTATGACCCTCACATATGAAAGGGTCTAATTAACAGGAGATTAGCATGAGTCCTTTCTTCCAACAGTTGCAGAATACACATTTCTTCCAAAGAAAAGAATTCCCCAAGAAATGTTGTAAACCGCAAAGGCTTATTGTATCAGATATATACATCAGAAATAAGGCATTGCCTCCAGCAAGGTTAAAACAGAAAAAAACTAATTTTCTCTCCTTGGTCTCAGAAATTAAAGATTTTCCTTACAAAACTATACACAATATCAAAAATAAGTGCATGTGCAATTATATAAAAAAGCACCCTGCACCATTTCCTTTAAATAAATATACACCATAAGTTATTTATAAGTGATCCAGTCACAAAGAGATTCCAGAAAGAGTGGGGCTCTGCCTTTTAGGAATGTTTTCCTCTACTATAGACCTCCGCTCTTGGGCTAGGTGGTCATGTGAAACCTTTAGTTAGATTTACTCAATCATTTGGTTCACAAATATACCTCTCCAAACCATCATGGAGTCCCTCAAAAGACTGAGGAGTGTGTCTTCTAAAATCAGAGTGGACAATGCTCACTACAGATTCCAGTGTCACAGGCTCCTCTCCTGGCAAAAACAGCACAAGGTACTGTCGAAGTCAGTAAATTGGATAAAGTCATTTCAATTAAAGTCTAGCAAACTTGGTTGTCTTTGTTTGAAAAGATGCGTACGGTACGCATCGACGTACAAGGGCACGCTACGGCGTGAAAGGGCATACGCATCCACTACACGTGGCAGCAACAGTAATTGGTCTTTTACCATACATTCGCACAAACACGCATACTTATAAAATAGTACACATTAATGGTAGTTGCAACACATAGTCAGTTATGTCGAAATATAGTAGTATTTATATGTTATATCAGAGTTACATGCATATTAGTGAAATACACGGAACGGGTTAAAGGAATAACATCATAAGTGGTATCATAATGAACCTTATTACATATCCTACTGTTTGGTTCACTCTGCGAGGGAATCGCAGAGTGCATACGCAAGTTATGAATGATAGGGAATTATGAACTACTTAAGACTAAGGAATCCGGGCGGGAAGAGCAGAGCATACCCCCTGCAGAGATGACCCCCTCCTTTGGATTCCTTAGGATGAACCAGCCAATGATTGACGACCCCTTGGACATTCCTGAGACCCGGACCAATAGATGCAAGCTATACCATCTTCATTGTATTACTGTATTTGATTGTGTATATAAGCAGCAGCTTGTGATCCAGAGTGCAGACATCTTGTCCCCAGACTTCAGGATTGAATGACTGCACTGGATCCAGAGCGCCTGCGATAAGTAACGGCTGTATTTACTATTACTTCGCTTGAGCATATTTTTCCACTTATTGCGAATAAATCTTTGTGCTTTGGAAACACAAATCGAGGTTCGACAATCGTTATTGGTTAGCGACGATACGCACATTAACAATTTGGGGGCTCGTGAGCTTTGGAGGTTTCGTTGCCGATGATACGCAAGACCAACGGATTTCGGTTCCTCACCAAAGGGTGGAGACGCGTCATAAACGGGTAAGAACGCATGGTGTTCAAAACCTGAATTTTACTCTGTGTTGCGAAACCGAATGTCCGTTTTGCATTATCTAGGGCACGCTAACTAGAACCTAGGGACAAAAGAGAAAACTGTTTCTTTTTTCTGTCATTGTGCGTTTTAACTGTATTGCATTGTTTAGCATATGTGTACTTCCTGCTGTGCGTACGCGAACTTCCGGTAAACTTGCCACGTGGTTAAACAATCGTTTTGATAGTTATTATACATGCATAGTATAATTACTTGTGAAAGCCTCTGAGACATTATTACTATTGTTGGGAACTTTTGATTTTCTGCGCAGAAAAGTTGTATAGTGTGTGATGTTGTAACGTAGATACACTGTTTTATTGTTGAGGTGCTCAGTTGCTGTCTGACGAGGCGGATTGCCCAACTGAAGGACGGTATACAGGGCAGGTATACCGAATGCGGGTTTTCGCAAAGCGCTACCAATAGATCGCAAGGTTTGCTAATAATTAGTATTGGTAGGCAGTGCGATCCGGTCGCACCGTTAGTGCGAATTGGTGAAGCAGCTAGGAGGAATTATACTGGAAAGGCAGGTTGATTGTATCGACTTTGCGCTCCCAGCGATAATAAACTCAGCAGATTTTTGTGGTTGAGCCAGGGTATTGAGGAGCTGATAGCCCTTGGGGCCCACAGTGATATTTCTGAATTAGGGACCCTCGCCAGGGGCGAGAAAAGCGAGTGAGCGCGGCTAAAGGAAATACGTTCACCGAGCATTATAGATCTCTAGCGGTGAGTATAGCAACAGAGTTGAAATTATTAGGTGGAAAGAACAGAGCATTGCGGTGTGTCTGTGTTCCGGGTAGAAGGTATATTGTTCAACATGGGTGCTAAGCATACGCTAGAGATGGTCAGTGTACTGCCTAAGGAAGGCCCTATTGGTTCAGCGAGGTTTCTCATGTGTAAGAAATATGGTGCATATGCAACTGTGTATTGTGACACGTGGGTGGGGATGACCAAAGCTTGTGATAGGCCTTTCCCAACAATAGGGAGTTTTAATGCAGAGGTACTAAATACTGTAAAAGATAAAATATGGTTGATCAAGTCAACGAAAAAGAGAAATAGACATAATGATTGTTTAAAATTGTGGCAAATGGAAGGTAACACGTGGCAGAGCAGCGAATGCACACCGGAAATAGGCGTGTGAAAAGCGCGCGCGAGGCGGATGTAACCATTGAGAAGCGTGGCGAACTCAGCGCAAGCGCGCCCCCGCCACCTTATGTGGCGGGAGGGGTAAGTACAGCCGTTGTTAAAACTGAAAATAGAAAAATTACTAAGTTGTACCCTGTTTTAAATCAGTTTCAATCAAGTGTATCTGAAAATGAAGATGAACCCACTGTGATTTCGGCCATTGCCCATGCTGTTAATGTACTAGAGGCTCAGCGCAAGTATGAGAAAATGGCTGAGATAGGTGAGAGTAGCGTGATCACTAGGAGTGAAAGTGTTCTAAATCTAGGGCCTGTAAATCCTGTAGCGTCCCCTGAAGTTAGTGTACCAGAGGGTGTGTTCCCGGTCCGCACAATATCAGTTCCCAATGGGAAACCGGATAAGGATGGTGTAGTTCCTTTAAGAAATGTTACAATGCATTGTCCCTGGACTAGATCAGAATTACGTTCCATTATGACTGAATTCCCAGATCCTAGAAAAGAGTTAGCTAAATGTCAGAAATTTGTTAAAGACTTAGGAAATGCTCACGAACCAACCAGTAAAGATTGGCGGGTAGTGTTGAGGGCGTGTCTTCCTCCCAATACTAACATACAAAAATTTATTGGAGATTGTTTGTTGGAGGAAGATGACACCCTGACTGATGAGATTAACCAACGCAATATAGAACAAATTGTCAAACACTTAGCCATCTGTTTTCCAGTAGTAGTAAATTGGAGTAAGATTTTCACCATTAAACAAAAGGATAGTGAAACTGCCTCAGATTACTTTGCTAGAGCTATAACAGCGATCGCACGATTTACTGGGATATCCAACATAAGTGAGGACCCACATCACAGAGAGGTAGCTGTAGGGGTACTGATGGATGGCCTTAGGGAAAATTTAAAGACGAGAGTACAAACCACATTACCTAATTGGAGAGGCATCACAGTAGATTCTCTTAGGGAGTCTGCTGTGGAGCATGACAAGAACCTTTTTAGAAAAAGGGAAGAGAAAAGTGATAAGTTAATGACGGTAAGTATACAGGCTCTAGAAGGGGTGCACACACGACCACCAGCATACAACCCATATAACAGGAAACCTAAAGTGATCAGGTGTTTCAACTGTAACGAGGAAGGACATTACAGGAGAGATTGTAATAAAGAAAGACTCAATACACATAGGGGTGGGTCACATAGATATCCTCCAAGAAAGGATTCACATAGACTAGAAGACTCACACCTACCCGCGCATATAACGGCAGCAAATGCTGCGCGGGAAATCAATAGTCAGCGCTAGGGGTCAGGTCATACCTGTAGTCTACAGCCAGTGAGGTTAACTGAGAGTCAGAGTGAAGAACCAACAATGATAGTTGACATAGCTGGTAGGAAACAAACTTTTCTTGTAGATACAGGGGCGGCCCGATCTGTGATAACCTCTCCTTTCAATCTACAGGTGACCAGCAAAACTATTCCAGCTATGGGGGTGACGGGAAAAGTGCTACATTATCCTCTAACTAAACCCGCCGAAGTTACTATCGGGCCTCTGCATACTAAGCATTCGTTTCTCTTGGCTGCAGCGGCTCCTACTAACTTGCTAGGGAGAGACTTGTTATGTAAAATGGGATGTGTCATATACTGTACTTCAGATGGTGTGTTCCTAGATATACCCGAGAAGGTTGCACATGAGGTACAGGACATATTGGACACCCCTCAAAGGTTAATGTTACACTCTCCTGTTATAGAACAAAGTCCATCTCAAGTAAAGGGGATGTTGCTGGAAATACCAGGTTCCCTATGGACCAGAGATGGACAGGACACTGGACTGATGGCAAACGTAGCCCCTGTCATGGTCAATCTAAAAAGTGGTAGGATAGCTCCAAAAATCCCACAGTATCCATTAAAACCAGAGGTGGAACTAGGGGTATATCCTGTTATTGAGAGGCTGTTACAACAAGGGATTTTAATTCGTACAGCCAGTACAGCAAATAGTCCCATTTTCCCTGTGAAGAAGAGTGGGGGGAAGGGCTATAGATTAGTCCAGGACTTAAGGGGAATTAACAAAGTTGTTGAGAGCCAATTCCCCGTAGTGCCGAATCCAGCTGTCATCCTCATGCAGATTCCACCGTCTGCCAGTCATTTTACTGTCATTGATCTATGTTCTGCTTTCTTTTCAGTCCCTCTTCACCCTGACTGCCAATACCTTTTTGCATTCTCCTACAGGGGAGTGCAATACACATGGACCAGACTACCCCAGGGGTTCATTGACAGCCCCAGTATTTTCTCCCAAGCCTTACATGACTGTTTGCAATCCTTTCAACCCCACAATGGGTCTGTTCTAATTCAATATGTGGACGATTTGTTGTTGTGCTCTGATTCTTTTATGTCATGTTTACATGATACTAAATTGTTGTTGCTTCATCTTTCACAAACAGGGCACAAGGTGGCAAAGGATAAATTACAGCCATGTCAGACTAAGGTCAAATACTTAGGACACTGCCTCACTAAGGGGCTAAGACACCTGACAACCGACAGAATTGAGGCCATACAACACATGACCCTGCCACAGAGCCAGAAGCAGATTCGTACTTTCTTGGGGATGTGTGGATACTGTAGGTCATGGATCCCAGGTTTTTCTATTCTGGCATTACCATTGCAGGAGCTAGTCTCTTCCTCAAAACCAGAACGTGTCGTACACACAGAAGAGTCAGAGCAAGCGTTCTTTAACCTTAAAGATAGTCTGACAAGAGCACCTGCATTGGGAATACCTGATTATGAAAAGCCTTTTGAGCTATTTTGTACAGAAGCTGATGGCTGTGCAGCAGGTGTCCTCGCACAGAAACATGGTGACGCTAGCAGACCGGTAGCATACTACAGTGCACAATTAGACAATGTGGCAAGGTCACTCCCAACATGTCTCAGAAGTGTAGCAGCAACGGCCCTTCTAGTAAGTAAGAGCTAAGATGTAGTATTAGGACATAATTCAACCATCTATACACCCCATGCTGTATCAGCTCTGTTAAATTCAGCCCAAACCAGACATGTTTCTTCAGCTAGATTCACAAAGTGGGAACTAGCCCTGATGGCACCCTCAAACATCACTATCAAACGATGTAGCACCCTAAATCCAGCTACATACCTTCCGTATGTGTCTCAAGAGACACAAAGGGCGGGAGGTGAGGAGACCCTGGTTGATGATGAGTTAGGCAAGAATACTGACACGCATGACTGTATGGAACACCTGAATCAGACCTTTACTGCAAGGCCCGACATACGTGACACCCCCTTAGAAAATGTAGATTTTACGTTTTATACAGACGGAAGTTGCCATAGACAGACAGAGACAGGAGAGCTATGTACTGGTTACGCTGTTGTAGACGATCAGGATGTGGTAGAAGCTGAACCCCTTGGTCCACCTCACTCAGCCCAGGTGGCGGAACTAGTAGCACTAAACAGAGCGTGTGAACTGGCAGAGGGTAAATCAGCCAATATATATACTGACTCTAGGTACGCCTTCGGGGTAGTGCACGATTTTGGGGCCCTTTGGCGTCTTAGAAACTTTACGACAGCAGCAAGTACACCAGTGGCACACTCACAACACATAAAAGGACTTCTGACAGCGATACAGTTACCCAGAACAGTAGCCGTCATAAAGTGCAAAGCCCATACCTTTGAAGAAGACCCAGTGTCATTGGGCAACAACAGGGCAGACGAAGCTGCTAAATGGGCAGCAGGGCAACCTATGACTGTATCGACCGAGACTATGATGGTTTTTCAGACATTAGACACGCAGAAATTAATTGAAATGCAAGATTTGTGTTCCCTGCAGGAGAAGGCGGTCTGGAAGGCGAAGGGATGTGGTCAAGAGTCCTCAGGACTCTGGAGGGATGGACAAGGTAAGCCTGTAGCTCCCCGAACATACTATCCAAGCCTGGCTGAAGCAGCACACGGCCTGACTCACCTGGGTAAAGAAGGTATGTGCAAACTGGTGAGAGCATACTGGTGTGCTCCTGGATTTTCCTCTCAAGCTGGTAAGAAAGCAATGTCATGTCTTACTTGTTTGAGGAAAAATGTTGGGAAAACTATTCCAACTGAGCCATCCCACATCCCTCCTACAGACGGACCTTTTCAGGTAATACAAATTGACTATATCCAACTACCACCGTGCAGGAATCTAAAGTATGTGTTAGTGTGTATTGATGTGTTTTCCGGTTGGGTAGAAGCATATCCGGCAGCCACTAATACTGCTGTGTTCACTGCAAAGAAAATTGTACAAGACTTTGTGTGTAGGTTCGGTATCCCTAGAATCATTGAAAGTGATAGGGGTACCCATTTTACTGGTGATATCTTCCAAAATATGTGTAAACTCATGGGAATCAGTAGCAGACTTCACACCCCTTACCGACCACAAGCCAGTGGTAAGGTGGAGAGAGCAAATGGTACTATAAAGAACAAACTAGGTAAGATAATGGCTGAAACTGGGTTGGCATGGCCTGAGGCTTTGCCGTTGGTCCTCCACAGCATTCGAACCACTCCTAGACCTCCTCTTAATCTGTCCCCCTTTGAGATACTGTTCGGACGACAACCTCATTTGATCGTGAGTCCACAAGACGACTTAAAGTGTAATAATGAAGTGACTGTACAATATCTTATAAGAATGAGTAGACAGCTAAAACAACAACAACAAAAACTAAAAATGCTGTCACCTGGTATGCCAGAGACGAACTGTCATGATGTTGAACCTGGAGACTATGTTATGATCCGCAATTTCTTACGTTCAGGTTGTTTAACAGACCGTTGGGAAGGCCCGTACCAAGTGCTGCTGACCAGTACTACATCACTGAAGGTTGCAGAGAGAGACACTTGGGTCCATTCCACCCACTGCAGGAGAGTCCATAATCCAGAGAAAGTGCAAGACAAGACTCAGACCGACGACATAGAGCTGTCACTTGTGAGCCTGTTCCGGGAGACCTAAAGCCTGCAATTTGAGACACCTGAACCAGAGATGTTGCCTCAGAACTATCTTTCCAGCGATGGAGTGGCGGTTTTTGTTTTTCTTTTGTTCCAGGATTTTCCTTGTTTTTACTTTTTCTAGGACATTCTATTTTTGTGAAGGAGGATGGAGGACGGAGGAGAGTTCTGGGAGTGATACGGATGAAATGGAGGCCGAAGAAAAGTTAATAGGATATCCTGAGCAGCCCATTATCAAACTTGGTCCAGGGGTTATGAAAAGGTCTGCTAGCTCAGGAACTCGGAGGCAGTGTGAGGGGCTATTGTCTGATGAGTATTGTATCTGCAAGTTCTGCAACTCCCTAGTTGACGAGAGATGCATCCAACGATGCCAGTCCCCCAGTACTCTGAATATAGGCGGGCATCCTTTGGAGGATTATCACTCCCTGGTGGGTAAGGTGCTAAACCAAACTGAATGTTGGGTGTGCTCTCACGTGCCTCAAGGGCAGCATAACATAGGACTAGTGCCATTCCCGCTAAACATATCCGAAGTACTCGAATTAAGGGGTGGGAGGCCCATAGAAGGGAGGTACAATAACACTAGGTCCCCTAGTCTGACGCTTCAACAATACTCCATAGGCAGATCTTTGCTGTGCCTAAACATATCTCATGCAAAGCGCCTGGAGAATTGGGAGGCTGGCCACACTCATTTTAGAGAGAGACTCACAAGGTCACTACTAAGCAGGAATGTTGATGGAGGTCACAAGTTAGGGCGTATAACCAAACATAAGAAGGTATCCATTGGAAAAGTCTCTACAGATAAATGTGAAAATATCATTAATGCCGACACGTGTCTAGAGCAGATGGAGACACTAGGCATGGGTAGTTTTATCAAAACTCTGTGTGATATAATTCATGGGCATACTGTTCCTTATGTTCTCCCTGATGATGTGTATTTTGTTTGTGGAAGGAAAGCTTATTCCTGGGTGACTCCGAGTTCCAAGGGCTTGTGTTTCATAGCTAAACTGGTTCCTGAAATCATGACTATTACTCATGAAGAAATGGTAGATATTCACAAGACTACATCACCACCATACATACACACACAGTATGAACACCGTGGCAAGAGAAATATGATTCCTGGTGAGGAACCCATAGCTACAAAATTGATTAGTGAAACTGCTGGTTTCCAAGTTATGGTTGCTCTAGATCTCACCAGGACCGCTCGGGGAACATTAAACTTTAAATATATCCAAGACCTAGCTAAATTAATAGATAATATCACCGAGATGTATGATGACACTTTCAGGTATACTGGAAGGGAGCTACAAGCGTACAAGAAGGAGTTGGTGCAACATAGACTGGTACTAAATTATCTCACCTCTATTACTGGTGGGTACTGTGTGACACTGGCCACCCAGTTCGGTGTCAAATGTTGCACGTACATTACTAATAATACGGAAGACCCTAAAGAGGTTATAGACCGGAAGATGGATGAAATTTTGCAGCTGAAATGGGAATTTCGAAAGAGCCATAATTCTTCGTTATATGAGGTCGGGGAAAAGGTGGCGGGTTGGTTATCATGGTTGAACCCAGCAAAATGGTTCTCCAGTCTGGGGGAGTGGGTACAGGAAATGGTTGCTAGTGTAGGTAAGCTCCTTCTCCTTATACTGGGTGTCATCTTAGCAATTGGTTTAGTTGTCAAATGTGTTCCTACTGTGTTGAAGTGTGGAAAACGGTCTCATGGGAGTAACACTGAAAAAGAGACTGAAAGGGTGGTACCAGATACTGAGATCATGGTCTGTGAAGAAGTATTGTATAATCCTGAACTTGAAACGGTGATTGGGTGGCAGCAACAGTAATTGGTCTTTTACCATACATTCGCACAAACACGCATACTTATAAAATAGTACACATTAATGGTAGTTGCAACACATAGTCAGTTATGTCGAAATATAGTAGTATTTATATGTTATATCAGAGTTACATGCATATTAGTGAAATACACGGAACGGGTTAAAGGAATAACATCATGAGTGGTATCATAATGAACCTTATTACATATCCTACTGTTTGGTTCACTCTGCGAGGGAATCGCAGAGTGCATACGCAAGTTATGAATGATAGGGAATTATGAACTACTTAAGACTAAGGAATCCGGGCGGGAAGAGCAGAGCATACCCCCTGTAGAGATGACCCCCTCCTTTGGATTCCTTAGGATGAACCAGCCAATGATTGACGACCCCTTGGACATTCCTGAGACCCGGACCAATAGATGCAAGCTATACCATCTTCATTGTATTACTGTATTTGATTGTGTATATAAGCAGCAGCTTGTGATCCAGAGTGCAGACATCTTGTCCCCAGACTTCAGGATTGAATGACTGCACTGGATCCAGAACGCCTGCGATAAGTAACGGCTGTATTTACTATTACTTCGCTTGAGCATATTTTTCCACTTATTGCGAATAAATCTTTGTGCTTTGGAAACACAAATCGAGGTTCGACAATCGTTATTGGTTAGCGACGATACGCACATTAACAGTACATAAAGTGAAGGGGAGGTGATATGTAAATGTCATGGAAATGAGGGCTGTAGAAGGCAATGCAACATTTTTAGTTTCTCTTACAAAGTAAGAATCTCGGGATACCCACAGACAAAAGGACGGGGGTCACCCTAACAAACCATGAAGGACGGACCAGGAGGAACACGATGGTAGAAGTAACAAATGTCATCTCCTGGTCAAAAAAAATCTGATGTCTCTCTCGCATCTCATGTTATGGGCAAGCAAAATGTCAGATTATCCCAGCCGTAAGCAAGTGCATCCAGGAGAGTGTGCTCTACACCAGGGCATCTTTCAATTACTGACAAAAATGTTCTGTCTTTCCCAAATAGACCTAATGGTGACAGATCAAAACAGCTAGGTGGTATTCTCACCACAAAGATCTATGAATAGAGGGGATGGATACCCTGTCAATCCTGTGGACCTTCCAGCCAGGGTCTGTCTTCCCTCTGTTTCCTCTTATTGCTTGTACCCTAAAAAAGATTAAACAAAGGCAGAAGTTTGCAGTTCATAACAATTTAAGGGTATTGCACATATTGGACTTAGAGCAATTTCTGTGCATCTATCCACTACATAAATATGCAGGAACACTGAACAACTTGTTGATTCTGTCAGGATCTCGAAAAGGGTAAACCGGACCACCATGAATTGGATTAGCGACGTTATAACACTGGCGTTTAATAGAAATTTACGTAAGACGTCAGAAATCCTGAAGGCTCACTCAACTAGAGCAGTAGCAGCCTCTTGTTAATGGAGGGCTCAGACTTCAGCAGTGGACCCTCTGGAGAAGCAGCTGGATGGTCATCTATTAATACGTCACCAGGCATTATCTGCTGGATGTGTTGTCTCCCAAACTGTGCAGCAGTAGAGAAGTTCTTCAGAAATTATTGAATTATGCAGCATATACTGCTGTTATGATTTTTATGATTTTTTTGTAGCCCTCTCTATTGCTTGGGTACATCTCATTCCTAAGGTTGCCATGGAGGAAGAAAGCTAATTATATTTACCTTTTCCTCGATATACTCGATGGCAGCCCAATTTTCCCCACTCATGTTGTTTGAGGTTTATGCTTATATGGAACAGGTTGCGAAGTCACTCAACAGGGAAGCGGTGGAGCTGCACTATATACTACCTGGTGTTACGAGCCGCGGCGGCGGTGAGTGCCGCCGCGACTCGTCTCCTGGCTTCCCCGAAGTCCCGGCTGTCACCTTGACGGCCGGAACGTCACTTCAGGCCTTGACTCGCCCGTTGCGCTTCCCCCGCAGCGCTGCGTCCCGGCAATGAATGTAAGCCGGGTGCGTGCGCAAATTGGTCTCACCAGCCTGTGGGCTAATTAATGAGATTAATTTATGCAGGGGGCGGTGTGACTTCAGAGTCAGGCTCTGATTGGCTGCTTGTACTATTTAAGGCAGAGAGGGCTTAGCCTCCCTGCCGGTTATAGCTTCCAGATTCCTGTGTTGCTGCCTGCTGCTGTACTCCTGGTGTTAAGCCTTTGGATTGTTGCCTGCCGTGTAGGACCCCTGCCTGTTTCCTGGATTTGTCTTTTGCCTGTGCCCTTGACCTTTTGGCTTATATCTCCGTTTCTGCTGTTTTGCCCGTGACCTCGACCCTTGGCGTGTTTCCTGACGATTATTCCTAGCAAGTGACCCCTGACCTTGGCCTGTTCTTTGGATTTGCTGTCTGCCATTACCCTCTGCTTCTGGGTTCCCCGCAGCTGGTACACATCACACGACCCTCTGTATTCTGCAGCCAAGTCTGTCCCCACCACTAG
This sequence comes from Mixophyes australis, assembly GCA_036250195.1. Taxonomy (NCBI): domain Eukaryota; kingdom Metazoa; phylum Chordata; class Amphibia; order Anura; family Limnodynastidae; genus Mixophyes; species Mixophyes australis. The sequence goes on from JAVHZZ010000001.1 coordinate 498,212,197, forward strand.
GGGCTCCAGTGAATACCTGACTGTCAGAGTAGACTCCGGGTGGTGTTGTACTGGTTGGAGGGGTTCCTGACACCTGGAGCCATGTTTAATTTCCTAGGAGGGACAAATCATTGCTCAAGCGTCCATAGAGTATCTTGCAGAAAAGGAATTAACAGGAAATGGATTCGCATCTATTACAGTCTCTAACCTCGTGGTGAGCAGACGTGTCTGCTGAGCGCTCCCGCTGGAGCCCTGCTTGGAACATCCATCTGGGCTTGTATTTCTTACCTGGGATGCCTCTCCACGCTGCCTTCCTCTGACCTCTTCCATGGCTTCGTCCGCTTCCTCCCTGCCTGACTCCCGGCTGCTGCCGCCGCCTCCAGCTGCTGCAGACCTCGGCTTCGGCCCTCCATCGAGCTGGTCTCTTCAACTCTGAGGGCCATCCAAATAACCGCCTGGCCTCCTCTGCTCCTCTCCCGGCCACCGAGATGTATCTGAAGCTGTAGCCTGATCCTGCCACCTGCCGACTTCCGTTGCTCCGGGACTTCCAGCCGCCGCCAACTCCATCCACTACAGGCCGCGGCTTCAGCCTACCTCTCAGCTGGGCTCCGCTCCGGTCTCTTCTATGAACTGGACCCTCTGGTCCTGCTGCCTCCAGCTGTCCCGGCTCCTGATGCCTTGATGCCGCTAGCCTGGCGCCTGATTCCTCGCCTGTGTCTCCTGCCGCCTCCAGCTGTCCCGGCTCCTGATGCCTTGATGCCGCCAGCCTGTCTCCTGATACCTCGTCTGTCCTACTCGCTGCACACATCGCGGTCTCCTGCTTGTCGCCCACTCTCCGATTGGACCGTCCACCGTCGTCGGCCTCCTGTTCCAGCCTCATGCTGCCTCCGTGATTCGGCCTCCACTCCAGCCTCCTGGTCTGGTCTCCGCTCCTCCTTCCTCATCCTCCGGCCTGGCTTGCCTCTGTCGGTCCTCCACGTTCTCCTCCCTGCTGCTGATCTCTGTGCCGGGGACCCCTGGCACTTGTCCATCCACCCTCCGCTGGCCTCCTCTGCTCCCGTGGACACCCTTCCTGGTCATCCTGGACACCCTTCCTGCTCCCGTGAACACTCATGCTCTGGTTGCACTGGTGAACTCTCTCCCTTTTCCTCTTTGATATCTACGCTGATTTTATTGTATTATATTGTATTGTATTTTATCTAGCTTTACCCGATTATTGTTTTTGCTCTGCTTCTCCAGTGTATTCACTGATTGTCCTCTTGCTGTGCCCTGCCCTACACTCACTATTGCTGTACCCTATTGTTCAATTGGTCACATGTTTTTATCCCCATCTACTGTTTTTTCCTCGTCTTCATTGAAACCTCCACCCTCGTGCATCCCCTTCTGGGTGCCTCTGGTGCTCCTGCCTCTGCCTCCATAACCTGTCCTCTCCGTCTCTCCTGTGTTGCCCCTGGCTTCCCTGTCTCACCATGCCGCCCCGCTCGGCTCCTATACCCATCCTCTCCCCTCACCACCGTCCTGGCCCCTACTCTCACTACCCCATCTCTCACCCTCCGCCTCGCTCCATAAACCCTGACAATCTTATCCGAATCTCCCCTCCTCCCTCCCTCCCCTTCTCATGTGCCCTCTGGAACTCCAGGTCCATCTGCAACAAACTCCCCTCCATCCACGACCTCTTCATCTCCAACTCTCTTAACCTCCTCGCCATCACTGAAACCTGGCTTTCCTCCTCTGATACCGTCTCACCTGCTGCTCTCTCCTACGGGGGTCTCTCCTTCACCCACTCCACCAGACCTGATGGGCGTCCGGGAGGTGGAGTGGGCCTCCTCCTATCCCCTAGCTGCACCTTTCGGGTCATTCCCACCATACCTTCCCTCTCTTTCTCCTCCTTTGAAGTTCATTCCATCCGTCTCTTCTCCCCCATCCACCTCCGCGTCTCTGTCATCTACCGTCCCCCTGGCCCTACTTCCCTCTTCCTTGACAACTTCGCTGCTTGGCTGCCTCACTACCTTTCCTCCGACCTTCCATCCATCATACTTGGCGACTTTAACATCCACATCGACAACTGCTCAGACCCCGCCAACATCAAACTTCTCGCCCTCTCCTCCTCACTAGGCCTCACTCAGTGGACCTCCTCCCCCACCCACTCTCATGGTCACGCCTTGGACCTCGTCTTCTCTCATCTCTGTGACCTCTCCGACTTCTCTAACTCTCCCTTCCCACTCTCTGACCACCATCTCCTCTCCTTCACTCTCTCCTCCTGCCAAGCTCCCACCTCACCTAAATCTACCTTCACTAGGCGCAACCTTGATGCTATTGACCCTACCACTTTCTCCTCCTCTCTCGAAATTCTCCTCTCACCTCTTCCCTCCCTGACCTGACCTGACCAGGCGTCCTCTCTCTACAACCTTTCCTTCACTACTGCCCTTGATGCTATTGCCCCGGCCTTCTCAATCCGCCAGCGCCTCCTCATTCCACAACCCTGGCACTCCAACCTTACCCGCTTCCTCCAAAAGTGCTCTCGCACTGCTGAACGCCTCTGGAGAAAATCTCGCTCCCTGGCTGACTTCCTCCATTTTAAATTGATCCTCACCTCATTCTGCTCCGCCCTCTCCCTTGCTAAACAATCCTTCTTTAAGTCCCTCATTTCTTCTCACTCCTCCAATCCTCGCCGTCTCTTTGCCACCTTCAACTTCCTCCTCTCTCCACCCCCCCTCCCATCCCACCTTCCCTCTCTGCCTCTGACCTCGCCACCTTTTTCACTTCCAAAATCGAGGCCATCAGACTCAACATCTCCTCCTCCCATCCCGCTCTTCCCCCCCTTTTCCCGCCTCCTCCCCCCAACATCCAACCCTGGTGCTCCTTCTGCCCCACCTCGGGTGAAAAAGTTCGCTCACTTAATCTATCCTCTCCACCCTCCACCTGTCCTCTCGACCCTATCCCCTCTCGCCCCCTTCGCTCTCTCTCTTCCACTGCTTGCTCTTACCTCGCTCACCTCTTTAACCTTTCACTCTCCTCTGTAGTCCCCTCCTCATTCAAACATGCTCTTAGCTCTCCCATCCTCAAAAAACCTAATCTTGACCCCTCCTCCCCTGCTAACTATCGCCCTATCTCACTTCTCCCCTATGCCTCCAAATTACTTGAGAGGATTGTCTACAGCCGCCTCTCCAAACATCTCTCGGACTACTCCCTCCTCGACCCTCTCCAATCAGGCTTCCACCCCCTCCACTCCACTGAAACTGCCCTGGCGAAAGTTACCAATGACCTCTTATTAAACAAATCCAAGGGTCACTTCTCCCTACTCATCCTCCTCGACCTCTCTGCAGCCTTCGACACCGTTGACCACCCCCTCCTGCTACAAACTCTTCTCTCTCTCGGCCTATCTGGGTCTGTCCTCGCCTGGTTCACCTCATACCTACCAAACCGCTCCTTCTCTGTATCCACATCTGGCTCTTCCTCCACCCTCTCCCCTCTCCCTGTTGGAGTCCCTCAGGGCTCTGTTCTCGGCCCTCTTCTATTTTCACTCTATACCTTCTCCCTTGATGCTCTCATCTCCTCCTTCGGTCTTCAGTATCACCTTTATGCTGACGACATCCAACTCTACATCTCCTCGCCCGATCTCTCCCCCTCCCTTCTCTCTCGTGTATCCGACTGCCTCTCGGCCATCTCCTCCTGGATGTCCTCGCGTGTTCTCAAAATTAACATCTCTAAAACTGAAATAATTGTCTTTCCTCCCCCCAGGCTCCCCTTCCACCATGACCTCTCTATCACTGTCAACAACACCTCCATTTCCTCTGTCACCCAACTTCGCTGCCTGGGTGTTACCTTCGACTCCTTTCTCTCCTTTACCCCCCACATTCAATCCCTTGCCCAAGCCTGTCGCTTTCAACTTCGCAACATTGCCCGCATCCGACCTTTCCTCTCTCAGGATGCCACCAAAACCATCATTCACGCTCTCATTATCTCCCGCCTGGACTACTGCAACCTCCTTCTCACCGAGTTTTGTACCTGAGTCTTGTTCACCCTCCCTTAGGATGTTGGCTCATTCGAGCAGGGCCCTCTTCCCTCCTGTGTCCTTACCTACTCTTCTGCTCCGTCTTTTCTGCATTAGCCTGCTTGGAGCTTCCGAAGTTTTGGTATTTTTGTTTACTGCTCAGTAATATTTTACCCTGTACTGTCTATTGTTTGTGCATTGTACGGCGCTGCGGAACTCTTGTGGCGCCTAACAATTAAAGGATAATAATAATACAGTGGCTGCCACTAAGGTTACTGAAAAGTCGGCAACCATCAGGGGAGAACTACCGTAGCGGCAAAAGGGTTAAATATCATTTATTTATATAGCGCCAGAAAATTCCGTAGTGCTTTAGAATTGGGAACAAACATTAAACAATACTGGGTAATCCATACAGACAGAGAGGTAAGAGAACCCTGCTCACAAGCTTACAATCTATAGGACAATGGGAGTATGAAACACAAGGGCACGTGCTACATCATATTGCACATTGGAGCAGCTAGAATGTAAAGGTAAAAGTATTGAGTGGGCTGTGTGATCAGTCACACAGTAATGTTGGTCAGAGGGCTGTTGTCTTGTGTTGGCTGTGTAGAGGGTGGTAATAGGGTATATGATAGGAGTGTAAGCCTCTGTGTCACCCAATATCAAGTCAGTGCAAGCACCATATAACCAAATCAGGGCTTCACTGCTACGCTCCGTGCACAGGCAGGGAGAGGATTCATTTTGCCATGGGGTTTGGTAAGATATTGGCTTGTAGGCACATACTGTAGCCATAATCTCATTTATTTCCTGCCTACAGGAAAGCAAACATGTTTTACTCCCTGAAAGTTTAATTCTGAAGGGAGCACAACTTTCCTTTCCAATTTGGAAATCAAAAGTGTTATACTTGAGTGAAAGCTAAACGTCAACCTCTTGCGTTAATTATGAAAGTGCAGTTTACTTATAAGCTGTGATTTTTTTTTATTACAATGATGACTTCTCTATAAGGTGACAACCAAAACCTCCCAACCCATGCTTGTAAGAATTACATGACTAATTATTTCAACCCCCCAATTCCACGCCGCTTAAGTTAGTAAAGTTCATTCTGTTTTTTTGTAATTGTGCTTCATCATAGTAAACGTTCAGATTTTATAAGATTGTACACTATATCTTGCGTATTTTATCTTTTGCAAAAGAAAAATTTATTTAAAAAAATTATTAAGGTTAAAAAAAATTATAATTATGCACATCCTTTAGAGTAGGAGCTAAACACTGATCAGGTTCTGCCATTAGACTAAACGATTTTTTTTGTAGAAACATTTTATTATAGTAATTTATAGATGTCCAATTATTTAAGAAAGATTCCTTCCAATTCCATTTTTATGCAAATTTGGATACATTAATCTATGTTACCTGCTCTTTAATATCTCATTATCCACATTGGTTGTAATTAATCACATTTCTAAATATTGCAACATCTTGATGTATTGTTTTTACAAGAATTACTTTATTACATGCTCATTGCTTGGGCTGCATATGCCCAATGGTGCAACAGAATGCACTAGTTTGTCTACTATTATATATACAAAACACATGACGATATAATCCTAGCCTTTATCTGGTTTTATTATACAAAGGACACCAAAGCAGCACACTGTCTGAAATTGTAAATCTGACATACGGCAACACGTGGCTTGAGAATTGTTGAGGGTTCTGGACCAAGTTTGCAGTAAAATAACACTGCAGTAATAGAGAACACATGTGAGGACTTCAATCGTACGGTGACATCGCTGTAACTCAATCCTTAGAGAAAACACAGAGAACTAGTGCGTCTCACAGATGTTTTTATTGCTTGCATAGTTGTAGGTGTCATGTATACAAGTCCAGCAGGGTCTAGAATCACAGTGCACCCTCCCGAGGCTGGGCAGGATCTGGAGTATGTGTTCTGGAATAAACAATGGCACAATGCAAAGACAGTAGCGGGGCTGACACTGTGCAGAGAGGACCTGCCCTGGAGCAGTGCTCAGAGGAAAGGGGCTTCGTACAGAGAGGCCAGATAGGAGGTGTAATAGAACATAAAGCAGTGGTGTGGAGAGTAGAGAGACTACAGACAATAAGAAGTAGTGGAGTTCAGGTGTGTGTGCTAGATAAACCACAGATGTCACAGAGCAGAGGGACCAGAGAGCAGTGCTCCGAGAGTATAGGGGTGTAATATGGACAGATAATACCATACATCAGGCAGAGGGTTGGGTGTGTTATGGATAGACCAGAGGGTTTGGGGTGTGTGTTCCAGACAGACCATAAAACAGTGCTCAGAGTGAAGGGTTTGGGGCTATGTGACCCAGATAAACCATTGTAGTGTGCTTGAGGAGCATTATTGAGGTTTATGATCCAGAGAGTATTGGGGGAAGGTTGTAAACCATGGAGCAGAGTTAGGATGTGCTGGTCGGTGCGTGTTCCTTACAGAAGGCTCCGACAGTGGGAGTGGAAGCCATGGTCCAGAGAGACAATGGAGAAGTAGATATAGGAATTGGGAGCATGTTTTTAGGTCAGCAGCCCCTACAGAGTGGATTTGGGGACATGTACTTAGAAGACCATTTACTAGGGAGTCAATGGGAGACAACCAGAGATACAATGGGTCTGTGATCAAAGAGGGCAGTGATCAGGTGAATCAATGTTGTGGGGGAGACTCAATGGAGCACAGTGGTCTCAGAGGTGAATGGATCAGGGGGATCTGCTTCAGTTTTTTTCCAAATGATGAATTGTGACTTTTACATTTACAATGAGGAGATTGTTAGTTCTCAAATCTTCTCCACATAAAGCCAGAATGATGGGGGCCCAACACTGACACGTGCACTAGTTTCACCCTGCAGAGCCCTGAAATATTTCCAAAGCCAACAGATCCTGATGCCTGAAGAGCTTTGGGTGGAAGATCTCCAAGTAGATGGTTTCACCAGATGGGACGGGTGACATAAGCCAGGGCTCCTGAGGGGTAGGAAATCCAGCAAATCCTATGTCCATCCACCTAGGTCTGTATAATCAGGGCTACAATTGAAGTCTCACTGGTGGGCTCTCCATCATTCTGGGGTATACACATAAATATGCTATATGGCAGCTGTCTTCCAGATTACATTTTGTAACATTACTACCCTTATGCCGTTTGATAGATAACATTTTTGTGGCTAAAACACAAAAAATTATACAAGTCATACAATCCGAAGACGTCATCCTAATTACTACAACGGTAATGTCAGCATGCATATTTCTGGGAGATAATTACAGTATTGTAACAAAAGGTAACTACTCCTGTAGAAAGAGCTCCCCTCCATACAGTTACTACCACATACACATTCCTAGCCAGGGACACCTGGTGCGAGAACCGGATTCTCATATTCCTAACTAAACCTTTTCTGTCTAGAATGAGTTACACGTGTGATAAATCTGTGATATAATGCAGTATCTGCAGAGAACAGGAAGTACAATGACAGCAGGGAACAGAGACTTTCTGAGAGGGTTGTTAAATAATATCACTTCTTGGATTTAATTAGTGATGCAGATGTCACTGCTGACTGTGAATGTTTCATATTAACGCAAACAAAACATCCAGGGCCACACGCACAACGGACACGCCCCGTATAGAGGATGAGTGTCTGTAAATCTATGGCCTGATGAGTGACAAGCTTCCACCATACAGCCAACATCAGAGGAGAGACCACCCACATGTGACAGGGAAATGCCGAGGGCATCTCGTTTCCCTGGCACATGACTGATAACGGAGCAGCCCTAATTCTCACTCTCAGATCTTATTCACAAGTTTGTAGATTTGAATCTGCATTCAGGCTGCGAAAATCAGATGGAAAATAAGACAAAACATTCTACGGGGGCTTTTCCCACCTACACAATTCTTCATCTATTCAACGGACTGTATCTGCAACACAATAAGACCATGACCATGCTGCTGCCACCATGTGGCTAAAATGGAAATGGCAAGAGCAACAGCTAGTAGCAATGTGATCCCCAAAACAGAGATGAATGTGACAGTTCCAGAACAAAGAGCGTACAAGGCATGGTAATGAGTGCATGCTCACATAACTAGATTCTTACTACCATCCTGTGTGAGAATATAACAGCATTACCCAGAACCAAGAGGAAGTGTGTTACACTTAAAGTTACCCCCAATGTCAGACACTACCAATGTTGCTACTGGTTTTCTCATCTAACACCACGTAAATACTGTCCTAATATCTAAACACAGTGAAAGAAGATGATTCTTCCAGCTGTAGAACGTAGTTCCCTGTAACACCACCGTCATTTATACTCGGACATCCTGCACAAAACTTTTTTTTAAAATTAAAATGGGGTCTTTTCCCCTTTAAGACAGGAACGCTCCAATATTATTTATTGCACCACTAGAGGGTAGATAACATGGGACCCTCACACTGGGCTCCCTCTCCACCTCCTTCACACAGTGGCCATTTTGTTGTGGCTTGAACCAATATCATGGCTAATTCAACCAATTGCGGCACTGGAAGCCGGTGACATCACCGCAAGGCTCCGGGTAGCCGCTGCAGCCAGATGACAGCTGCACTTTAGAGGAGAGAAGCTGGGGTTGACGTCTATGAGAAAAAAATATGGGGGCTGCTGCAATATTAGCCCACTAAACAGGAAATCCAAGGACTGGGGTAGAGAAGAAGCTGGTACGTCAGGTGGTAATAGCTACAGTACATGGCGGTAGTGCAAGAGGAAGGAATGCAATTATTACTGGAAAACAGTATATAAATAATTTAGTAAGTGAATTGCCAATTCTTTAAAATGATAATAACAACTGGAAAGTATGAGAAAGACGTAAGTCCATGACCCTGCCTCAGACTGGGGACCCTGCCTCCGACCGGGATCCGGCCACATGCCAGATACTACATAGCTATAAAAAGGAACCGAGTGCTGAGAGCGGAGCAGTGTTCCCGTGGCAACAGGCGCAGCCAATCAAAGTGCTTCATATTGGTTATTTCAGAAGAACAAACAGGGTGTGAAGATGGCCGGGATGAGGGTGTAAGACTGGCGTAAGGGGGGCACAGACACGTCATCACACATCTGTCATCTCATCCTCCAGCTCAGCGTCGTCGGCCTCCCCCTCCAGGTCTGCATCATCCTCCTCCTCTTCCTCCTCAGAGGTCACGTCTGGGTCCTCAGACTGCGACAGGCACTTAGGACAAGAACAGACAAACAGATAGTTCTCCCTGCAACGAAGGACACAGGCAGCCATTACTAAACGCCAGGCACCAGGGGGCGGCGTGAAGACACCACCACCAGCTTCCCTCCTTTACCTGAGAATCTTGTGCCGGGTGTGGCGGCTGCGATCCCGCTGACAACAGTCCAGGTAACTAATGCAAATCTCCTGAAAGAAAAAAACATTTCAGAGTGTCAGTTCCTTGGCTCAGTCACTTAAAGTTTGAAGGTAACAGAATAGTAACATGACTGCTGGTGTGGTGATCCCTTCATCTCAAACATTACACCAGTCACACACACACACCCACCTCTCCAGGCTCGATCGCTTCCACAGCAGTCAGGTGCAGGAGAGAGTTATTGTCAGGAAAGGAGGCCTCAGCATTGGGCACACAGCTGTGATTACCTGCGGGAATGAAGTAACAGCAGAAAGATATAAAACAGCTGCAGTCTGTAGAAGTGGCAGAGGAGGAGGGGGGGGGGGGGGGGAGTGGTATACAGAGGCAGCAGAGAAAGGGGAAGTGGTATACAGAGGCAGCAGAGGAGGGGGGGGTGGTGGGAGTGGTATCCAGAGGCAGCAGAGGAGAAGGGGGGGGGGGGTGGGAGTGGTATCCAGAGGCAGCAGAGGAGGGGGGGGGTGGGAGTGGTATCCAGAGGCAGCAGAGGAGGGGGGTGGGTGGGAGTGGTATCCAGAGGCAGCAGAGGAGGGGGGGGGGGGGGTGGGAGTGGTATCCAGAGGCAGCAGAGGAGGGGGGGGGGGGTGGGAGTGGTATCCAGTGGCAGCAGAGGAGGGGGGGGGGGGGTGGGAGTGGTATCCAGAGGCAGCAGAGGAGGGGGGGTGGGAGTGGTATCCAGAGGCAGCAGAGGAGGGGGGGTGGGAGTGGTATCCAGAGGCAGCAGAGGAGGGGGGTGTGGGAGTGGTATCCAGAGGCAGCAGAGGAGGGGGGTGTGGGAGTGGTATCCAGAGGCAGCAGAGGAGGGTTGGTGGGAGTGGTATCCAGAGGCAGCAGAGGAGGGTTGGTGGGAGTGGTATCCAGAGGCAGCAGAGGAGGGGGGGTGGGAGTGGTATCCAGAGGCAGCAGAGGAGGGGGGGGTGGGAGTGGTATCCAAAGGCAGCAGAGGAGGGGGGGATGGGAGTGGTATCCAGAGGCAGCAGAGGAGGAAGGGGGGGGGGGGGGAGTGGTTTCCAGAGGCAGCAGAGGAGGGGGGGGGGGTGGGAGTGGTATCCAGAGGCAGCAGAGGAGGGGGGGGGGTGGGAGTGGTATCCAGAGGCAGCAGAGGAGAGGGGGGGGGGGAGTGGTATCCAGAGGCAGCAGAGGAGAGGGGGGGGGGGGGGGGAAGAGTGGTATCCAGAGGCAGCAGAGGAGAGGGGGGGGGGGGGGAGTGGTATTCAGAGGCAGCAGAGGAGGGGGGGGGGGGACTGGTATCCAGAGGCAGCAGAGGAGGGGGGGGGGGGGAGTGGTATCCAGAGGCAGCAGAGGAGGGGGGGTGGGAGTGGTATCCAGAGGCAGCAGAGGAGGGGGGGGGGGTGGGAGTGGTATCCAGAGGCAGCAGAGGAGGGGGGGGCGTGGGAGTGGTATCCAGAGGCAGCAGAGGAGGGGGGGGGGTGGGAGTGGTATCCAGAGGCAGCAGAGGAGGGGGGAGGGTGGGAGTGGTATCCAGAGGCAGCAGAGTAGGGGGGGGGGGGGGTTGGAGTGGTATCCAGAGGCAGCAGAGGAGGGGGATGGGAGGGTGGGAGTGGTATCCAGAGGCAGCAAAGGAGGGGGATGGGAGGGTGGGAGTGGTATCCAGAGGCAGCAAAGGAGGGGGATGGGAGGGTGGGAGTGGTATCCAGAGGCAGCAAAGGAGGGGGATGGGAGGGTGGGAGTGGTATCCAGAGGCAGCAGAGGGGGATTGGAGGGTGGGAGTGGTATCCAGAGGCAGCAGAGGAGGGGGGAGGGTGGGAGTGGTATCCAGAGGCAGCAGAGGAGGGGGGGGTGGGAGTGGTATCCAGAGGCAGCAGAGGAGGGGGGGGTGGGAGTGGTATCCAGAGGCAGCAGAGGAGGGGGGGGGGTGGGAGTGGTATCCAGAGGCAGCAGAGGAGGGGGGGGTGGGAGTGGTATCCAGAGGCAGCAGAGGAGGGGGGGTGGGAGTGGTATCCAGAGGCAGCAGAGAAGGGGGGGGGGGTGGTGGGAGTGGTATCCAGAGGCAGCAGAGGAGGGGGGGTGGTGGGAGTGGTATCCACAGGCAGCAGAGGAGGGGGGGGGGTGGGAGTGGTATCCACAGGCAGCAGAGGAGGGGGGGTGGGAGTGGTATCCACAGGCAGCAGAGGAGGGGGGGTGGGAGTGGTATCCAGAGGCAGCAGAGGAGGGGGGGGTGGGAGTGGCATCCAAAGGCAGCAGAGGAGGGGGGGGGGGTGGGAGTGGTATCCAAAGGCAGCAGAGGAGAAAGGGGGTGGGAGTGGTATCCAAAGGCAGCAGAGGAGGAAGGGGGGGGGGGGGTGGGAGTGGTATCCAGAGGCAGCAGAGGAGGGGGGGGGGGGGGTGGGAGTGGTATCCAGAGGCAGGGGGGGGTGGGAGTGGTATCCAGAGGCAGCAGAGGAGGGGGGGGGGGGTGGGAGTGGTATCCAGAGGCAGCAGAGGAGGGGGGGGGGGGTGGGAGTGGTATCCAGAGGCAGCAGAGGAGGGGGGGGGGTGGGAGTGGTATCCAGAGGCAGCAGAGGAGGGGGGGTGGGAGTGGTATCCAGAGGCAGCAGAGGAGAGGGGGGGGGGGGTGGTATCCAGAGGCAGCAGAGGAGGGGGGGGGGAGTGGTATACAGAGGCAGCAGAGGAGGGGGGGGGAGTGGTATCCAGAGGCAGCAGAGGAGGGGGGGGGGAGTGGTATCCAGAGGCAGCAGAGGAGGGGGGGGGGAGTGGTATCCAGAGGCAGCAGAGGAGGGGGGGGGTGGGAGTGGTATCCAGAGGCAGCAGAGGAGGGGGGGGTGGGAGTGGTATCCAGAGGCAGCAGAGGAGGGGGGGTGGGAGTGGTATACAGAGGCAGCAGAGGAGGGGGGGGGGGTGGGAGTGGTATCCAGAGGCAGCAGAGGAGGGGGGGGGGGGTGGGAGTGGTATCCAGAGGCAGCAGAGGAGGGGGGGGGGTGGGAGTGGTATCCAGAGGCAGCAGAGGAGGGGGGGGGGGGGAGTGGTTTCCAGAGGCAGCAGAGGAGGGTGGGAGTGGTATCCAGAGGCAGCAGAGGAGGGGGGGTGGGAGTGGTATCCACAGGCAGCAGAGGAGGGGGGGTGGGAGTGGTATCCAGAGGCAGCAGAGGAGGGGGGGTGGGAGTGGTATCCAGAGGCAGCAGAGGAGGGGGGGTGGGAGTGGTATCCAGAGGCAGCAGAGGAGGGGGGGTGGGAGTGGTATCCAGAGGCAGCAGAGGAGGGGGGGTGGGAGTGGTATCCAGAGGCAGCAGAGTAGGGGGGGTGGGAGTGGTATCCAGAGGCAGCAGAGGAGGGGGGTGTGGGAGTGGTATCCAGAGGCAGCAGAGGAGGGGGGGTGGGAGTGGCATCCAAAGGCAGCAGAGGAGGGGGGGTGGGAGTGGCATCCAAAGGCAGCAGAGGAGGGGGGGGGGGGTGGGAGTGGTATCCAAAGGCAGCAGAGGAGGGGGGGGGTGGGAGTGGTATCCAGAGGCAGCAGAGGAGGGGGGGTGGGAGTGGTATCCAGAGGCAGCAGAGGAGGGGGGGTGGGAGTGGTATACAGAGGCAGCAGAGGAGGGGGGGGGTGGGAGTGGTATCCAGAGGCAGCAGAGGAGGGAGGGGTGGGAGTGGTATACAGAGGCAGCAGAGGAGGGGGGGGGGGGGTGGGAGTGGTATCCAGAGGCAGCAGAGGAGGGGGGGGGGGGTGGGAGTGGTATCCAGAGGCAGCAGAGGAGGGGGGGGGGTGGGAGTGGTATCCAGAGGCAGCAGAGGAGGGGGGGGGGGGGGGAGTGGTTTCCAGAGGCAGCAGAGGAGGGGGGGGGGAGTGGTTTCCAGAGGCAGCAGAGGAGGGGGGTGGGAGTGGTATCCACAGGCAGCAGAGGAGGGGGGGTGGGAGTGGTATCCAGAGGCAGCAGAGGAGGGGGGGTGGGAGTGGTATCCAGAGGCAGCAGAGGAGGGGGGGTGGGAGTGGTATCCAGAGGCAGCAGAGGAGGGGGGGTGGGAGTGGTATCCAGAGGCAGCAGAGGAGGGGGGGTGGGAGTGGTATCCAGAGGCAGCAGAGGAGGGGGGTGTGGGAGTGGTATCCAGAGGCAGCAGAGGAGGGGGGGGTGGGAGTGGCATCCAAAGGCAGCAGAGGAGGGGGGGTGGGAGTGGCATCCAAAGGCAGCAGAGGAGGGGGGGGGGGGTGGGAGTGGTATCCAAAGGCAGCAGAGGAGGAAGGGGGGGGGGGGGTGGTTTCCAGAGGCAGCAGAGGAGGGGGGGGGGGGTGGGAGTGGTATCCAAAGGCAGCAGAGGAGGAAGGGGGGGGGGGGGGGTGGGAGTGGTATCCAAAGGCAGCAGAGGAGGAAGGGGGGGGGGGGGTGGTTTCCAGAGGCAGCAGAGGAGGGGGGGGGGGTGGGAGTGGTATCCAGAGGCAGCAGAGGAGGGGGGGGGGGTGGGAGTGGTATCCAGAGGCAGCAGAGGAGGGGGGGGGGTGGGAGTGGTATCCAGAGGCAGGGGGGGTGGGAGTGGTATCCAGAGGCAGCAGAGGAGGGGGGGGGGGGTGGGAGTGGTATCCAGAGGCAGCAGAGGAGGGGGGGTGGGAGTGGTATCCAGAGGCAGCAGAGGAGGGGGGGTGGGAGTGGTATCCAGAGGCAGCAGAGGAGGGGGGTGTGGGAGTGGTATCCAGAGGCAGCAGAGGAGGGGGGGTGGGAGTGGCATCCAAAGGCAGCAGAGGAGGGGGGGGTGGGAGTGGCATCCAAAGGCAGCAGAGGAGGGGGGGGGGGGTGGGAGTGGTATCCAAAGGCAGCAGAGGAGGAAGGGGGGGGGGGGGTGGTTTCCAGAGGCAGCAGAGGAGGGGGGGGGGGGGTGGGAGTGGTATCCAAAGGCAGCAGAGGAGGAAGGGGGGGGGGGTGGTTTCCAGAGGCAGCAGAGGAGGGGGGGGGGGGGGTGGGAGTGGTATCCAGAGGCAGCAGAGGAGGGGGGGGGGGTGGGAGTGGTATCCAGAGGCAGCAGAGGAGGGGGGGGGGGTGGGAGTGGTATCCAGAGGCAGGGGGGGTGGGAGTGGTATCCAGAGGCAGCAGAGGAGGGGGGGGGGGGTGGGAGTGGTATCCAGAGGCAGCAGAGGAGGGGGGGGGGTGGGATCCAGAGGCAGCAAAGGAGGGGGGGTGGGAGTGGTATCCAGAGGCAGCAGAGGAGAGGGGGGGGGTGGTATCCAGAGGCAGCAGAGGAGGGGGGGGGGGAGTGGTATCCAGAGGCAGCAGAGGAGGGGGGGGGGGAGTGGTATCCAGAGGCAGCAGAGGAGGGGGGGGGGAGTGGTATCCAGAGGCAGCAGAGGAGGGGGGGGGAGTGGTATCCAGAGGCAGCAGAGGAGGGGGGGGGGGAGTGGTATCCAGAGGCAGCAGAGGAGAGGGGGGGGGAGTGGTATCCAGAGGCAGCAGAGGAGGGGGGGGGGAGTGGTATCCAGAGGCAGCAGAGGAGGGGGGGGGAGTGGTATCCAGAGGCAGCAGAGGAGGGGGGGGGGGTGGGAGTGGTATCCAGAGGCAGCAGAGGAGGGGGGGGGGTGGGAGTGGTATCCAGAGGCAGCAGAGGAGGGGGGGGGGCTGGGAGTGGTATCCAGAGGCAGCAGAGGAGGGGGGGGGGGGCTGGGAGTGGTATCCAGAGGCAGCAGAGGAGGGGGGGGGGCCGGGAGTGGTATCCAGAGGAGGGGGGGGGTGGGAGTGGTATCCAGAGGCAGCAGAGGAGGGGGGGGGCTGGGAGTGGTATCCAGAGGCAGCAGAGGAGGGGGGGGGGGCTGGGAGTGGTATCCAGAGGAGGGGGGGTGGGAGTGGTATCCAGAGGCAGCAGAGGAGGGGGGGGGGGGTGGGGGTGGTATCCAGAGGCAGCAGAGGAGGGGGGGGGTGGGAGTGGTATCCAGAGGCAGCAGAGGAGGGGGGGGGTGGGAGTGGTATCCAGAGGCAGCAGAGGAGAGGGGGGGGGGAGTGGTATCCAGAGGCAGCAGAGGAGAGGGGGGGGGGGAGTGGTATCCAGAGGCAGCAGAGGAGGGGGGGTGGGAGTGGTATCCAGAGGCAGCAGAGGAGGGGGGGTGGGAGTGGTATCCAGAGGCAGCAGAGGAGGGGGGGGGGTGGGAGTGGTATCCAGAGGCAGCAGAGGAGGGGGGGGGTGGGAGTGGTATCCAGAGGCAGCAGAGGAGGGGGGGTGGGAGTGGTATCCAAAGGCAGCAGAGGAGGGGGGGATGGGAGTGGTATCCAGAGGCAGCAGAGGAGGAAGGGGGGGGGGAGTGGTTTCCAGAGGCAGCAGAGGAGGGGGGGGGGGGCTGGGAGTGGTATCCAGAGGCAGCAGAGGAGGGGGGGGGGGCTGGGAGTGGTATCCAGAGGCAGCAGAGGAGGGGGGGGGGGGCTGGGAGTGGTATCCAGAGGAGGGGGGGGGGGGTGGGAGTGGTATCCAGAGGCAGCAGAGGAGGGGTGGGGGTGGGGGTGGTATCCAGAGGCAGCAGAGGAGGGGGGGTGGGAGTGGTATCCAGAGGCAGCAGAGGAGGGGGGGGGGGGGTGGTGGGAGTGGTATCCACAGGCAGCAGAGGAGGGGGGGTTGGAGTGGTATCCACAGGCAGCAGAGGAGGGGGGGGTGGGAGTGGTATCCAGAGGCAGCAGAGGAGGGGGGGGGGTTGTATCCAGAGGCAGCAGAGGAGAGGGGGGGGGAGTGGTATCCAGAGGCAGCAGAGGAGGGGGGGGGGGGGAGTGGTATCCAGAGGCAGCAGAGGAGGGGGGGGGGGGGAGTGGTTTCCAGAGGCAGCAGAGGAGGGGGGGGAGGAGTGGTTTCCAGAGGCAGCAGAGGAGGGGGGAGGGTGGGAGTGGTATCCAGAGGCAGCAGAGGAGGGGGGGGGGTGGGAGTGGTATCCAGAGGCAGCAGAGGAGGGGGGGGGGGGTGGGAGTGGTATCCAGAGGCAGCAGAGGAGGGGGGGTGGGAGTGGTATCCAGAGGCAGCAGAGGAGGGGGGAGGGTGGGAGTGGTTTCCAGAGGTAGCAGAGGAGGATAGGGGGGGGGGGAGTGGTTTCCAGAGGCAGCAGAGGAGGGGGGGTGGGAGTGGTTTCCAGAGGCAGCAGAGGAGGGGGGGGGCTGGGAGTGGTATCCAGAGGAGGGGGGGGGTGGGAGTGGTATCCAGAGGCAGCAGAGGAGGGGGGGGGTGGGAGTGGTATCCAGAGGCAGCAGAGGAGGGGGGTGGGAGTGGTATCCAGAGGCAGCAGAGGAGGGGGGGGGAGTGGTTTCCAGAGGCAGCAGAGGAGGGTGGGAGTGGTATCCAGAGGCAGCAGAGGAGAGGGGGGGGGGAGTGGTATCCAGAGGCAGCAGAGGAGGGGGGGGGGAGTGGTATCCAGAGGCAGCAGAGGAGGGGGGGGGGGGGAGTGGTATCCAGAGGCAGCAGAGGAGGGGGGGGGGGGGGGGAGTGGTATCCAGAGGCAGCAGAGGAGGGGGGGGGGGGGAGTGGTATCCAGAGGCAGGGGGGGTGGGAGTGGTATCCAGAGGCAGCAGAGGAGGGGGGGGGGTGGGAGTGGTATCCAGAGGCAGCAGAGGAGGGGGGGGAGTGGGAGTGGGATCCAGAGGCAGCAGAGGAGGGGGGTGGGAGTGGTATCCAGAGGCAGCAGAGGAGAGGGGGGGGGGGGGGGTGGTATCCAGAGGCAGCAGAGGAGAGGGGGGGGGGAGTGGTATCCAGAGGCAGCAGAGGAGGGGGGGGGGAGTGGTATCCAGAGGCAGCAGAGGAGGGGGGGGGGGAGTGGTATCCAGAGGCAGCAGAGGAGGGGGGGGGAGTGGTATCCAGAGGCAGCAGAGGAGAGGGGGGGGGGGAGTGGTATCCAGAGGCAGCAGAGGAGGGGGGGGGGGAGTGGTATCCAGAGGCAGCAGAGGAGGGGGGGGGGGGAGTGGTATCCAGAGGCAGCAGAGGAGGGGGGGGGGTGGGAGTGGTATCCAGAGGCAGCAGAGGAGGGGGGGGGGTGGGAGTGGTATCCAGAGGCAGCAGAGGAGGGGGGGGGTGGGAGTGGTATCCAGAGGCAGCAGAGGAGGGGGGGGGGCTGGGAGTGGTATCCAGAGGCAGCAGAGGAGGGGGGGGGGGCTGGGAGTGGTATCCAGAGGCAGCAGAGGAGGGGGGGGGGGCTGGGAGTGGTATCCAGAGGCAGCAGAGGAGGGGGGGGGGGGGCGGGAGTGGTATCCAGAGGAGGGGGGGGTGGGAGTGGTATCCAGAGGCAGCAGAGGAGGGGGGGGGGGCTGGGAGTGGTATCCAGAGGCAGCAGAGGAGGGGGGGGGGGCTGGGAGTGGTATCCAGAGGAGGGGGGGGGTGGGAGTGGTATCCAGAGGCAGCAGAGGAGGGGGGGGGGCTGGGAGTGGTATCCAGAGGCAGCAGAGGAGGGGGGGGGCCGGGAGTGGTATCCAGAGGAGGGGGGGGTGGGAGTGGTATCCAGAGGCAGCAGAGGAGGGGGGGGGGGGCTGGGAGTGGTATCCAGAGGCAGCAGAGGAGGGGGGGGGGCTGGGAGTGGTATCCAGAGGCAGCAGAGGAGGGGGGGGGGGCCGGGAGTGGTATCCAGAGGAGGGGGGGGGGGTGGGAGTGGTATCCAGAGGCAGCAGAGGAGGGGGGGGCTGGGAGTGGTATCCAGAGGCAGCAGAGGAGGGGGGGGGGCTGGGAGTGGTATCCAGAGGCAGCAGAGGAGGGGGGGGGGGGCTGGGAGTGGTATCCAGAGGAGGGGGGGGGGGGGTGGGAGTGGTATCCAGAGGCAGCAGAGGAGGGGGGGGGGGTGGGGGTGGTATCCAGAGGAAGCAGAGGAGGGGGGGGTGGGAGTGGTATCCAGAGGCAGCAGAGGAGAGGGGGGGGGGAGTGGTATCCAGAGGCAGCAGAGGAGAGGGGGGGGGGAGTGGTATCCAGAGGCAGCAGAGGAGGGGGGGGTGGGAGTGGTATCCAGAGGCAGCAGAGGAGGGGGGGGGGTGGGAGTGGTATCCAGAGGCAGCAGAGGAGGGGGGGGGTGGGAGTGGTATCCAGAGGCAGCAGAGGAGGGGGGGGTGGGAGTGGTATCCAGAGGCAGCAGAGGAGGGGGGGTGGGAGTGGTATCCAAAGGCAGCAGAGGAGGGGGGGATGGGAGTGGTATCCAGAGGCAGCAGAGGAGGAAGGGGGGGGGGGGAGTGGTTTCCAGAGGAAGCAGAGGAGGGGGGGGCTGGGAGTGGTATCCAGAGGCAGCAGAGGAGGGGGGGGGGGGGGCTGGGAGTGGTATCCAGAGGAGGGGGGGGGGGTGGGAGTGGTATCCAGAGGCAGCAGAGGAGGGAGGGGAGTGGGAGTGGGATCCAGAGGCAGCAGAGGAGGGGGGTGGGAGTGGTATCCAGAGGCAGCAGAGGAGAGGGGGGGGGGGGGGGGTGGTATCCAGAGGCAGCAGAGGAGGGGGGGGGGGAGTGGTATCCAGAGGCAGCAGAGGAGGGGGGGGGGAGTGGTATCCAGAGGCAGCAGAGGAGGGGGGGAGGAGTGGTTTCCAGAGGCAGCAGAGGAGGGGGGAGGGTGGGAGTGGTATCCAGAGGCAGCAGAGGAGGGGGGGGGGGGGTGGGAGTGGTATCCAGAGGCAGCAGAGGAGGGGGGGGGTGGGAGTGGTATCCAGAGGCAGCAGAGGAGGGGGGGGGTGGGAGTGGTATCCAGAGGCAGCAGAGGAGGGGGGAGGGTGGGAGTGGTTTCCAGAGGCAGCAGAGGAGGATAGGGGGGGGGGAGTGGTTTCCAGAGGCAGCAGAGGAGGATAGGGGGGGGGGGGAGTGGTTTCCAGAGGCAGCAGAGGAGGGGGGGTGGGAGTGGTTTCCAGAGGCAGCAGAGGAGGGGGGGGCTGGGAGTGGTATCCAGAGGCAGCAGAGGAGGGGGGGGGGCTGGGAGTGGTATCCAGAGGAGGGGGGGGGGGGGTGGGAGTGGTATCCAGAGGCAGCAGAGGAGGGGGGGGAGTGGTTTCCAGAGGCAGCAGAGGAGGGTGGGAGTGGTATCCAGAGGCAGCAGAGGAGAGGGGGGGGGAGTGGTATCCAGAGGCAGCAGAGGAGGGGGGGGGAGTGGTATCCAGAGGCAGCAGAGGAGGTAGGGGGGAGTGGTATCCAGAGGCAGCAGAGGAGGGGGGGGGGGAGTGGTATCCAGAGGCAGCAGAGGAGGAAGGGGGGGGGGGGGAGTGGTTTCCAGAGGCAGCAGAGGAGGGGGGGGGCTGGGAGTGGTATCCAGAGGCAGCAGAGGAGGGGGGGGGGGGGCTGGGAGTGGTATCCAGAGGAGGGGGGGGGGGTGGGAGTGGTATCCAGAGGCAGCAGAGGAGGGGGGGGGGAGTGGTTTCCAGAGGCAGCAGAGGAGGGGGGGAGGAGTGGTTTCCAGAGGCAGCAGAGGAGGGGGGAGGGTGGGAGTGGTATCCAGAGGCAGCAGAGGAGGGGGGGGGTGGGAGTGGTATCCAGAGGCAGCAGAGGAGGGGGGGGGGTGGGAGTGGTATCCAGAGGCAGCAGAGGAGGGGGGGGGGTGGGAGTGGTATCCAGAGGCAGCAGAGGAGGGGGAGGGTGGGAGTGGTTTCCAGAGGCAGCAGAGGAGGATAGGGGGGGGGGGGAGTGGTTTCCAGAGGCAGCAGAGGAGGATAGGGGGGGGTGGGAGTGGTATCCAGAGGCAGCAGAGGAGGGGGGGGAGTGGTTTCCAGAGGCAGCAGAGGAGGGTGGGAGTGGTATCCAGAGGCAGCAGAGGAGAGGGGGGGGGGAGTGGTATCCAGAGGCAGCAGAGGAGGGGGGGGGGAGTGGTATCCAGAGGCAGCAGAGGAGGTAGGGGGGAGTGGTATCCAGAGGCAGCAGAGGAGGGGGGGGGGGAGTGGTATCCAGAGGCAGCAGAGGAGGAAGGGGGGGGGGGGGGAGTGGTTTCCAGAGGCAGCAGAGGAGGGGGGGGGGCTGGGAGTGGTATCCAGAGGCAGCAGAGGAGGGGGGGGGGGCTGGGAGTGGTATCCAGAGGAGGGGGGGGGGGGGTGGGAGTGGTATCCAGAGGCAGCAGAGGAGGGGGGGGGGGAGTGGTTTCCAGAGGCAGCAGAGGAGGGGGGGAGGAGTGGTTTCCAGAGGCAGCAGAGGAGGGGGGAGGGTGGGAGTGGTATCCAGAGGCAGCAGAGGAGGGGGGGGGTGGGAGTGGTATCCAGAGGCAGCAGAGGAGGGGGGGGGGTGGGAGTGGTATCCAGAGGCAGCAGAGGAGGGGGGGGGGTGGGAGTGGTATCCAGAGGCAGCAGAGGAGGGGGAGGGTGGGAGTGGTTTCCAGAGGCAGCAGAGGAGGATAGGGGGGGGGGGGGGAGTGGTTTCCAGAGGCAGCAGAGGAGGATAGGGGGGGGGGGGGAGTGGTTTCCAGAGGCAGCAGAGGAGGGGGGGTGGGAGTGGTTTCCAGAGGCAGCAGAGGAGGGGGGGGGCTGGGAGTGGTATCCAGAGGAGGGGGGGGGGGGGGGTGGGAGTGGTATCCAGAGGAGGGGGGGGGGGTGGGAGTGGTATCCAGAGGCAGCAGAGGAGGGGGGGGGGTGGGAGTGGTATCCAGAGGCAGCAGAGGAGGGGGGGGGGTGGGAGTGGTATCCAGAGGCAGCAGAGGAGGGGGGTGGTGGGAGTGGTATCCAGAGGCAGCAGAGGAGGGGGGTGGGAGTGGTATCCAGAGGCAGCAGAGGAGGGGGGTGGGAGTGGTATCCAGAGGCAGCAGAGGAGGGGGGGGAGTGGTTTCCAGAGGCAGCAGAGGAGGGTGGGAGTGGTTTCCAGAGGCAGCAGAGGAGAGGGGGGGGGGGAGTGGTATCCAGAGGCAGCAGAGGAGGGGGGGGGGGTGGGAGTGGTATCCAGAGGCAGCAGAGGAGGGGGGGGGTGGGAGTGGTATCCAGAGGCAGCAGAGGAGAGGGGGGGGGGGGGAGTGGTATCCAAAGGCAGCAGAGGAGGGGGGGGATTGGTATCCAGAGGCAGCAGAGGAGGGGGGGGGAGTGGTATCCAGAGGCAGCAGAGGAGGGGGGGGGGGGAGTGGTTTCCAGAGGCAGCAGAGGAGGGGGGGGGAGTGGTATCCAGAGGCAGCAGAGGAGGGGGGGGTGGGAGTGGTATCCAGAGGCAGCAGAGGAGAGGGGGGGGGGGAGTGGTATCCATAGGCAGCAGAGGAGAGGGGGGGGGAGTGGTATCCAGAGGCAGGGGGGGTGGGAGTGGTATCCAGAGGCAGCAGAGGAGAGGGGGGGGGAGTGGTATCCAGAGGCAGCAGAGGAGGGGGGGGGTGGGAGTGGTATCCAGAGGCAGGGGGGGGTGGGAGTGGTATCCAGAGGCAGCAGAGGAGAGGGGGGGGGGGAGTGGTATCCAGAGGCAGCAGAGGAGAGGGGGGGGGGAGTGGTATCCAGAGGCAGCAGAGGAGAGGGGGGGGGGAGTGGTATCCAGAGGCAGCAGAGGAGGGGGGGGAGTGGTATCCAGAGGCAGCAGAGGAGGGGGGGGGGAGTGGTATCCAGAGGCAGCAGAGGAGGGGGGGGGGGAGTGGTATCCAGAGGCAGCAGAGGAGGGGGGGGGGAGTGGTATCCAGAGGCAGCAGAGGAGGGGGGGGGGGAGTGGTTTCCAGAGGCAGCAGAGGAGGGGGGGGGGGGGAGTGGTTTCCAGAGGCAGCAGAGGAGGGGGGGGGGGAGTGGTATCCAGAGGCAGCAGAGGAGGGGGGGGGGAGTGGTTTCCAGAGGCAGCAGAGGAGGGGGGGGGGAGTGGTATCCAGAGGCAGCAGAGGAGGGGGGGGGGGTGGGAGTGGTATCCAGAGGCAGGGGGGGTGGGAGTGGTATCCAGAGGCAGCAGAGGAGAGGGGGGGGGGGGGAGTGGTATCCAGAGGCAGCAGAGGAGAGGGGGGGGGAGTGGTATCCAGAGGCAGCAGAGGAGGATAGGGGGGGGGGGGGGAGTGGTTTCCAGAGGCAGCAGAGGAGGATAGGGGGGGGGGGGGAGTGGTTTCCAGAGGCAGCAGAGGAGGGGGGGTGGGAGTGGTTTCCAGAGGCAGCAGAGGAGGGGGGGGGGCTGGGAGTGGTATCCAGAGGCAGCAGAGGAGGGGGGGGGGGGCTGTGAGTGGTATCCAGAGGAGGGGGGGGGGGTGGGAGTGGTATCCAGAGGCAGCAGAGGAGGGGGGGGGGGTGGGAGTGGTATCCAGAGGCAGCAGAGGAGGGGGGTGGGAGTGGTATCCAGAGGCAGCAGAGGAGGGGGGGGGGGAGTGGTTTCCAGAGGCAGCAGAGGAGGGTGGGAGTGGTATCCAGAGGCAGCAGAGGAGAGGGGGGGGGGAGTGGTATCCAGAGGCAGCAGAGGAGGGGGGGGGAGTGGTATCCAGAGGCAGCAGAGGAGGGGGGGGGGAGTGGTATCCAGAGGCAGCAGAGGAGGGGGGGGGGGAGTGGTATCCAGAGGCAGCAGAGGAGGGGGGGGGGGGAGTGGTATCCAGAGGCAGGGGGGGTGGGAGTGGTATCCAGAGGCAGCAGAGGAGGGGGGGGGGTGGGAGTGGTATCCAGAGGCAGCAGAGGAGGGGGGGGGAGTGGGATCCAGAGGCAGCAGAGGAGGGGGGTGGGAGTGGTATCCAGAGGCAGCAGAGGAGAGGGGGGGGGGGGGTGGTATCCAGAGGCAGCAGAGGAGGGGGGGGGGAGTGGTATCCAGAGGCAGCAGAGGAGGGGGGGGGGAGTGGTATCCAGAGGCAGCAGAGGAGGGGGGGGGAGTGGTATCCAGAGGCAGCAGAGGAGGGGGGGGGAGTGGTATCCAGAGGCAGCAGAGGAGGGGGGGGGAGTGGTATCCAGAGGCAGCAGAGGAGAGGGGGGGGGAGTGGTATCCAGAGGCAGCAGAGGAGGGGGGGGGGGGAGTGGTATCCAGAGGCAGCAGAGGAGGGGGGGGGGGGAGTGGTATCCAGAGGCAGCAGAGGAGGGGGGGGGTGGGAGTGGTATCCAGAGGCAGCAGAGGAGGGGGGGGGTGGGAGTGGTATCCAGAGGCAGCAGAGGGGGGGGGGGGGCTGGGAGTGGTATCCAGAGGCAGCAGAGGAGGGGGGGGGGGGAGTGGTATCCAGAGGCAGCAGAGGAGGGGGGGGGTGGGAGTGGTATCCAGAGGCAGCAGAGGAGGGGGGGGTGGGAGTGGTATCCAGAGGCAGCAGAGGAGGGGGGGGGGGCTGGGAGTGGTATCCAGAGGCAGCAGAGGAGGGGGGGGGGCTGGGAGTGGTATCCAGAGGCAGCAGAGGAGGGGGGGGGGGCCGGGAGTGGTATCCAGAGGAGGGGGGGGGTGGGAGTGGTATCCAGAGGCAGCAGAGGAGGGGGGGGGCTGGGAGTGGTATCCAGAGGCAGCAGAGGAGGGGGGGGGGGGGCTGGGAGTGGTATCCAGAGGAGGGGGGGGTGGGAGTGGTATCCAGAGGCAGCAGAGGAGGGGGGGGGGCTGGGAGTGGTATCCAGAGGCAGCAGAGGAGGGGGGGGGGCCGGGAGTGGTATCCAGAGGAGGGGGGGGGTGGGAGTGGTATCCAGAGGCAGCAGAGGAGGGGGGGGGGGGCTGGGAGTGGTATCCAGAGGCAGCAGAGGAGGGGGGGGGCTGGGAGTGGTATCCAGAGGCAGCAGAGGAGGGGGGGGGGCCGGGAGTGGTATCCAGAGGAGGGGGGGGGTGGGAGTGGTATCCAGAGGCAGCAGAGGAGGGGGGGGGGCTGGGAGTGGTATCCAGAGGCAGCAGAGGAGGGGGGGGGGGCTGGAAGTGGTATCCAGAGGCAGCAGAGGAGGGGGGGGGGGGCTGGGAGTGGTATCCAGAGGAGGGGGGGGGGTGGGAGTGGTATCCAGAGGCAGCAGAGGAGGGGGGGGGGTGGGGGTGGTATCCAGAGGCAGCAGAGGAGGGGGGGGGTGGGAGTGGTATCCAGAGGCAGCAGAGGAGAGGGGGGGGGAGTGGTATCCAGAGGCAGCAGAGGAGAGGGGGGGGGGAGTGGTATCCAGAGGCAGCAGAGGAGGGGGGGGTGGGAGTGGTATCCAGAGGCAGCAGAGGAGGGGGGGGTGGGAGTGGTATCCAGAGGCAGCAGAGGAGGGGGGGGGGGTGGGAGTGGTATCCAGAGGCAGCAGAGGAGGGGGGGGTGGGAGTGGTATCCAGAGGCAGCAGAGGAGGGGGGGTGGGAGTGGTATCCAAAGGCAGCAGAGGAGGGGGGGGATGGGAGTGGTATCCAGAGGCAGCAGAGGAGGAAGGGGGGGGGGGGAGTGGTTTCCAGAGGCAGCAGAGGAGGATAGGGGGGGGGGGGGGAGTGGTTTCCAGAGGCAGCAGAGGAGGGGGGGTGGGAGTGGTTTCCAGAGGCAGCAGAGGAGGGGGGGGGCTGGGAGTGGTATCCAGAGGCAGCAGAGGAGGGGGGGGGCTGGGAGTGGTATCCAGAGGAGGGGGGGGGGGGGTGGGAGTGGTATCCAGAGGCAGCAGAGGAGGGGGGGGGAGTGGTTTCCAGAGGCAGCAGAGGAGGGTGGGAGTGGTATCCAGAGGCAGCAGAGGAGAGGGGGGGGGGAGTGGTATCCAGAGGCAGCAGAGGAGGGGGGGGGGAGTGGTATCCAGAGGCAGCAGAGAGGGGGGGGGGGAGTGGTATCCAGAGGCAGCAGAGGAGGGGGGGGGGGGGGGAGTGATATCCAGAGGCAGCAGAGGAGGAAGGGGGGGGGGGGGAGTGGTTTCCAGAGGCAGCAGAGGAGGGGGGGTGGGAGTGGTATCCAAAGGCAGCAGAGGAGGGGGGGGATGGGAGTGGTATCCAGAGGCAGCAGAGGAGGAAGGGGGGGGGGGAGTGGTTTCCAGAGGCAGCAGAGGAGGATAGGGGGGGGGGGGGGAGTGGTTTCCAGAGGCAGCAGAGGAGGGGGGGGTGGGAGTGGTTTCCAGAGGCAGCAGAGGAGGGGGGGGGCTGGGAGTGGTATCCAGAGGCAGCAGAGGAGGGGGGGGGCTGGGAGTGGTATCCAGAGGAGGGGGGGGGGGGGTGGGAGTGGTATCCAGAGGCAGCAGAGGAGGGGGGGGAGTGGTTTCCAGAGGCAGCAGAGGAGGGTGGGAGTGGTATCCAGAGGCAGCAGAGGAGAGGGGGGGGGAGTGGTATCCAGAGGCAGCAGAGGAGGGGGGGGGGGAGTGGTATCCAGAGGCAGCAGAGAGGGGGGGGGGAGTGGTATCCAGAGGCAGCAGAGGAGGGGGGGGGGGAGTGATATCCAGAGGCAGCAGAGGAGGAAGGGGGGGGGGGGGAGTGGTTTCCAGAGGCAGCAGAGGAGGGGGGGGGGCTGGGAGTGGTATCCAGAGGCAGCAGAGGAGGGGGGGGGGGCTGGGAGTGGTATCCAGAGGAGGGGGGGGGGGGTGGGAGTGGTATCCAGAGGCAGCAGAGGAGGGGGGGGGGGAGTGGTTTCCAGAGGCAGCAGAGGAGGGGGGGAGGAGTGGTTTCCAGAGGCAGCAGAGGAGGGGGGAGGGTGGGAGTGGTATCCAGAGGCAGCAGAGGAGGGGGGGGGGTGGGAGTGGTATCCAGAGGCAGCAGAGGAGGGGGGGGGGGTGGGAGTGGTATCCAGAGGCAGCAGAGGAGGGGGGGGGGGGTGGGAGTGGTATCCAGAGGCAGCAGAGGAGGGGGGGAGGGTGGGAGTGGTTTCCAGAGGCAGCAGAGGAGGATAGGGGGGGGGGGGGAGTGGTTTCCAGAGGCAGCAGAGGAGGATAGGGGGGGGGGGGGGGGAGTGGTTTCCAGAGGCAGCAGAGGAGGGGGGGTGGGAGTGGTTTCCAGAGGCAGCAGAGGAGGGGGGGGGCTGGGAGTGGTATCCAGAGGCAGCAGAGGAGGGGGGGGGGGCTGGGAGTGGTATCCAGAGGAGGGGGGGGGGGGTGGGAGTGGTATCCAGAGGAGGGGGGGGGGGTGGGAGTGGTATCCAGAGGAGGGGGGGGGGGGTGGGAGTGGTATCCAGAGGAGGGGGGGGGGGGTGGGAGTGGTATCCAGAGGCAGCAGAGGAGGGGGGGGTGGGGAGTGGTATCCAGAGGCAGCAGAGGAGGGGGGTGGGGAGTGGTATCCAGAGGCAGCAGAGGAGGGGGGTGGGAGTGGTATCCAGAGGCAGCAGAGGAGGGGGGGGGAGTGGTTTCCAGAGGCAGCAGAGGAGGGTGGGAGTGGTTTCCAGAGGCAGCAGAGGAGAGGGGGGGGGGGAGTGGTATCCAGAGGCAGCAGAGGAGGGGGGGGGGGGGGGTGGGAGTGGTATCCAGAGGCAGCAGAGGAGGGGGGGGGGTGGGAGTGGTATCCAGAGGCAGCAGAGGAGGGGGGGGGTGGGAGTGGTATCCAGAGGCAGCAGAGGAGAGGGGGGGGGGGAGTGGTATCCAAAGGCAGCAGAGGAGGGGGGGGATTGGTATCCAGAGGCAGCAGAGGAGGGGGGGGGGAGTGGTATCCAGAGGCAGCAGAGGAGGGGGGGGGGAGTGGTTTCCAGAGGCAGCAGAGGAGGGGGGGGGAGTGGTATCCAGAGGCAGCAGAGGAGGGGGGGGGTGGGAGTGGTATCCAGAGGCAGGGGGGGTGGGAGTGGTATCCAGAGGCAGCAGAGGAGAGGGGGGGGGAGTGGTATCCAGAGGCAGCAGAGGAGAGGGGGGGGGAGTGGTATCCAGAGGCAGCAGAGGAGAGGGGGGGGGGAGTGGTATCCAGAGGCAGCAGAGGAGGGGGGGGGAGTGGTATCCAGAGGCAGCAGAGGAGGGGGGGGGAGTGGTATCCAGAGGCAGCAGAGGAGGGGGGGGGGGAGTGGTATCCAGAGGCAGCAGAGGAGGGGGGGGGGAGTGGTATCCAGAGGCAGCAGAGGAGGGGGGGGGAGTGGTATCCAGAGGCAGCAGAGGAGGGGGGGGGGGGGGGGAGTGGTTTCCAGAGGCAGCAGAGGAGGGGGGGGGGGAGTGGTTTCCAGAGGCAGCAGAGGAGGGGGGGGGGGAGTGGTTTCCAGAGGCAGCAGAGGAGGGGGGGGGGGAGTGGTATCCAGAGGCAGCAGAGGAGGGGGGGGGGGGAGTGGTTTCCAGAGGCAGCAGAGGAGGGGGGGGAGTGGTATCCAGAGGCAGCAGAGGAGGGGGGGGGGTGGGAGTGGTATCCAGAGGCAGGGGGGGTGGGAGTGGTATCCAGAGGCAGCAGAGGAGAGGGGGGGGGGGGAGTGGTATCCAGAGGCAGCAGAGGAGAGGGGGGGGGGAGTGGTATCCAGAGGCAGCAGAGGAGAGGGGGGGGGAGTGGTATCCAGAGGCAGCAGAGGAGGGGGGGGAGTGGTATCCAGAGGCAGCAGAGGAGGGGGGGGGAGTGGTATCCAGAGGCAGCAGAGGAGGGGGGGGGGAGTGGTATCCAGAGGCAGCAGAGGAGGGGGGGGGGTGGGAGTGGTATCCAGAGGCAGCAGAGGAGGGGGGGGGTGGGAGTGGTATCCAGAGGCAGCAGAGGAGAGGGGGGGGAGTGGTATCCAGAGGCAGCAGAGGAGGGGGGGGAGTGGTATCCAGAGGCAGCAGAGGAGGGGGGGGGAGTGGTATCCAGAGGCAGCAGAGTAGGGGGGGGTGGGAGTGGTATCCAGAGGCAGCAGAGGAGGGGGATGGGAGGGTGGGAGTGGTATCCAGAGGCAGCAGAGGAGGGGGATGGGAGGGTGGGAGTGGTATCCAGAGGCAGCAGAGGAGGGGGGGTGGGAGTGGTATCCAGAGGCAGCAGAGGAGGGGGGGTGGGAGTGGTATCCAGAGGCAGCAGAGGAGAGGGGGGGGGTGGTATCCAGAGGCAGCAGAGGAGAGGGGGGGGGGGTGGTATCCAGAGGCAGCAGAGGAGGGGGGGGGGAGTGGTATCCAGAGGCAGCAGAGGAGGGGGGGGAGTGGTATCCAGAGGCAGCAGAGGAGGGGGGGGGGAGTGGTATCCAGAGGCAGCAGAGGAGGGGGGGGGGGAGTGGTATCCAGAGGCAGCAGAGGAGGGGGGGGGGGAGTGGTATCCAGAGGCAGCAGAGGAGGGGGGGGGAGTGGTATCCAGAGGCAGCAGAGGAGGGGGGGGGGGAGTGGTATCCAGAGGCAGCAGAGTAGGGGGGGGGGGGGTGGGAGTGGTATCCAGAGGCAGCAGAGGAGGGGGATGGGAGGGTGGGAGTGGTATCCAGAGGCAGCAGAGGAGGGGGGATGGGAGGGTGGGAGTGGTATCCAGAGGCAGCAGAGGAGGGGGGGGTGGGAGTGGTATTCAGAGGCAGCAGAGGAGAGGGGGGGGGGGGGGGTGGTATCCAGAGGCAGCAGAGGAGAGGGGGGGGGGGTGGTATCCAGAGGCAGCAGAGGAGGGGGGGGGGAGTGGTATCCAGAGGCAGCAGAGGAGGGGGGGGGGGAGTGGTATCCAGAGGCAGCAGAGGAGGGGGGGGGGAGTGGTATCCAGAGGCAGCAGAGGAGGGGGGGGGGGGGAGTGGTATCCCAGAGGCAGCAGAGGAGGGGGGGGGGGGAGTGGTATCCAGAGGCAGCAGAGTAGGGGGGGGGGTGGGAGTGGTATCCAGAGGCAGCAGAGTAGGGGGGGGGTGGGAGTGGTATCCAGAGGCAGCAGAGTAGGGGGGGGGGGGGGTGGGAGTGGTATCCAGAGGCAGCAGAGGAGGGGGATGGGAGGGTGGGAGTGGTATCCAGAGGCAGCAGAGGAGGGGGATGGGAGGGTGGGAGTGGTATCCAGATGCAGCAGAGGAGGGGGATGGGAGGGTGGGAGTGGTATCCAGAGGCAGCAGAGGAGGGGGGGGTGGGAGTGGTATCCAGAGGCAGCAGAGGAGAGGGGGGGGGGGGTGGTATCCAGAGGCAGCAGAGGAGAGGGGGGGGGGTGGTATCCAGAGGCAGCAGAGGAGGGGGGGGGGAGTGGTATCCAGAGGCAGCAGAGGAGGGGGGGGGGGGAGTGGTATCCAGAGGCAGCAGAGGAGGGGGGGGGGAGTGGTATCCAGAGGCAGCAGAGGAGGGGGGGTGGGAGTGGTATCCAGAGGCAGCAGAGGAGGGGGGGGGTGGGAGTGGTATCCAGAGGCAGCAGAGGAGGATAGGGGGGGGGGAGTGGTATACAGAGGCAGCAGAGGAGGGGGGGGGGTGGGAGTGGTATCCAGAGGCAGCAGAGGAGGGGGGTGGGAGTGGTATCCAGAGGCAGCAGAGGAGGGGGGGGGGAGTGGTTTCCAGAGGCAGCAGAGGAGGGTGGGAGTGGTATCCAGAGGCAGCAGAGGAGAGGGGGGGAGTGGTATCCAGAGGCAGCAGAGGAGGGGGATGGGAGGGTGGGAGTGGTATCCAGAGGCAGCAGAGGAGGGGGGGGTGGGAGTGGTATCCAGAGGCAGCAGAGGAGAGGGGGGGGGTGGTATCCAGAGGCAGCAGAGGAGAGGGGGGGGGGGGGGTGGTATCCAGAGGCAGCAGAGGAGGGGGGGGGAGTGGTATCCAGAGGCAGCAGAGGAGGGGGGGGGGAGTGGTATCCAGAGGCAGCAGAGGGAGGGGGGGGGGAGTGGTATCCAGAGGCAGCAGAGGAGGGGGGGGGAGTGGTATCCAGAGGCAGCAGAGGAGGGGGGGTGGGAGTGGTATCCAGAGGCAGCAGAGGAGGGGGGGAGGGTGGGAGTGGTATCCAGAAGAGGAGGGGTGGGAGTGGTTTCCAGAGGCAGCAGAGGAGGATAGGGGGGGGGGGGGTGGGAGTGGTTTCCAGAGGCAGCAGAGAGGATAGGGGGGGGAGTGGTATACAGAGGCAGCAGAGGAGGGGGGGGGGTGGGAGTGGTATCCAGAGGCAGCAGAGGAGGGGGGTGGGAGTGGTATCCAGAGGCAGCAGAGGGAGGGGGGGGGGGGAGTGGTTTCCAGAGGCAGCAGAGTAGGGTGGGAGTGGTATCCAGAGGCAGCAGAGGAGAGGGGGGGAGTGGTATCCAGAGGCAGCAGAGGAGGGGGATGGAGGGTGGGAGTGGTATCCAGAGGCAGCAGAGGAGAGGGGGGGAGTGGTATCCAGAGGCAGCAGAGGAGGGGGATGGAGGGTGGGAGTGGTATCCAGAGGCAGCAGAGGAGGGCGATGGGAGGGTGGGAGTGGTATCCAGAGGCAGCAGAGGAGGGGGGGTGGGAGTGGTATCCAGAGGCAGCAGAGGAGAGGGGGGGGGGTGGTATCCAGAGGCAGCAGAGGAGAGGGGGGGGGTGGTATCCAGAGGCAGCAGAGGAGGGGGGGGGGGGGGAGTGGTTTCCAGAGGCAGCAGAGGAGGGGGGGGGGAGTGGTATCCAGAGGCAGCAGAGGAGGGGGGGGGGAGTGGTATCCAGAGGCAGCAGAGGAGGGGGGGGGGGGAGTGGTATCCAGAGGCAGCAGAGGAGGGGGGGGGGGAGTGGTATCCAGAGGCAGCAGAGGACGGGGGGGGAGTGGTATCAGAGGCAGCAGAGGAGGGGGGGTGGGAGTGGTATCCAGAGGCAGCAGAGGAGGGGGGGTGGGAGTGGTATACAGAGGCAGCAGAGGAGGGGGGGTGGGAGTGGTATCCAGAGGCAGCAGAGGAGGGGGGGTGGGAGTGGTATCCAGAGGCAGCAGAGGAGGGGGGGGGGGAGTGGTTTCCAGAGGCAGCAGAGGAGGGTGGGAGTGGTATCCAGAGGCAGCAGAGGAGAGGGGGGGAGTGGTATCCAGAGGCAGCAGAGGAGGGGGATGGGAGGGTGGGAGTGGTATCCAGAGGCAGCAGAGGAGAGGGGGGGAGTGGTATCCAGAGGCAGCAGAGGAGGGGGATGGGAGGGTGGGAGTGGTATCCAGAGGCAGCAGAGGAGGGGGGGTGGGAGTGGTATCCAGAGGCAGCAGAGGAGAGGGGGGGGGGGTGGTATCCAGAGGCAGCAGA
This sequence comes from Mixophyes australis, assembly GCA_036250195.1. NCBI lineage: Eukaryota > Metazoa > Chordata > Amphibia > Anura > Limnodynastidae > Mixophyes > Mixophyes australis. The sequence goes on from JAVHZZ010000001.1 coordinate 498,243,233, forward strand.
GGAGAGGGGGGGGGGGGTGGTATCCAGAGGCAGCAGAGGAGGGGGGGGGAGTGGTATCCAGAGGCAGCAGAGGAGGGGGGGGGAGTGGTATCCAGAGGCAGCAGAGGAGGGGGGGGGAGTGGTATCCAGAGGCAGCAGAGGAGGGGGGGGGGAGTGGTATCCAGAGGCAGCAGAGGAGGGGGGGGGGAGTGGTATCCAGAGGCAGCAGAGGAGGGGGGGGTGGGAGTGGTATCCAGAGGCAGCAGAGGAGGGGGGAGGGTGGGAGTGGTATCCAGAGGCAGCAGAGGAGGGGTGGGAGTGGTTTCCAGAGGCAGCAGAGGAGGATAGGGGGGGGGGGGGTGGGAGTGGTTTCCAGAGGCAGCAGAGGAGGATAGGGGGGGGGAGTGGTATCAGAGGCAGCAGAGGAGGGGGGGGGGTGGGAGTGGTATCCAGAGGCAGCAGAGGAGGGGGGGGGGGGAGTGGTTTCCAGAGGCAGCAGAGTAGGGTGGGAGTGGTATCCAGAGGCAGCAGAGGAGAGGGGGGGGAGTGGTATCCAGAGGCAGCAGAGGAGGGGGATGGGGAGGGTGGGAGTGGTATCCAGAGGCAGCAGAGGAGAGGGGGGGAGTGGTATCCAGAGGCAGCAGAGGAGGGGGATGGGAGGGTGGGAGTGGTATCCAGAGGCAGCAGAGGAGGGCGATGGGAGGGTGGGAGTGGTATCCAGAGGCAGCAGAGGAGGGGGGGTGGGGAGTGGTATCCAGAGGCAGCAGAGGAGAGGGGGGGGGGTGGTATCCAGAGGCAGCAGAGGAGAGGGGGGGGGGTGGTATCCAGAGGCAGCAGAGGAGGGGGGGGGGAGGTGGTATCCAGAGGCAGCAGAGGAGGGGGGGGGAGTGGTATCCAGAGGCAGCAGAGGAGGGGGGGGGGGGGAGTGGTATCCAGAGGCAGCAGAGGAGGGGGGGGGGGGAGTGGTATCCAGAGGCAGCAGAGGACGGGGGGGGGGGGAGTGGTATCCAAAGGCAGCAGAGGGAGGGGGGGGTGGGAGTGGTATCCAGAGGCAGCAGAGGAGGGGGGGTGGGAGTGGTATACAGAGGCAGCAGAGGAGGGGGGGTGGGAGTGGTATCCAGAGGCAGCAGAGGAGGGGGGGGGGGAGTGGTATCCAGAGGCAGCAGAGGAGGGGGGGGGGGGAGTGGTTTCCAGAGGCAGCAGAGGAGGGGTGGGAGTGGTATCCAGAGGCAGCAGAGGAGAGGGGGGGGGAGTGGTATCCAGAGGCAGCAGAGGAGGGGGGGGGGGAGTGGTATCCAGAGGCAGCAGAGGACGGGGGGGGGGAGTGGTATCCAGAGGCAGCAGAGGGAGGGGGGTGGGAGTGGTATCCAGAGGCAGCAGAGGAGGGGGGGTGGGAGTGGTATACAGAGGCAGCAGAGGAGGGGGGGTGGGAGTGGTATCCAGAGGCAGCAGAGGAGGGGGGGTGGGAGTGGTATCCAGAGGCAGCAGAGGAGGGGGGGGGGGGGAGTGGTTTCCAGAGGCAGCAGAGGAGGGTGGGAGTGGTATCCAGAGGCAGCAGAGGAGAGGGGGGGAGTGGTATCCAGAGGCAGCAGAGGAGGGGGATGGGAGGGTGGGAGTGGTATCCAGAGGCAGCAGAGGAGGGGGATGGGAGGGTGGGAGTGGTATCCAGAGGCAGCAGAGGAGGGGGATGGGAGGGTGGGAGTGGTATCCAGAGGCAGCAGAGGAGGGGGGGTGGGAGTGGTATCCAGAGGCAGCAGAGGAGAGGGGAGGGGTGGTATCCAGAGGCAGCAGAGGAGAGGGGGGGGGGTGGTATCCAGAGGCAGCAGAGGAGGGGGGGGGAGTGGTATCCAGAGGCAGCAGAGGAGGGGGGGGGGGGAGTGGTTTCCAGAGGCAGCAGAGGAGGGGGGGGGAGTGGTATCCAGAGGCAGCAGAGGAGGGGGGGGGGGTGGGAGTGGTATCCAGAGGCAGGGGGGGTGGGAGTGGTATCCAGAGGCAGCAGAGGAGAGGGGGGGGGGGGAGTGGTATCCAGAGGCAGCAGAGGAGAGGGGGGGGGAGTGGTATCCAGAGGCAGCAGAGGAGAGGGGGGGGGGGGAGTGGTATCCAGAGGCAGCAGAGGAGGGGGGGGGAGTGGTATCCAGAGGCAGCAGAGGAGGGGGGGGGGAGTGGTATCCAGAGGCAGCAGAGGAGGGGGGGGGGTGGGAGTGGTATCCAGAGGCAGCAGAGGAGGGGGGGGTGGGAGTGGTATCCAGAGGCAGCAGAGGAGAGGGGGGGGGAGTGGTATCCAGAGGCAGCAGAGGAGGGGGGGGGGAGTGGTATCCAGAGGCAGCAGAGGAGGGGGGGGGGGAGTGGTATCCAGAGGCAGCAGAGTAGGGGGGGGTGGGAGTGGTATCCAGAGGCAGCAGAGGAGGGGGATGGGAGGGTGGGAGTGGTATCCAGAGGCAGCAGAGGAGGGGGATGGGAGGGTGGGAGTGGTATCCAGAGGCAGCAGAGGAGGGGGATGGGAGGGTGGGAGTGGTATCCAGAGGCAGCAGAGGAGAGGGGGGGGGGGTGGTATCCAGAGGCAGCAGAGGAGGGGGGGGGGGAGTGGTATCCAGAGGCAGCAGAGGAGGGGGGGGGGAGTGGTATCCAGAGGCAGCAGAGGAGGGGGGGGAGTGGTATCCAGAGGCAGCAGAGGAGGGGGGGGGGGAGTGGTATCCAGAGGCAGCAGAGGAGGGGGGGGGAGTGGTATCCAGAGGCAGCAGAGGAGGGGGGGGGGGAGTGGTATCCAGAGGCAGCAGAGTAGGGGGGGGGGGGTGGGAGTGGTATCCAGAGGCAGCAGAGGAGGGGGATGGGAGGGTGGGAGTGGTATCCAGAGGCAGCAGAGGAGGGGGGGTGGGAGTGGTATCCAGAGGCAGCAGAGGAGAGGGGGGGGGGGTGGTATCCAGAGGCAGCAGAGGAGAGGGGGGGGGGTGGTATCCAGAGGCAGCAGAGGAGGGGGGGGGAGTGGTATCCAGAGGCAGCAGAGGAGGGGGGGGGGGGGAGTGGTATCCAGAGGCAGCAGAGGAGGGGGGGGGGGGGAGTGGTATCCAGAGGCAGCAGAGGAGGGGGGGGGAGTGGTATCCAGAGGCAGCAGAGGAGGGGGGGGGGAGTGGTATCCAGAGGCAGCAGAGGAGGGGGGGGGGGGAGTGGTATCCAGAGGCAGCAGAGTAGGGTGGGGGGGGGTGGGAGTGGTATCCAGAGGCAGCAGAGTAGGGGGGGGGTGGGAGTGGTATCCAGAGGCAGCAGAGTAGGGGGGGGGGGGGTGGGAGTGGTATCCAGAGGCAGCAGAGGAGGGGGATGGGAGGGTGGGAGTGGTATCCAGAGGCAGCAGAGGAGGGGGATGGGAGGGTGGGAGTGGTATCCAGAGGCAGCAGAGGAGGGGGATGGGAGGGTGGGAGTGGTATCCAGAGGCAGCAGAGGAGGGGGGGTGGGAGTGGTATCCAGAGGCAGCAGAGGAGGGGGGGTGGGAGTGGTATCCAGAGGCAGCAGAGGAGGGGGGGTGGGAGTGGTATCCAGAGGCAGCAGAGGAGAGGGGGGGGGGGGGTGGTATCCAGAAGCAGCAGAGGAGAGGGGGGGGGGTGGTATCCAGAGGCAGAGGAGGGGGGGGGGAGTGGTATCCAGAGGCAGCAGAGGAGGGGGGGGGGAGTGGTATCCAGAGGCAGCAGAGGAGGGGGGGGGGGTGGTATCCAGAGGCAGCAGAGGAGGGGGGGGGGGTGGGAGTGGTATCCAGAGGCAGCAGAGGAGGGTGGGAGTGGTTTCCAGAGGCAGCAGAGGAGGATAGGGGGGGGGGGTGGGAGTGGTTTCCAGAGGCAGCAGAGGAGGATAGGGGGGGGGAGTGGTATACAGAGGCAGCAGAGGAGGGGGGGGGGTGGGAGTGGTATCCAGAGGCAGCAGAGGAGGGGGGTGGGAGTGGTATCCAGAGGCAGCAGAGGAGGGGGGGGGGGGGGGAGTGGTTTCCAGAGGCAGCAGAGGAGGGTGGGAGTGGTATCCAGAGGCAGCAGAGGAGAGGGGGGGAGTGGTATCCAGAGGCAGCAGAGGAGGGGGATGGGAGGGTGGGAGTGGTATCCAGAGGCAGCAGAGGAGGGGGGGTGGGAGTGGTATCCAGAGGCAGCAGAGGAGAGGGGGGGGGGTGGTATCCAGAGGCAGCAGAGGAGAGGGGGGGGGGGTGGTATCCAGAGGCAGCAGAGGAGGGGGGGGGAGTGGTATCCAGAGGCAGCAGAGGAGGGGGGGGGAGTGGTATCCAGAGGCAGCAGAGGAGGGGGGGGGGGAGTGGTATCCAGAGGCAGCAGCGGAGGGGGGGGGGGGAGTGGTATCCAGAGGCAGCAGAGGAGGGGGGGGGGAGTGGTATCCAGAGGCAGCAGAGGAGGGGGGGTGGGAGTGGTATCCAGAGGCAGCAGAGGAGGGGGGGTGGGAGTGGTATCCAGAGGCAGCAGAGGAGGGGGGAGGGGGAGTGGTTTCCAGAGGCAGCAGAGTAGGGTGGGAGTGGTATCCAGAGGCAGCAGAGGAGGGGGATGGGAGGGTGGGAGTGGTATCCAGAGGCAGCAGAGGAGGGGGATGGGAGGGTGGGAGTGGTATCCAGAGGCAGCAGAGGAGGGGGATGGGAGGGTGGGAGTGGTATCCAGAGGCAGCAGAGGAGGGGGGGTGGGAGTGGTATCCAGAGGCAGCAGAGGAGAGGGGGGGGGGGTGGTATCCAGAGGCAGCAGAGGAGAGGGGGGGGGGGTGGTATCCAGAGGCAGCAGAGGAGAGGGGGGGGGTGGTATCCAGAGGCAGCAGAGGAGGGGGGGGGGGAGTGGTATCCAGAGGCAGCAGAGGAGGGGGGGGGGGAGTGGTATCCAGAGGCAGCAGAGGAGGGGGGGGGGGGAGTGGTATCAAGAGGCAGCAGAGGAGGGGGGGGGGGAGTGGTATCCAGAGGCAGCAGAGGAGGGGGGGTGGGAGTGGTATCCAGAGGCAGCAGAGGAGGGGGGGTGGGAGTGGTATACAGAGGCAGCAGAGGAGGGGGGGTGGGAGTGGTATACAGAGGCAGCAGAGGAGGGGGGGTGGGAGTGGTATCCAGAGGCAGCAGAGGAGGGGGGTGGGAGTGGTATCCAGAGGCAGCAGAGGAGGGGGGGTGGGAGTGGTATCCAGAGGCAGCAGAGGAGGGGGGGGGGGGAGTGGTTTCCAGAGGCAGCAGAGGAGGGTGGGAGTGGTATCCAGAGGCAGCAGAGGAGAGGGGGGGAGTGGTATCCAGAGGCAGCAGAGGAGGGGGATGGGAGGGTGGGAGTGGTATCCAGAGGCAGCAGAGGAGGGGGATGGGAGGGTGGGAGTGGTATCCAGAGGCAGCAGAGGAGGGGGATGGGAGGGTGGGAGTGGTATCCAGAGGCAGCAGAGGAGGGGGGGTGGGAGTGGTATCCAGAGGCAGCAGAGGAGGGGGGGTGGGAGTGGTATCCAGAGGCAGCAGAGGAGGGGGGGTGGGAGTGGTATCCAGAGGCAGCAGAGGAGGGGGGGGGGGGAGTGGTATCCAGAAGCAGCAGAGGAGAGGGGGGGGAGTGGTATCCAGAGGCAGCAGAGGAGGGGGGGGGGAGTGGTATCCAGAGGCAGCAGAGGAGGGGGGGGGGGAGTGGTATCCAGAGGCAGCAGAGGAGGGGGGGGGGAGTGGTATCCAGAGGCAGCAGAGGAGGGGGGGGGGTGGGAGTGGTATCCAGAGGCAGCAGAGGAGGGTGGGAGTGGTTTCCAGAGGCAGCAGAGGAGGATAGGGGGGGGGGTGGGAGTGGTTTCCAGAGGCAGCAGAGGAGGATAGGGGGGGGGGAGTGGTATACAGAGGCAGCAGAGGAGGGGGGGGGTGGGAGTGGTATCCAGAGGCAGCAGAGGAGGGGGGTGGGAGTGGTATCCAGAGGCAGCAGAGGAGGGGGGGGGGGGGGAGTGGTTTCCAGAGGCAGCAGAGGAGGGTGGGAGTGGTATCCAGAGGCAGCAGAGGAGAGGGGGGGAGTGGTATCCAGAGGCAGCAGAGGAGGGGGATGGGAGGGTGGGAGTGGTATCCAGAGGCAGCAGAGGAGGGGGGGTGGGAGTGGTATCCAGAGGCAGCAGAGGAGAGGGGGGGGGTGGTATCCAGAGGCAGCAGAGGAGAGGGGGGGGGGGTGGTATCCAGAGGCAGCAGAGGAGGGGGGGGGAGTGGTATCCAGAGGCAGCAGAGGAGGGGGGGGAGTGGTATCCAGAGGCAGCAGAGGAGGGGGGGGGGGAGTGGTATCCAGAGGCAGCAGCGGAGGGGGGGGGGGGAGTGGTATCCAGAGGCAGCAGCGGAGGGGGGGGGGGAGTGGTATCCAGAGGCAGCAGAGGAGGGGGGGGGGAGTGGTATCCAGAGGCAGCAGAGGAGGGGGGGTGGGAGTGGTATCCAGAGGCAGCAGAGGAGGGGGGGTGGGAGTGGTATCCAGAGGCAGCAGAGGAGGGGGGAGGGGGAGTGGTTTCCAGAGGCAGCAGAGTAGGGTGGGAGTGGTATCCAGAGGCAGCAGAGGAGGGGGATGGGAGGGTGGGAGTGGTATCCAGAGGCAGCAGAGGAGGGGGATGGGAGGGTGGGAGTGGTATCCAGAGGCAGCAGAGGAGGGGGATGGGAGGGTGGGAGTGGTATCCAGAGGCAGCAGAGGAGGGGGGGTGGGAGTGGTATCCAGAGGCAGCAGAGGAGAGGGGGGGGGGTGGTATCCAGAGGCAGCAGAGGAGAGGGGGGGGGGTGGTATCCAGAGGCAGCAGAGGAGAGGGGGGGGGGTGGTATCCAGAGGCAGCAGAGGAGGGGGGGGGGAGTGGTATCCAGAGGCAGCAGAGGAGGGGGGGGGGGGAGTGGTATCCAGAGGCAGCAGAGGAGGGGGGGGGGGGAGTGGTATCAAGAGGCAGCAGAGGAGGGGGGGGGGGAGTGGTATCCAGAGGCAGCAGAGGAGGGGGGGTGGGAGTGGTATCCAGAGGCAGCAGAGGAGGGGGGGGTGGGAGTGGTATACAGAGGCAGCAGAGGAGGGGGGGTGGGAGTGGTATACAGAGGCAGCAGAGGAGGGGGGTGGGAGTGGTATCCAGAGGCAGCAGAGGAGGGGGGTGGGAGTGGTATCCAGAGGCAGCAGAGGAGGGGGGGGGGGGAGTGGTTTCCAGAGGCAGCAGAGGAGGGTGGGAGTGGTATCCAGAGGCAGCAGAGGAGAGGGGGGGGAGTGGTATCCAGAGGCAGCAGAGGAGGGGGATGGGAGGGTGGGAGTGGTATCCAGAGGCAGCAGAGGAGGGGGATGGGAGGGTGGGAGTGGTATCCAGAGGCAGCAGAGGAGGGGGGGTGGGAGTGGTATCCAGAGGCAGCAGAGGAGAGGGGGGGGGTGGTATCCAGAGGCAGCAGAGGAGAGGGGGGGGGTGGTATCCAGAGGCAGCAGAGGAGGGGGGGGGGAGTGGTATCCAGAGGCAGCAGAGGAGGGGGGGGGGGGAGTGGTATCCAGAGGCAGCAGAGGAGGGGGGGGGGGGAGTGGTATCCAGAGGCAGCAGAGGAGGGGGGGGGGGAGTGGTATCCAGAGGCAGCAGAGGAGGGGGGGGGGAGTGGTATCCAGAGGCAGCAGAGGAGGGGGGGTGGGAGTGGTATCCAGAGGCAGCAGAGGAGGGGGGAGGGTGGGAGTGGTATCCAGAGGCAGCAGAGGAGGGTGGGAGTGGTTTCCAGAGGCAGCAGAGGAGGATAGGGGGGGGGGGGTGGGAGTGGTTTCCAGAGGCAGCAGAGGAGGATAGGGGGGGGGAGTGGTATACAGAGGCAGCAGAGGAGGGGGGGGGGTGGGAGTGGTATCCAGAGGCAGCAGAGGAGGGGGGTGGGAGTGGTATCCAGAGGCAGCAGAGGAGGGGGGGGGGGGAGTGGTTTCCAGAGGCAGCAGAGGAGGGTGGGAGTGGTATCCAGAGGCAGCAGAGGAGAGGGGGGGAGTGGTATCCAGAGGCAGCAGAGGAGGGGGATGGGAGGGTGGGAGTGGTATCCAGAGGCAGCAGAGGAGGGGGATGGGAGGGTGGGAGTGGTATCCAGAGGCAGCAGAGGAGGGGGGGTGGGAGTGGTATCCAGAGGCAGCAGAGGAGAGGGGGGGGGGTGGTATCCAGAGGCAGCAGAGGAGAGGGGGGGGGGTGGTATCCAGAGGCAGCAGAGGAGGGGGGGGTGGGAGTGGTATCCAGAGGCAGCAGAGGAGGGGGGAGGGTGGGAGTGGTATCCAGAGGCAGCAGAGGAGGGTGGGAGTGGTTTCCAGAGGCAGCAAAGGAGGATAGGGGGGGGGGGGGTGGGAGTGGTTTCCAGAGGCAGCAGAGGAGGATAGGGGGGGGGAGTGGTATACAGAGGCAGCAGAGGAGGGGGGGGGGTGGGAGTGGTATCCAGAGGCAGCAGAGGAGGGGGGGTGGGAGTGGTATCCAGAGGCAGCAGAGGAGGGGGGGGAGTGGTTTCCAGAGGCAGGAGAGGGGGGGGGGAGTGGTATCCAGAGGCAGCAGAGGAGGGGGGGGAGTGGTATCCAGAGGCAGCAGAGGAGGGGGGGGGAGTGGTATCCAGAGGCAGCAGAGGAGGGGGGGGGGAGTGGTATCCAGAGGCAGCAGAGGAGGGGGGAGGGTGGGAGTGGTATCCAGAGGCAGCAGAGGAGGGGGGGGGGGGGTGGGAGTGGTATCCAGAGGCAGCAGAGGAGGGGGGGGGGGGTGGGAGTGGTATCCAGAGGCAGCAGAGGAGGAGGGGGGGGGGGGAGTGGTATCCAGAGGCAGCAGAGGAGGAGGGGGGGGGGAGTGGTATCCAGAGGCAGCAGAGGAGGGGGGGGGGGAGTGGTATCCAGAGGCAGCAGAGGAGGGGGGGGTGGGAGTGGTATCCAGAGGCAGCAGAGGAGGGGGGGGTGGGAGTGGTATCCAGAGGCAGCAGAGGAGAGGGGGGGGGGAGTGGTATCCAAAGGCAGCAGAGGAGGGGGGGGAGTGGTATCCAGAGGCAGCAGAGGAGGGTGGGGGGAGTGGTATCTAGAGGCAGCAGAGGAGGGGGGGGAGTGGTATCCAGAGGCAGCAGAGGAGGGGGGGGGGTGGGAGTGGTATCCAGAGGCAGCAGAGGAGGGGGGGGGGTGGGAGTGGTATCCAGAGGCAGCAGAGGAGGGGGGGGGGTGGGAGTGGTATCCAGAGGCAGGGGGGGTGGGAGTGGTATCCAGAGGCAGCAGAGGAGAGGGGGGGGGGAGTGGTATCCAGAGGCAGCAGAGGAGGGGTGGGAGTGGTATCCAGAGGCAGCAGAGGAGGGGTGGGAGTGGTATCCAGAGGCAGCAGAGGAGAGGGGGGAGTGGTATCCAGAGGCAGCAGAGGAGGGGGGGGGGTGGGAGTGGTATCCAGAGGCAGCAGAGGAGGGGGGGGGGGGGTGGGAGTGGTATCCAGAGGCAGGGGGGGGTGGGAGTGGTATCCAGAGGCAGCAGAGGAGAGGGGGGGGGGAGTGGTATCCAGAGGCAGCAGAGGAGGGGTGGGAGTGGTATCCAGAGGCAGGGGGGGTGGGAGTGGTATCCAGAGGCAGCAGAGGAGAGGGGGGGGGGGAGTGGTATCCAGAGGCAGCAGAGGAGGGGGGGGAGTGGTATCCAGAGGCAGCAGAGGAGGGGGGGGAGTGGTATCCAGAGGCAGCAGAGGAGGGGGGGGAGTGGTATCCAGAGGCAGCAGAGGAGGGGGGGGAGTGGTATCCAGAGGCAGCAGAGGAGGGGGGGGGAGTGGTATCCAGAGGCAGCAGAGGAGGGGGGGGGGAGTGGTTTCCAGAGGCAGCAGAGGAGGGGGGGGGAGTGGTATCCAGAGGCAGCAGAGGAGGGGGGGGTGGGAGTGGTATCCAGAGGCAGCAGAGGAGGGGGGGGGTGGGAGTGGTATCCAGAGGCAGCAGAGGAGAGGGGGGGGGGGAGTGGTATACAGAGGCAGCAGAGGAGGGGGGGGAGTGGTATCCAGAGGCAGCAGAGGAGGGGGGGGGGGGAGTGGTATCCAGAAGCAGCAGAGGAGGGGGGGGGGAGTGGTATCCAGAGGCAGCAGAGTAGGGGGGGGGGGGTGGGAGTGGTATCCAGAGGCAGCAGAGGAGGGGGATGGGAGTGGTATCCAGAGGCAGCAGAGGAGGGGGATGGGAGGGTGGGAGTGGTATCCAGAGGCAGCAGAGGAGGGGGATGGGAGGGTGGGAGTGGTATCCAGAGGCAGCAGAGGAGGGGGATGGGAGGGTGGGAGTGGTATCCAGAGGCAGCAGAGGAGGGGGATGGGAGGGTGGGAGTGGTATCCAGAGGCAGCAGAGGAGGGGGATGGGAGGGTGGGAGTGGTATCCAGAGGCAGCAGAGGAGGGGGATGGGAGGGTGGGAGTGGTATCCAGAGGAAGCAGAGGAGGGGGGGTGGGAGGGTGGGAGTGGTATCCAGAGGCAGCAGAGGAGGGGGGGTGGGAGTGGTATCCAGAGGCAGCAGAGGAGAGGGGGGGGGTGGTATCCAGAGGCAGCAGAGGAGAGGGGGGGGGGGTGGTATCCAGAGGCAGCAGAGGAGGGGGGGGGGAGTGGTATCCAGAGGCAGCAGAGGAGGGGGGGGGGGAGTGGTATCCAGAGGCAGCAGAGGAGGGGGGGGGGGGGGGAGTGGTATCCAGAGGCAGCAGAGGAGGGGGGGGGGGGAGTGGTATCCAGAGGCAGCAGAGGAGGGGGGGTGGGAGTGGTATACAGAGGCAGCAGAGGAGGGGGGGGGTGGGAGTGGTATCCAGAGGCAGCAGAGGAGGGGGGGGTGGGAGTGGTATCCAGAGGCAGCAGAGGAGGGGGGGGTGGGAGTGGTATCCAGAGGCAGCAGAGGAGGGGGGGGGTGGGAGTGGTATCCAGAGGCAGCAGAGGAGAGGGGGGGGGGGAGTGGTATCCAGAGGCAGCAGAGGAGGGGTGGGAGTGGTATCCAGAGGCAGGGGGGGTGGGAGTGGTATCCAGAGGCAGCAGAGGAGAGGGGGGGGGGGGAGTGGTATCCAGAGGCAGCAGAGGAGGGGGGGGGAGTGGTATCCAGAGGCAGCAGAGGAGGGGGGGGGGAGTGGTATCCAGAGGCAGCAGAGGAGGGGGGGGGAGTGGTATCCAGAGGCAGCAGAGGAGGGGGGGGGAGTGGTTTCCAGAGGCAGCAGAGGAGGGGGGGGAGTGGTATCCAGAGGCAGCAGAGGAGGGGGGGGTGGGAGTGGTATCCAGAGGCAGCAGAGGAGGGGGGGGGTGGGAGTGGTATCCAGAGGCAGCAGAGGAGAGGGGGGGGGGGAGTGGTATACAGAGGCAGCAGAGGAGGGGGGGGAGTGGTATCCAGAGGCAGCAGAGGAGGGGGGGGGGGGAGTGGTATCCAGAAGCAGCAGAGGAGGGGGGGGGGGGGAGTGGTATCCAGAGGCAGCAGAGTAGGGGGGGGGGGTGGGAGTGGTATCCAGAGGCAGCAGAGGAGGGGGATGGGAGGGTGGGAGTGGTATCCAGAGGCAGCAGAGGAGGGGGATGGGAGGGTGGGAGTGGTATCCAGAGGCAGCAGAGGAGGGGGATGGGAGGGTGGGAGTGGTATCCAGAGGCAGCAGAGGAGGGGGATGGGAGGGTGGGAGTGGTATCCAGAGGCAGCAGAGGAGGGGGATGGGAGGGTGGGAGTGGTATCCAGAGGCAGCAGAGGAGGGGGATGGGAGGGTGGGAGTGGTATCCAGAGGCAGCAGAGGAGGGGGGGTGGGAGGGTGGGAGTGGTATCCAGAGGCAGCAGAGGAGGGGGGGTGGGAGTGGTATCCAGAGGCAGCAGAGGAGAGGGGGGGGGTGGTATCCAGAGGCAGCAGAGGAGAGGGGGGGGGTGGTATCCAGAGGCAGCAGAGGAGAGGGGGGGGGGTGGTATCCAGAGGCAGCAGAGGAGGGGGGGGGGAGTGGTATCCAGAGGCAGCAGAGGAGGGGGGGGGAGTGGTATCCAGAGGCAGCAGAGGAGGGGGGGGGGGAGTGGTATCCAGAGGCAGCAGAGGAGGGGGGGGGGGGAGTGGTATCCAGAGGCAGCAGAGGAGGGGGGGTGGGAGTGGTATACAGAGGCAGCAGAGGAGGGGGGGGGTGGGAGTGGTATCCAGAGGCAGCAGAGGAGGGGGGGGTGGGAGTGGTATCCAGAGGCAGCAGAGGAGGGGGGGGGTGGGAGTGGTATCCAGAGGCAGCAGAGGAGGGGGGGGTGGGAGTGGTATCCAGAGGCAGCAGAGGAGGGGGGAGGGTGGGAGTGGTATCCAGAGGCAGCAGAGGAGGGTGGGAGTGGTTTCCAGAGGCAGCAGAGGAGGATAGGGGGGGGGGGAGTGGTTTCCAGAGGCAGCAGAGGAGGGGGGGTGGGAGTGGTATACAGAGGCAGAGGAGGGGGGGGGGGTGGGAGTGGTATCCAGAGGCAGCAGAGGAGGGGGGAGGGTGGGAGTGGTATCCAGAGGCAGCAGAGGAGGATAGGGGGGGGGGGGGGGGTGGGAGTGGTATCCAGAGGCAGCAGAGGAGGATAGGGGGGGGGAGTGGTATACAGAGGCAGCAGAGGAGGGGGGGGGGGAGTGGTATCCAGAGGCAGCAGAGGAGGGGGGGGGGGGGAGTGGTATCCAGAGGCAGCAGAGGAGGGGGGGGGGGAGTGGTATCCAGAGGCAGCAGAGGAGGATAGGGGGGGGGGGGAGTGGTTTCCAGAGGCAGCAGAGGAGGATAGGGGGGGGGGGAGTGGTTTCCAGAGGCAGCAGAGGAGGGGGGGGTGGGAGTGGTATACAGAGGCAGAGGAGGGGGGGGGGGGGTGGGAGTGGTATCCAGAGGCAGCAGAGGAGGATAGGGGGGGGGGGGTGGGAGTGGTTTCCAGAGGCAGCAGAGGAAAGGGGGGGGGGGTGGGAGTGGTATCCAGAGGCAGCAGAGGAGGGGGGGGGGGGGGGAGTGGTATCCAGAGGCAGCAGAGGAGGGGGGGGGGGGGGAGTGGTATCCAGAGGCAGCAGAGGAGGGGGGGGGGGGGGGAGTGGTATCCAGAGGCAGCAGAGGAGGGGGGGGGGGGGAGTGGTATCCAGAGGCAGCAGAGGAGGGGGGGGGGGGGGGGAGTGGTATCCAGAGGCAGCAGAGGAGGGGGGGGGGGGGGGGAGTGGTATCCAGAGGCAGCAGAGGAGGGGGGGGGGGGAGTGGTATCCAGAGGCAGCAGAGGAGGGGGGGGGGGAGTGGTATCCAGAGGCAGCAGAGGAGGGGGGGTGGGAGTGGTATCCAGAGGCAGCAGAGGAGGGGGGGTGGGAGTGGTATACAGAGGCAGCAGAGGAGGGGGGGGGTGGGAGTGGTATCCAGAGGCAGCAGAGGAGGGGGGGGGGTGGGAGTGGTATCCAGAGGCAGCAGAGGAGGGGGGGGGTGGGAGTGGTATCCAGAGGCAGCAGAGGAGGGGGGGGGGGGTGGGAGTGGTATCCAGAGGCAGCAGAGGAGGGGGGAGGGTGTGAGTGGTTTCCAGAGGCAGCAGAGGAGGATAGGGGGGGGGGGGGGAGTGGTTTCCAGAGGCAGCAGAGGAGCGGGGGGTGGGAGTGGTATACAGAGGCAGAGGAGGGGGGGGGGGGTGGGAGTGGTATCCAGAGGCAGCAGAGGAGGGGGGAGGGTGGGAGTGGTATCCAGAGGCAGCAGAGGAGGATAGGGGGGGGGGGGTGGGAGTGGTATCCAGAGGCAGCAGAGGAGGGGGGGGTGGGAGTGGTATCCAGAGGCAGCAGAGGAGAGGGGGGGGAGTGGTATCCAGAGGCAGCAGAGGAGGGGGGGGGAGTGGTATCCAGAGGCAGCAGAGGAGGGGGGGGGGGAGTGGTATCCAGAGGCAGCAGAGTAGGATAGGGGGGGGGGGGAGTGGTATCCAGAGGCAGCAGAGGAGGGGGGTGGGAGTGGTATACAGAGGCAGAGGAGGGGGGGGTGGGAGTGGTATCCAGAGGCAGCAGAGGAGGGGGGAGGGTGGGAGTGGTATCCAGAGGCAGCAGAGGAGGATAGGGGGGGAGGGGGTGGGAGTGGATTCCAGAGGCAGCAGAGGATAGGGGGGGGGGGGGGAGTGGTATACAGAGGCAGCAGAGGAGGGGGGGGGGGTGGGAGTGGTATCCAGAGGCAGCAGAGGAGGGGGGGGGGGAGTGGTATCCAGAGGCAGCAGAGGAGAGGGGGGGAGTGGTATCCAGAGGCAGCAGAGGAGGGGGGTGGGAGTGGTATCCAGAGGCAGCAGAGGAGGGGGGGGGGGAGTGGTTTCCAGAGGCAGCAGAGGAGGGTGGGAGTGGTATCCAGAGGCAGCAGAGGAGGGGGGGGGGGGGGGGGGAGTGGTATCCAGAGGCAGCAGAGGAGGGGGGGGGGGAGTGGTATCCAGAGGCAGCAGAGGAGGGGGGGGGGGTGGGAGTGGTATCCAGAGGCAGCAGAGGAGGGGGGGGGGGTGGGAGTGGTATCCAGAGGCAGCAGAGGAGGGGGGGGGGGTGCGAGTGGTATCCAGAGGCAGCAGAGGAGGGGGGGGGGTGGGAGTGGTATCCAGAGGCAGCAGAGGAGGGGGGGGGGTGGGAGTGGTATCCAGAGGCAGCAGAGGAGGGGGGAGGGTGGGAGTGGTATCCAGAGGCAGCAGAGGAGGATAGGGGGGGGGGGGGGAGTAGTTTCCAGAGGCAGCAGAGGAGGATAGGGGGGGGGAGTGGTATACAGAGGCAGCAGAGGAGGGGGGGGGGGGGGTGGGAGTGGTATCCAGAGGCAGCAGAGGAGGATTGGTGGGAGTGGTATCCAGAGGCAGCAGAGGAGGGGGGGGTGGGAGTGGCATCCAAAGGCAGCAGAGGAGGGGGGGAGGGTGGGAGTGGTATCCAGAGGCAGCAGAGGATAGGGGGGGGGGGGAGTGGTATACAGAGGCAGCAGAGGAGGGGGGGGGGTTGGGAGTGGTATCCAGAGGCAGCAGAGGAGGGGGGGGGGAGTGGTATCCAGAGGCAGCAGAGGAGAGGGGGGAGTGGTATCCAGAGGCAGCAGAGGAGGGGGGTGGGAGTGGTATCCAGAGGCAGCAGAGGAGGGGGGGGGGGAGTGGTTTCCAGAGGCAGCAGAGGAGGGTGGGAGTGGTATCCAGAGGCAGCAGAGGAGAGGGGGGGGGGGAGTGGTATCCAGAGGCAGCAGAGCAGAGGGGGGGGGGGGGAGTGGTATCCAGAGGCAGCAGAGGAGGGGGGGGGGGGGAGTGGTATCCAGAGGCAGCAGAGGAGGGGGGGGGGAGTGGTATCCAGAGGCAGCAGAGGAGGGGGGAGGGTGGGAGTGGTATCCAGAGGCAGCAGAGGAGGGGGGAGGGTGGGAGTGGTATCCAGAGGCAGCAGAGGAGGGGGCAGGGGAGTGGTATCCAGAGGCAGCAGAGGAGGGGGGAGGGTGGGAGTGGTATCCAGAGGCAGCAGAGGAGGGGGGGGTGGGAGTGGTATCCAGAGGCAGCAGAGGAGGGGGGGGTGGGAGTGGTATCCAGAGGCAGCAGAGGAGGGGGGGGGGGGTGGGAGTGGTATCCAGAGGCAGCAGAGGAGGGGAGAAGGGTGGGAGTGGTATCCAGAGGCAGCAGAGGAGGGGGGGGGGGTGGGAGTGGTATCCAGAGGCAGCAGAGGAGGGGGGGGGGTGGGAGTGGTATCCAGAGGCAGCAGAGGAGGGGGGAGGGTGGGAGTGGTATCCAGAGGCAGCAGAGGAGGATAGGGGGTGGGAGTGGTATCCAGAGGCAGCAGAGGAGGATAGGGGGGGGGGAGTGGTATACAGAGGCAGCAGAGGAGGGGGGGGGGGGTGGGAGTGGTATCCAGAGGCAGCAGAGGAGGGTTGGTGGGAGTGGTATCCAGAGGCAGCAGAGGAGGGGGGGTGGGAGTGGTATCCAAAGGCAGCAGAGGAGGGGGGGGGTGGGAGTGGTATCCAAAGGCAGCAGAGGAGGAAGGGGGGGGGTGGTTTCCAGAGGCAGCAGAGGAGGGGGGGGGTGGGAGTGGTATCCAGAGGCAGCAGAGGAGGGGGGGGGGGTGGGAGTGGTATCCAGAGGCAGGGGGGGTGGGAGTGGTATCCAGAGGCAGCAGAGGAGGGGGGGGGTGGGAGTGGTATCCAGAGGCAGCAGAGGAGGGGGGGGAGTGGGAGTGGTATCCAGAGGCAGCAGAGGAGGGGGGGGGAGTGGTATCCAGAGGCAGCAGAGGAGGGGGGGGGGAGTGGTATCCAGAGGCAGCAGAGTAGGGGGGGGGGTGGGAGTGGTATCCAGAGGCAGCAGAGGAGGGGGGGGGGTGGGAGTGGTATCCAGAGGCAGCAGAGGAGGGGGATGGGAGGGTGGGAGTGGTATCCAGAGGCAGCAGAGGAGGGGGATGGGAGGGTGGGAGTGGTATCCAGAGGCAGCAGAGGAGGGGGATGGGAGGGTGGGAGTGGTATCCAGAGGCAGCAGAGGAGGGGGATGGGAGGGTGGGAGTGGTATCCAGAGGCAGCAGAGGAGGGGGGGTGGGAGTGGTATCCAGAGGCAGCAGAGGAGAGGGGGGGGGTGGTATCCAGAGGCAGCAGAGGAGAGGGGGGGGGGTGGTATCCAGAGGCAGCAGAGGAGGGGGGGGGAGTGGTATCCAGAGGCAGCAGAGGAGGGGGGGGGGGAGTGGTATCCAGAGGCAGCAGAGGAGGGGGGGGAGTGGTATCCAGAGGCAGCAGAGGAGGAGGGGGAGTGGTATCCAGAGGCAGCAGAGGAGGGGGGGTGGGAGTGGTATCCAGAGGCAGCAGAGGAGGGGGGGTGGGAGTGGTATACAGAGGCAGCAGAGGAGGGGGGGTGGGAGTGGTATCCAGAGGCAGCAGAGGAGGGGGGGGTGGGAGTGGTATCCAGAGGCAGCAGAGGAGGGGGGGGTGGGAGTGGTATCCAGAGGCAGCAGAGGAGGGGGGGGGGTGGGAGTGGTATCCAGAGGCAGCAGAGGAGGGGGGAGGGGTGGGAGTGGTATCCAGAGGCAGCAGAGGAGGGTGGGAGTGGTTTCCAGAGGCAGCAGAGGAGGATAGGGGGGGGGGGGTGGGAGTGGTTTCCAGAGGCAGCAGAGGAGGATAGGGGGGGGGGGGAGTGGTATACAGAGGCAGCAGAGGAGGGGGGGGGGGGTGGGAGTGGTATCCAGAGGCAGCAGAGGAGGGGGGGTGGGAGTGGTATCCAGAGGCAGCAGAGGAGGGGGGGGGGGAGTGGTTTCCAGAGGCAGCAGAGGAGGGTGGGAGTGGTATCCAGAGGCAGCAGAGGAGAGGGGGGGGGAGTGGTATCCAGAGGCAGCAGAGGAGGGGGATGGGAGGGTGGGAGTGGTATCCAGAGGCAGCAGAGGAGGGGGATGGGAGGGTGGGAGTGGTATCCAGAGGCAGCAGAGGAGGGGGATGGGAGGGTGGGAGTGGTATCCAGAGGCAGCAGAGGAGGGGGGGTGGGAGTGGTATCCAGAGGCAGCAGAGGAGAGGGGGGGGGTGGTATCCAGAGGCAGCAGAGGAGAGGGGGGGGGTGGTATCCAGAGGCAGCAGAGGAGGGGGGGGGAGTGGTATCCAGAGGCAGCAGAGGAGGGGGGGGGGGGAGTGGTATCCAGAGGCAGCAGAGGAGGGGGGGGGGGAGTGGTATCCAGAGGCAGCAGAGGAGGGGGGGGGAGTGGTATCCAGAGGCAGCAGAGGAGGGGGGGGTGGGAGTGGTATCCAGAGGCAGCAGAGGAGGGGGGAGGGTGGGAGTGGTATCCAGAGGCAGCAGAGGAGGGTGGGAGTGGTTTCCAGAGGCAGCAGAGGAGGATAGGGGGGGGGGGGGGGTGGGAGTGGTTTCCAGAGGCAGCAGAGGAGGATAGGGGGGGGGAGTGGTATACAGAGGCAGCAGAGGAGGGGGGGGGGTGGGAGTGGTATCCAGAGGCAGCAGAGGAGGGGGGTGGGAGTGGTATCCAGAGGCAGCAGAGGAGGGGGGGGGAGTGGTTTCCAGAGGCAGCAGAGGAGGGTGGGAGTGGTATCCAGAGGCAGCAGAGGAGAGGGGGGGGAGTGGTATCCAGAGGCAGCAGAGGAGGGGGATGGGAGGGTGGGAGTGGTATCCAGAGGCAGCAGAGGAGGGGGATGGGAGGGTGGGAGTGGTATCCAGAGGCAGCAGAGGAGGGGGGGTGGGAGTGGTATCCAGAGGCAGCAGAGGAGAGGGGGGGGGGTGGTATCCAGAGGCAGCAGAGGAGAGGGGGGGGGTGGTATCCAGAGGCAGCAGAGGAGGGGGGGGGGGAGTGGTATCCAGAGGCAGCAGAGGAGGGGGGGGGTGGGAGTGGTATCCAGAGGCAGCAGAGGAGGGGGGGGGTGGGAGTGGTATCCAGAGGCAGCAGAGGAGGGGGGGGGGTGGGAGTGGTATCCAGAGGCAGCAGAGGAGGGGGGAGGGTGGGAGTGGTATCCAGAGGCAGCAGAGGAGGGTGGGAGTGGTTTCCAGAGGCAGCAGAGGAGGATAGGGGGGGGGGGGGGTGGGAGTGGTTTCCAGAGGCAGCAGAGGAGGATAGGGGGGGGGGGGGGGTGGGAGTGGTTTCCAGAGGCAGCAGAGGAGGATAGGGGGGGGGGAGTGGTATACAGAGGCAGCAGAGGAGGGGGGGGGGGGTGGGAGTGGTATCCAGAGGCAGCAGAGGAGGGGGGTGGGAGTGGTATCCAGAGGCAGCAGAGGAGGGGGGGGGGGGGGAGTGGTTTCCAGAGGCAGCAGAGGAGGGTGGGAGTGGTATCCAGAGGCAGCAGAGGAGAGGGGGGGGAGTGGTATCCAGAGGCAGCAGAGGAGGGGGATGGGAGGGTGGGAGTGGTATCCAGAGGCAGCAGAGGAGGGGGATGGGAGGGTGGGAGTGGTATCCAGAGGCAGCAGAGGAGGGGGATGGGAGGGTGGGAGTGGTATCCAGAGGCAGCAGAGGAGGGGGGGTGGGAGTGGTATCCAGAGGCAGCAGAGGAGAGGGGGGGGGGTGGTATCCAGAGGCAGCAGAGGAGAGGGGGGGGGGTGGTATCCAGGGGAGTGGTATCCAGAGGC
The DNA here is from genome assembly GCA_036250195.1 of Mixophyes australis. Lineage (NCBI taxonomy): Eukaryota > Metazoa > Chordata > Amphibia > Anura > Limnodynastidae > Mixophyes > Mixophyes australis. Next base: position 498,262,085 of record JAVHZZ010000001.1, read on the forward strand.
AGCAGAGGAGGGGGGGGGGAGTGGTATCCAGAGGCAGCAGAGGAGGGGGGGGGAGTGGTATCCAGAGGCAGCAGAGGAGGGGGGGTGGAGTGGTATCCAGAGGCAGCAAGGAGGGGGGTGGGAGTGGTATCCAGAGGCAGCAGAGGAGGGGGGAGGGTGGGAGTGGTATCCAGAGGCAGCAGAGGAGGGTGGGAGTGGTTTCCAGAGGCAGCAGAGGAGGATAGGGGGGGGGGTGGGGAGTGGTTTCCAGAGGGCAGCAGAGGAGGATAGGGGGGGGGAGTGGTATACAGAGGCAGCAGAGGAGGGGGGGGGGGTGGAGTGGTATCCAGAGGCAGCAGAGGAGGGGGGTGGGAGTGGTATCCAGAGGCAGCAGAGGAGGGGGGGGGGGAGTGGTTTCCAGAGGCAGCAGAGGAGGGTGGGAGTGGTATCCAGAGGCAGCAGAGGAGAGGGGGGGGAGTGGTATCCAGAGGCAGCAGAGGAGGGGGATGGGAGGGTGGGAGTGGTATCCAGAGGCAGCAGAGGAGGGGGATGGGAGGGTGGGAGTGGTATCCAGAGGCAGCAGAGGAGGGGGGGTGGGAGTGGTATCCAGAGGCAGCAGAGGAGGGGGGGTGGGAGTGGTATCCAGAGGCAGCAGAGGAGAGGGGGGGGGTGGTATCCAGAGGCAGCAGAGGAGATGGGGGGGGGTGGTATCCAGAGGCAGCAGAGGAGGGGGGGGGGGAGTGGTATCCAGAGGCAGCAGAGGAGGGGGGGGGGAGTGGTATCCAGAGGCAGCAGAGGAGGGGGGGGGGAGTGGTATCCAGATGCAGCAGAGGAGGGGGGGGGGGAGTGGTATCCAGAGGCAGCAGAGGAGGGGGGGTGGGAGTGGTATCCAGAGGCAGCAGAGGAGGGGGGGGTGGGAGTGGTATACAGAGGCAGCAGAGGAGGGGGGGGGTGGGAGTGGTATCCAGAGGCAGCAGAGGAGGGGGGGGGTGGGAGTGGTATCCAGAGGCAGCAGAGGAGGGGGGGGTGGGAGTGGTATCCAGAGGCAGCAGAGGAGGGGGGGGGTGGGAGTGGTATCCAGAGGCAGCAGAGGAGGGGGGAGGGTGGGAGTGGTAGCAGAGGAGGGGGGAGGGTGGGAGTGGTATCCAGAGGCAGCAGAGGAGGGTGGGAGTGGTTTCCAGAGGCAGCAGAGGAGGATAGGGGGGGGGGGGGGTGGGAGTGGTTTCCAGAGGCAGCAGAGGAGGATAGGGGGGGGGAGTGGTATACAGAGGCAGCAGAGGAGGGGGGGGGGGGTGGGAGTGGTATCCAGAGGCAGCAGAGGAGGGGGGGTGGGAGTGGTATCCAGAGGCAGCAGAGGAGGGGGGGGGGGGGGAGTGGTTTCCAGAGGCAGCAGAGGAGGGTGGGAGTGGTATCCAGAGGCAGCAGAGGAGAGGGGGGGGGAGTGGTATCCAGAGGCAGCAGAGGAGAGGGGGGGGGAGTGGTATCCAGAGGCAGCAGAGGAGGGGGGGGGGAGTGGTATCCAGAGGCAGCAGAGGAGGGGGGGGGGGAGTGGTATCCAGAGGCAGCAGAGGAGGGGGGGGAGTGGTATCCAGAGGCAGCAGAGGAGGGGGGGGGGAGTGGTATCCAGAGGCAGCAGAGGAGGGGGGAGGGTGGGAGTGGTATCCAGAGGCAGCAGAGGAGGGGGGGGGGGTGGGAGTGGTATCCAGAGGCAGCAGAGGAGGGGGGGGGTGGGAGTGGTATCCAGAGGCAGCAGAGGAGGGGGGGGGTGGGAGTGGTATCCAGAGGCAGCAGAGGAGGGGGGGGGGTGGGAGTGGTATCCAGAGGCAGCAGAGGAGGGGGGAGGGTGGGAGTGGTATCCAGAGGCAGCAGAGGAGGGGGGAGGGTGGGAGTGGTATCCAGAGGCAGCAGAGGAGGGGGGGGGGGGAGTGGTATCCAGAGACAGCAGAGGAGGGGGGGGGGGGAGTGGTTTCCAGAGGCAGCAGAGGAGGGTGGGAGTGGTATCCAGAGGCAGCAGAGGAGAGGGGGGGGGGGAGTGGTATCCAGAGGCAGCAGAGCAGAGGGGGGGGGGGGGGGAGTGGTATCCAGAGGCAGCAGAGGAGGGGGGGGGGAGTGGTATCCAGAGGCAGCAGAGGAGGGGGGGGAGTGGTATCCAGAGGCAGCAGAGGAGGGGGGGAGGGTGGGAGTGGTATCCAGAGGCAGCAGAGGAGGGGGGGAGGGTGGGAGTGGTATCCAGAGGCAGCAGAGGAGGGGGCGGGGGGAGTGGTATCCAGAGGCAGCAGAGGAGGGGGGAGGGTGGGAGTGGTATCCAGAGGCAGCAGAGGAGGGGGGGGGTGGGAGTGGTATCCAGAGGCAGCAGAGGAGGGGGGGGGTGGGAGTGGTATCCAGAGGCAGCAGAGGAGGGGGGGGGGGGTGGGAGTGGTATCCAGAGGCAGCAGAGGAGGGGAGGAAGGGTGGGAGTGGTATCCAGAGGCAGCAGAGGAGGGGGGGGGGTGGGAGTGGTATCCAGAGGCAGCAGAGGAGGGGGGGGGTGGGAGTGGTATCCAGAGGCAGCAGAGGAGGGGGGGAGGGTGGGAGTGGTATCCAGAGGCAGCAGAGGAGGATAGGGGGGGGGAGTGGTATACAGAGGCAGCAGAGGAGGGGGGGGGGGGTGGGAGTGGTATCCAGAGGCAGCAGAGGAGGGTTGGTGGGAGGTGGTATCCAGAGGCAGCAGAGGAGGGGGGGGTGGGAGTGGTATCCAAAGGCAGCAGAGGAGGGGGGGGGTGGGAGTGGTATCCAAAGGCAGCAGAGGAGGAAGGGGGGGGGTGGTTTCCAGAGGCAGCAGAGGAGGGGGGGGGGGGTGGGAGTGGTATCCAGAGGCAGCAGAGGAGGGGGGGGGGTGGGAGTGGTATCCAGAGGCAGGGGGGGGTGGGGAGTGGTATCCAGAGGCAGCAGAGGAGGGGGGGGGGTGGGAGTGGTATCCAGAGGCAGCAGAGGAGGGGGGGGGAGTGGGAGTGGTATCCAGAGGCAGCAGAGGAGGGGGGGGGGGAGTGGTATCCAGAGGCAGCAGAGGAGGGGGGGGGGGAGTGGTATCCAGAGGCAGCAGAGTAGGGGGGGGGGTGGGAGTGGTATCCAGAGGCAGCAGAGGAGGGGGGGGGTGGGAGTGGTATCCAGAGGCAGCAGAGGAGGGGGATGGGAGGGTGGGAGTGGTATCCAGAGGCAGCAGAGGAGGGGGATGGGAGGGTGGGAGTGGTATCCAGAGGCAGCAGAGGAGGGGGATGGGAGGGTGGGAGTGGTATCCAGAGGCAGCAGAGGAGGGGGATGGGAGGGTGGGAGTGGTATCCAGAGGCAGCAGAGGAGGGGGGGTGGGAGTGGTATCCAGAGGCAGCAGAGGAGAGGGGGGGGGGGTGGTATCCAGAGGCAGCAGAGGAGAGGGGGGGGGGGTGGTATCCAGAGGCAGCAGAGGAGGGGGGGGGGGGAGTGGTATCCAGAGGCAGCAGAGGAGGGGGGGGGGGAGTGGTATCCAGAGGCAGCAGAGGAGGGGGGGGGGAGTGGTATCCAGAGGCAGCAGAGGAGGAGGGGGGAGTGGTATCCAGAGGCAGCAGAGGAGGGGGGGTGGGAGTGGTATCCAGAGGCAGCAGAGGAGGGGGGGGGTGGGAGTGGTATACAGAGGCAGCAGAGGAGGGGGGGGGGTGGGAGTGGTATCCAGAGGCAGCAGAGGAGGGGGGGGTGGGGAGTGGTATCCAGAGGCAGCAGAGGAGGGGGGGGGTGGGAGTGGTATCCAGAGGCAGCAGAGGAGGGGGGAGGGTGGGAGTGGTATCCAGAGGCAGCAGAGGAGGGTGGGAGTGGTTTCCAGAGGCAGCAGAGGAGGATAGGGGGGGGGGGTGGGAGTGGTTTCCAGAGGCAGCAGAGGAGGATAGGGGGGGGGGGGAGTGGTATACAGAGGCAGCAGAGGAGGGGGGGGGGGGGTGGGAGTGGTATCCAGAGGCAGCAGAGGAGGGGGGTGGGAGTGGTATCCAGAGGCAGCAGAGGAGGGGAGGGGGGGAGTGGTTTCCAGAGGCAGCAGAGGAGGGTGGGAGTGGTATCCAGAGGCAGCAGAGGAGAGGGGGGGGGAGTGGTATCCAGAGGCAGCAGAGGAGGGGGATGGGAGGGTGGGAGTGGTATCCAGAGGCAGCAGAGGAGGGGGATGGGAGGGTGGGAGTGGTATCCAGAGGCAGCAGAGGAGGGGGGGGTGGGAGTGGTATCCAGAGGCAGCAGAGGAGAGGGGGGGGGGGTGGTATCCAGAGGCAGCAGAGGAGAGGGGGGGGGTGGTATCCAGAGGCAGCAGAGGAGGGGGGGGGGGAGTGGTATCCAGAGGCAGCAGAGGAGGGGGGGGGGGGGGGAGTGGTATCCAGAGGCAGCAGAGGAGGGGGGGGGGGGAGTGGTATCCAGAGGCAGCAGAGGAGGGGGGGGGGAGTGGTATCCAGAGGCAGCAGAGGAGGGGGGGGTGGGAGTGGTATCCAGAGGCAGCAGAGGAGGGGGGAGGGTGGGAGTGGTATCCAGAGGCAGCAGAGGAGGGTGGGAGTGGTTTCCAGAGGCAGCAGAGGAGGATAGTGGGGGGGGGGGGGTGGGAGTGGTTTCCAGAGGCAGCAGAGGAGGATAGGGGGGGGGGAGTGGTATACAGAGGCAGCAGAGGAGGGGGGGGGGGGTGGGAGTGGTATCCAGAGGCAGCAGAGGAGGGGGGTGGGAGTGGTATCCAGAGGCAGCAGAGGAGGGGGGGGGGGAGTGGTTTCCAGAGGCAGCAGAGGAGGGTGGGAGTGGTATCCAGAGGCAGCAGAGGAGAGGGGGGGGAGTGGTATCCAGAGGCAGCAGAGGAGGGGGATGGGAGGGTGGGAGTGGTATCCAGAGGCAGCAGAGGAGGGGGATGGGAGGGTGGGAGTGGTATCCAGAGGCAGCAGAGGAGGGGGGGGTGGGAGTGGTATCCAGAGGCAGCAGAGGAGAGGGGGGGGGGTGGTATCCAGAGGCAGCAGAGGAGAGGGGGGGGGGTGGTATCCAGAGGCAGCAGAGGAGGGGGGGGGGGAGTGGTATCCAGAGGCAGCAGAGGAGGGGGGGGGTGGGAGTGGTATCCAGAGGCAGCAGAGGAGGGGGGGGGGGGTGGGAGTGGTATCCAGAGGCAGCAGAGGAGGGGGGGGGGTGGGAGTGGTATCCAGAGGCAGCAGAGGAGGGGGGAGGGTGGGAGTGGTATCCAGAGGCAGCAGAGGAGGGTGGGAGTGGTTTCCAGAGGCAGCAGAGGAGGATAGGGGGGGGGGGGGGTGGGAGTGGTTTCCAGAGGCAGCAGAGGAGGATAGGGGGGGGGAGTGGTATACAGAGGCAGCAGAGGAGGGGGGGGGGGTGGGAGTGGTATCCAGAGGCAGCAGAGGAGGGGGGTGGGAGTGGTATCCAGAGGCAGCAGAGGAGGGGGGGGGGGGGAGTGGTTTCCAGAGGCAGCAGAGGAGGGTGGGAGTGGTATCCAGAGGCAGCAGAGGAGAGGGGGGGGAGTGGTATCCAGAGGCAGCAGAGGAGGGGGATGGGAGGGTGGGAGTGGTATCCAGAGGCAGCAGAGGAGGGGGATGGGAGGGTGGGAGTGGTATCCAGAGGCAGCAGAGGAGGGGGATGGGAGGGTGGGAGTGGTATCCAGAGGCAGCAGAGGAGGGGGGGGTGGGAGTGGTATCCAGAGGCAGCAGAGGAGAGGGGGGGGGGTGGTATCCAGAGGCAGCAGAGGAGAGGGGGGGGGGTGGTATCCAGAGGCAGCAGAGGAGGGGGGGGGGGGAGTGGTATCCAGAGGCAGCAGAGGAGGGGGGGGGGAGTGGTATCCAGAGGCAGCAGAGGAGGGGGGGGGGGAGTGGTATCCAGAGGCAGCAGAGGAGGGGGGGGGGAGTGGTATCCAGAGGCAGCAGAGGAGGGGGGGTGGGAGTGGTATCCAGAGGCAGCAGAGGAGGGGGGGTGGGAGTGGTATCCAGAGGCAGCAGAGGAGGGGGGAGGGTGGGAGTGGTATCCAGAGGCAGCAGAGGAGGGTGGGAGTGGTTTCCAGAGGCAGCAGAGGAGGATAGGGGGGGGGGGGGTGGGAGTGGTTTCCAGAGGCAGCAGAGGAGGATAGGGGGGGGGAGTGGTATACAGAGGCAGCAGAGGAGGGGGGGGGGGTGGGAGTGGTATCCAGAGGCAGCAGAGGAGGGGGGGTGGGAGTGGTATCCAGAGGCAGCAGAGGAGGGGGGGGGGAGTGGTTTCCAGAGGCAGCAGAGGAGGGGTGGGAGTGGTATCCAGAGGCAGCAGAGGAGAGGGGGGGGAGTGGTATCCAGAGGCAGCAGAGGAGGGGGATGGGAGGGTGGGAGTGGTATCCAGAGGCAGCAGAGGAGGGGGATGGGAGGGTGGGAGTGGTATCCAGAGGCAGCAGAGGAGGGGGGGGTGGGAGTGGTATCCAGAGGCAGCAGAGGAGGGGGGGTGGGAGTGGTATCCAGAGGCAGCAGAGGAGAGGGGGGGGGGTGGTATCCAGAGGCAGCAGAGGAGAGGGGGGGGGGGTGGTATCCAGAGGCAGCAGAGGAGGGGGGGGGAGTGGTATCCAGAGGCAGCAGAGGAGGGGGGGGGAGTGGTATCCAGAGGCAGCAGAGGAGGGGGGGGGAGTGGTATCCAGATGCAGCAGAGGAGGGGGGGGAGTGGTATCCAGAGGCAGCAGAGGAGGGGGGGTGGGAGTGGTATCCAGAGGCAGCAGAGGAGGGGGGGGTGGGAGTGGTATACAGAGGCAGCAGAGGAGGGGGGGGTGGGAGTGGTATCCAGAGGCAGCAGAGGAGGGGGGGGTGGGAGTGGTATCCAGAGGCAGCAGAGGAGGGGTGGGTGGGAGTGGTATCCAGAGGCAGCAGAGGAGGGGGGGGGGGTGGGAGTGGTATCCAGAGGCAGCAGAGGAGGGGGGAGGGTGGGAGTGGTATCCAGAGGCAGCAGAGGAGGGTGGGAGTGGTTTCCAGAGGCAGCAGAGGAGGATAGGGGGGGGGGGGTGGGAGTGGTTTCCAGAGGCAGCAGAGGAGGATAGGGGGGGGGAGTGGTATACAGAGGCAGCAGAGGAGGGGGGGGGGGGGTGGGAGTGGTATCCAGAGGCAGCAGAGGAGGGGGGGTGGGAGTGGTATCCAGAGGCAGCAGAGGAGGGGGGGGGGGGAGTGGTTTCCAGAGGCAGCAGAGGAGGGGTGGGAGTGGTATCCAGAGGCAGCAGAGGAGAGGGGGGGGGAGTGGTATCCAGAGGCAGCAGAGGAGAGGGGGGGGGAGTGGTATCCAGAGGCAGCAGAGGAGGGGGGGGGAGTGGTATCCAGAGGCAGCAGAGGAGGGGGGGGGGGGTGGTATCCAGAGGCAGCAGAGGAGGGGGGGGGAGTGGTATCCAGAGGCAGCAGAGGAGGGGGGGGGGAGTGGTATCCAGAGGCAGCAGAGGAGGGGGGAGGGTGGGAGTGGTATCCAGAGGCAGCAGAGGAGGGGGGGGGGGTGGGAGTGGTATCCAGAGGCAGCAGAGGAGGGGGGGGGGTGGGAGTGGTATCCAGAGGCAGCAGAGGAGGGGGGGGGTGGGAGTGGTATCCAGAGGCAGCAGAGGAGGGGGGGGGGGTGGGAGTGGTATCCAGAGGCAGCAGAGGAGGGGGGAGGGTGGGAGTGGTATCCAGAGGCAGCAGAGGAGGGGGGAGGGTGGGAGTGGTATCCAGAGGCAGCAGAGGAGGGGGGGGGGGGAGTGGTATCCAGAGGCAGCAGAGGAGGGGGGGGGGGAGTGGTATCCAGAGGCAGCAGAGGAGGAGGGGGGAGTGGTATCCAGAGGCAGCAGAGGAGGGGGGGGGGGAGTGGTATCCAGAGGCAGCAGAGGAGGGGGGGGGTGGGAGTGGTATCCAGAGGCAGCAGAGGAGAGGGGGGGGGGAGTGGTATCCAAAGGCAGCAGAGGAGGGGGGGGGGGAGTGGTATCCAGAGGCAGCAGAGGAGGGGGGGGGGAGTGGTATCCAGAGGCAGCAGAGGAGGGGGGGGGGGAGTGGTTTCCAGAGGCAGCAGAGGAGGGGGGGGGGAGTGGTATCCAGAGGCAGCAGAGGAGGGGGGGGGTGGGAGTGGTATCCAGAGGCAGGGGGGGTGGGAGTGGTATCCAGAGGCAGCAGAGGAGGGGGGGGGGAGTGGTATCCAAAGGCAGCAGAGGAGGGGGGGGGAGTGGTATCCAGAGGCAGCAGAGGAGAGGGGGGGGGAGTGGTATCCAAAGGCAGCAGAGGAGGGGGGGGGGAGTGGTATCCAGAGGCAGCAGAGGAGGGGGGGGGGAGTGGTATCCAGAGGCAGCAGAGGAGGGGGGGGGGGAGTGGTTTCCAGAGGCAGCAGAGGAGGGGGGGGGGAGTGGTATCCAGAGGCAGCAGAGGAGGGGGGGGGGAGTGGTATCCAGAGGCAGCAGAGGAGGGGGGGGTGGGAGTGGTATCCAGAGGCAGGGGGGGTGGGAGTGGTATCCAGAGGCAGCAGAGGAGAGGGGGGGGGAGTGGTATCCAGAGGCAGCAGAGGAGGGGGGGGGGAGTGGTATCCAGAGGCAGCAGAGGAGGGGGGGGGGAGTGGTATCCAGAGGCAGCAGAGGAGGGGGGGGGGAGTGGTTTCCAGAGGCAGCAGAGGAGGGGGGGGGAGTGGTATCCAGAGGCAGCAGAGGAGGGGGGGGGGTGGGAGTGGTATCCAGAGGCAGCAGAGGAGGGGGGGGGTGGGAGTGGTATCCAGAGGCAGCAGAGGAGAGGGGGGGGGTGGTATCCAGAGGCAGCAGAGGAGAGGGGGGGGTGGTATCCAGAGGCAGCAGAGGAGGGGGGGGGGAGTGGTATCCAGAGGCAGCAGAGGAGAGGGGGGGGGTGGTATCCAGAGGCAGCAGAGGAGGGTGGGAGTGGTTTCCAGAGGCAGCAGAGGAGGATAGGGGGGGGGGGGTGGGAGTGGTTTCCAGAGGCAGCAGAGGAGGATAGGGGGGGAGTGGTATACAGAGGCAGCAGAGAAGGGGGGGGGGTGGGAGTGGTATCCAGAGGCAGCAGAGGAGGGGGGTGGGAGTGGTATCCAGAGGCAGCAGAGGAGGGGGGGTGGGAGTGGTTTCCAGAGGCAGCAGAGGAGGGGGGTGGGAGTGGTTTCCAGAGGCAGCAGAGGAGGAGGGGGGGGGGGAGTGGTATCCAGAGGCAGCAGAGGAGGGGGGGGGGAGTGGTATCCAGAGGCAGCAGAGGAGGGGGGGGGGAGTGGGTATCCAGAGGCAGCAGAGGAGGGGGGGGGGGAGTGGTATCCAGAGGCAGCAGAGGAGGGGGGGGGGAGTGGTATCCAGAGGCAGCAGAGGAGGGGGGGGGGAGTGGTATCCAGAGGCAGCAGAGGAGGGGGGGGGAGTGGTATCCAGAGGCAGCAGAGGAGGGGGGAGGGTGGGAGTGGTATCCAGAGGCAGCAGAGGAGGGGGGGGGGGTGGGAGTGGTATCCAGAGGCAGCAGAGGAGGGGGGGGGGGTGGGAGTGGTATCCAGAGGCAGCAGAGGAGGGGGGGGGTGGGAGTGGTATCCAGAGGCAGCAGAGGAGGGGTGAGGGTGGGAGTGGTATCCAGAGGCAGCAGAGGAGGGGGGGAGGGTGGGAGTGGTATCCAGAGGCAGCAGAGGAGGGGGGAGGGTGGGAGTGGTATCCAGAGGCAGCAGAGGAGGGGGGGGGGGAGTGGTATCCAGAGGCAGCAGAGGAGGGGGGGGGGGAGTGGTATCCAGAGGCAGCAGAGGAGGAGGGGGAGTGGTATCCAGAGGCAGCAGAGGAGGGGGGGGGGGGAGTGGTATCCAGAGGCAGCAGAGGAGGGGGGGGTGGGAGTGGTATCCAGAGGCAGCAGAGGAGGGGGGGGGGGTGGGAGTGGTATCCAGAGGCAGCAGAGGAGAGGGGGGGGGAGTGGTATCCAAAGGCAGCAGAGGAGGGGGGGGGAGTGGTATCCAGAGGCAGCAGAGGAGGGGGGGGGAGTGGTATCCAGAGGCAGCAGAGGAGGGGGGGGGGGAGTGGTTTCCAGAGGCAGCAGAGGAGGGGGGGGGGAGTGGTATCCAGAGGCAGCAGAGGAGGGGGGGGTGGGAGTAGTATCCAGAGGCAGGGGGGGGTGGGAGTGGTATCCAGAGGCAGCAGAGGAGAGGGGGGGGGGGGAGTGGTATCCAGAGGCAGCAGAGGAGGGGGGGGGGAGTGGTATCCAGAGGCAGCAGAGGAGGGGGGGGGGGGGAGTGGTATCCAGAGGCAGCAGAGGAGGGGGGGGGAATGGTATCCAGAGGCAGCAGAGGAGGGGGGGGGAGTGGTATCCAGAGGCAGCAGAGGAGGGGGGGGGGAGTGGTTTCCAGAGGCAGCAGAGGAGGGTGGGAGTGGTATCCAGAGGCAGCAGAGGAGAGGGGGGGGGGAGTGGTATCCAGAGGCAGCAGAGGAGGGGGGGGGAGTGGTATCCAGAGGCAGCAGAGGAGGGGGGGGGAGTGGTATCCAGAGGCAGCAGAGGAGGGGGGGGGGAGTGGTATCCAGAGGCAGCAGAGGAGGGGGGGGGAGTGGTATCCAGAGGCAGCAGAGGAGGGGGGGGGGGAGTGGTATCCAGAGGCAGCAGAGGAGGGGGGAGGGTGGGAGTGGTATCCAGAGGCAGCAGAGGAGAGGGGGGGGAGTGGTATCCAAAGGCAGCAGAGGAGGGGGGGGAGTGGTATCCAGAGGCAGCAGAGGAGGGGGGGGGGAGTGGTATCCAGAGGCAGCAGAGGAGGGGGGGGGGAGTGGTTTCCAGAGGCAGCAGAGGAGGGGGGGGGGAGTGGTATCCAGAGGCAGCAGAGGAGGGGGGGGTGGGAGTAGTATCCAGAGGCAGGGGGGGGTGGGAGTGGTATCCAGAGGCAGCAGAGGAGAGGGGGGGGGGAGTGGTATCCAGAGGCAGCAGAGGAGGGAGGGGGGAGTGGTATCCAGAGGCAGCAGAGGAGGGGGGGGGGAGTGGTATCCAGAGGCAGCAGAGGAGGGGGGGGGGAGTGGTATCCAGAGGCAGCAGAGGAGGGGGGGGGGGGGAGTGGTTTCCAGAGGCAGCAGAGGAGGGGGGGGGGGAGTGGTATCCAGAGGCAGCAGAGGAGGGGGGGGGGAGTGGTATCCAGAGGCAGCAGAGGAGGGGGGGGGGAGTGGTTTCCAGAGGCAGCAGAGGAGGGTGGGAGTGGTAACCAGAGGCAGCAGAGGAGAGGGGGGGGGGAGTGGTATCCAGAGGCAGCAGAGGAGGGGGGGGAGTGGTATCCAGAGGCAGCAGAGGAGGGGGGGGGAGTGGTATCCAGAGGCAGCAGAGGAGGGGGGGGGGAGTGGTATCCAGAGGCAGCAGAGGAGGGGGGGGGGGGGGGGTGGGAGTGGTATCCAGAGGCAGCAGAGGAGGGGGGGGGGGTGGGAGTGGTATCCAGAGGCAGCAGAGGAGGGGGGGGGGTGGGAGTGGTATCCAGAGGCAGCAGAGGAGGGGGGGGGAGTGGTATCCAGAGGCAGCAGAGGAGGAGGGGGAGTGGTATCCAGAGGCAGCAGAGGAGGGGGGGGGAGTGGTATCCAGAGGCAGCAGAGGAGGGGGGGGTGGGAGTGGTATCCAGAGGCAGCAGAGGAGGGGGGGGTGGGAGTGGTATCCAGAGGCAGCAGAGGAGGGGGGGGGGGTGGGAGTGGTATCCAGAGGCAGCAGAGGAGAGGGGGGGGGGAGTGGTATCCAAAGGCAGCAGAGGAGGGGGGGGGGGGGAGTGGTATCCAGAGGCAGCAGAGGAGGGGGGGGGAGTGGTATCCAGAGGCAGCAGAGGAGGGGGGGGGGAGTGGTTTCCAGAGGCAGCAGAGGAGGGGGGGGGGGAGTGGTATCCAGAGGCAGCAGAGGAGGGGGGGGGTGGGAGTAGTATCCAGAGGCAGGGGGGGTGGGAGTGGTATCCAGAGGCAGCAGAGGAGAGGGGGGGGGGAGTGGTATCCAGAGGCAGCAGAGGAGGGGGGGGGAGTGGTTTCCAGAGGCAGCAGAGGAGGGGGGGGGGAGTGGTATCCAGAGGCAGCAGAGGAGGGGGGGGGGGTGGGAGTGGTATCCAGAGGCAGCAGGGAGGGGGGGGTGGGAGTGGTATCCAGAGGCAGCAGAGGAGAGGGGGGGGGGGGAGTGGTATCCAGAGGCAGCAGAGGAGGGGGGGGGGGAGTGGTATCCAGAGGCAGCAGAGGAGGGGGGGGGAGTGGTATCCAGAGGCAGCAGAGGAGGGGGGGGGGAGTGGTATCCAGAGGCAGCAGAGTAGGGGGGGGGTGGGAGTGGTATCCAGAGGCAGCAGAGGAGGGGGATGGGAGGGTGGGAGTGGTATCCAGAGGCAGCAGAGGAGGGGGATGGGAGGGTGGGAGTGGTATCCAGAGGCAGCAGAGGAGGGGGATGGGAGGGTGGGAGTGGTATCCAGAGGCAGCAGAGGAGGGGGATGGGAGGGTGGGAGTGGTATCCAGAGGCAGCAGAGGAGGGGGGGTGGGAGTGGTATCCAGAGGCAGCAGAGGAGAGGGGGGGGGGTGGTATCCAGAGGCAGCAGAGGAGAGGGGGGGGGTGGTATCCAGAGGCAGCAGAGGAGGGGGGGGAGTGGTATCCAGAGGCAGCAGAGGAGGGGGGGGGAGTGGTATCCAGAGGCAGCAGAGGAGGGGGGGGGAGTGGTATCCAGAGGCAGCAGAGGAGGGGGGGGGGGAGTGGTATCCAGAGGCAGCAGAGGAGGGGGGGGGGAGTGGTATCCAGAGGCAGCAGAGGAGGGGGGGTGGGAGTGGTATACAGAGGCAGCAGAGGAGGGGAGGGTGGGAGTGGTATCCAGAGGCAGCAGAGGAGGGGGGGGTGGGAGTGGTATCCAGAGGCAGCAGAGGAGGGTGGGAGTGGTTTCCAGAGGCAGCAGAGGAGGATAGGGGGGGGGAGTGGTTTCCAGAGGCAGCAGAGGAGGGGGGGTGGGAGTGGTATACAGAGGCAGAGGAGGGGGGGGGGTGGGAGTGGTATCCAGAGGCAGCAGAGGAGGGGGGAGGGTGGGAGTGGTATCCAGAGGCAGCAGAGGAGGGGGGAGGGTGGGAGTGGTATCCAGAGGCAGCAGAGGAGGATAGGGGGGGGGGTGGGAGTGGTTTCCAGAGGCAGCAGAGGAAAGGGGGGGGGAGTGGTATACAGAGGCAGCAGAGGAGGGGGGGGGGGAGTGGTATCCAGAGGCAGCAGAGGAGGGGGGGGGGGGAGTGGTATCCAGAGGCAGCAGAGGAGGATAGGGGGGGGGGGGGAGTGGTTTCCAGAGGCAGCAGAGGAGGATAGGGGGGGGGGGGAGTGGTTTCCAGAGGCAGCAGAGGAGGGGGGGTGGGAGTGGTATACAGAGGCAGAGGAGGGGGGGGGGGGGTGGGAGTGGTATCCAGAGGCAGCAGAGGAGGGGTGAGGGTGGGAGTGGTATCCAGAGGCAGCAGAGGAGGGGGGAGGGTGGGAGTGGTATCCAGAGGCAGCAGAGGAGGATAGGGGGGGGGGGTGGGAGTGGTTTCCAGAGGCAGCAGAGGAAAGGGGGGGGGGGGAGTGGTATCCAGAGGCAGCAGAGGAGGGG